>JAPYZH010000071.1:0-378839 GCA_030523085.1 Meteorus colon
TACAGATTCCTGCAGTGAAAGATTTTGAGTGAACTTTGAAACAACTTGGCTAAAATCCCGTCAGTCTACGATTCTTGACTAAAAGTGTGGCTATCAGGGGTGTTGCCGCAGATAATTATAAAAATCGTATGCGTTCTGGCAGCACTGCTCATAAGCTCCATCGAATTGCTATATGTACGCTCCAAACAGAAATGTGCGTCAATTGTGAAAAATCCTCTGACCCGTGGCGCCACTTTCAGGGTAGCACAGTATATCAAACTATGACAACGAAGCAGTTACAACAGATGATCGGTGATCACAATACAGCAGCAAGGACCAATGATCCGCTTCTACGTTTGCCATTTTTTTCATGAGCTTAAGAAAATTTGCCAACACAACTGTACCTTCTCCATAGAAAAGTGCACTTGATTTTTGTGTTTGCATATTCGAATCCGCTTGCAAAATTAGTATCGTCTAGTTTTTATCGAAACTAGTATTACGGCGGTTCCTATACACTCGTGAGTTAGTATCCATTGTGAATTCAAATATTTGGGAAAATTTTCCTTATTTTTCTTTTCCATAACGTATCAGGAATCAGAAGTAAGACCTCTTATTGCAGTATGGGAAGGAAAGGTATACGCTTTTTTATGATCTGCAACAAAGATAATAAAATAGAAATTAACTATGGATGAATTTTTGCACAAGAAATGAGACAATATTTTTTTCTTTTTGTTGGAAAAGTTTTTGACATTTGAGCATGTTTTTCGCATAGGAAAAAAGAAGAACCAGTCGGACGAGCAAGATGGATCGTGCTCAAGTCAACAACAACAAACTGATCCGTCACACGTTCAGCAACGCCAAATAGTTCCGGGACAGCAGCAAAGAAATCCTTCTCATGGTCAGCAACACCAAGAAGTTGGGGGACAGCAGCGTCAAGGAACTTCACGGCAGCAGCAAGAACGCGACCAGTCACAAAATCCTAAGGGGGAATGGGGACAACAACGTCAACATCACCAACAACAACAACAACAGCACCAGCAGCAACAAGGAAACCCTTCACATGGTCAACAACGTCAAGAAGTTGGAGGACAGCAGCGTCAAGGAACTTCACGGCAGCAGCAAGAACGCGGCCCGTCACAATATCCTAAGGGGGCATGGGGACAACAACGTCAACAACAGCAGCAATTCGGCGTATCACAGGACGACCGATATACTCAGGGACAAAAGCAGCAACAACGAGACATAGCTGATCTTACTTCTCACATGCAACATTTGAGTAATGAGCCTACAGATCGTGGAGGTGACGGAAGAGGACGTGGTGGTGACGGAAGAGGACGTGGAGGTGACGGAAGAGGACGTGGAGGTGACGGAAGAGGACGCGGAGGTGACGGAAGGGGACGTGGAGGTGACGGGAGGGGGCGTGGAGGTGACGGGAGGGGGCGTAGTGTAGGTAGAGGAGGGAGTGCATGGGGAGATTCGGGCGAGAGCAACCCCGGGCAACGTCAATTCTCGGAGGTATGAATCTTCATTCATACGTTAGTAGAATGCAAAACTATGTTCATATACACAATTTCACTTGAGGATCGGTATCTTTAATTCCAGCGTTCCCCATCTGTGGCATCATTGGTTGACGATTCTGGTTCCTTGAAGTCTTCGCCAAGCGGATTTGACAAAACCGTAAAAAATCTCGATTTTAGTTTGATTTTTGAACTACAATTTCAGCAGACTCAATTTTCTATTCTATTTTTCAGCCATTGCCGACATCTACTATTCCAAATAAAAAGAAAACTGTCCCAGAACATGAAAAAACTCGTTTGATGAGTATAATCCCGAAGAGAAAAAATCCATCTAAAGCCGGGACCGTAGGAAGACCTATTTCCGTATTGACCAACATGATAAGTATTGTTTTTGATAGCAAATTCAAAATATCAGCTACGCATTATGACATCAAATTCGATCCGGATAGGCCGAAATACATTAAAAAGCCGGCATATGCTGCTTTGCGCAATGCACATTTCCCTCAATTCTGGCCGGCATTTGATGGGCGCGCAAGTGCATATTCCGCTGGAGATTTACCTTTTGGTGATCATTTGACGGTTGATGTTGAGATTTTTGATGAAGAATGGCAAAGGGAACGAACGATTAAAGTGACGATGACAAAAGTAAATGTAATTGATCTGTCATGGCTAAAAAATGTAAGGCCTGGTATCGAAGAGCGTGAACGCGATCAAACATCTATGCAAGTTTTAGATGTTATACTTCGTATGGCACCATATAATCGCGCAATAATGGTTGGACGATCATTTTTTCAACAACCGAGAGGAGCTTATGATTTGAGCGATGGGATGGAATTGTGGGTAGGAATGTTTCAATCAGCAGTACTCGGTTGGAAACCATATTTCAATGTTGACGTTGCCCACAAGGCTTTCCCAAAGTCGGATAATGTAATTGAGGTGATGAAAGATTTATGTGCTGATCGTCGTTCCGGACGACCAGAACAACTGACTGGGGATATGTTGTATCGGAATAGGGATAAAATTAGTAAACATTTAACAGGGTTGAAAGTCATTTACCAATTGCCCAAGCAACCTAATACGAAACGCACTGTTGGTGTTAATGGTCTGGATAAATCGGCAAGAGAGGCGGTTTTCCAATTGGATAATGGTGAAGCAACTACAGTTGAAAAATATTTCATTGGGTCTAAAAAATACAGAATACTTCATCCGGATCTCCCATGTTTGTGGGTTGGTTCGAGGAGTAAGAGAATTTTGGTGCCGCCAGAACTTTGTCAAGTTGCGCCAGGTGTCGTAACTAATCGTAAGTTGGGAGAAGAACAAACCCGCAGGATGATAAGAGAAACAGCCAAAGATACAACTACAAGAAAAAATAAAATAATGCAGGCGTTCGACGAGATGAATTTCAATTCTGATCCCACGATGAAACAATTCGGAATTTCTCTTGGTGCAGCGTTCGAGAAAGTCGACGCACGTGTGTTACCGCCACCTATTTTGCAATATCAACAATCTACGACAACAGTCCAAAAAGGTGTTTGGAGGCCGAGCGGCAATTTCCTCAAACCTTCAGTGATTTCCGAGAAAACATGGACGATTTTGAATTTATGTGATCGTATGACCGATAATACTCTTCATACTTTCGTAGCTAAACTGATTGGCCATGGTACTGTCTGCATGGAATATATAAATACATTCTTTTCCGTTCATTCTTATTTATTTATTCATTCTTATAGGCAAGTTAAATGGAATGGTAATCGGTCAACCAGCAACTCCTTATGGAAGACAGCGTCCACCCAGCAGAGATACCCGTCAACTCCTCCAATATTTTGAAGAGCAGAAAAAACAAGGAATAAAATTGATTGTCGTAGTGATTCCGGGTTTTCAAGCAGACGTATATCGTGAGTGGAATTTTATAATAATTCGAATATGTATCAATCTGTCGTCGCTAAATTATAAATTTTTCTACATCTACAGCAAAAGTCAAACAGCAAGCCGAATTAAACGCAGGAATACTAACGCAATGTGTTAAAGAAAATACTGTCGAAAAAGTTTGCGGAACGCGTACTGGTCGTCCGGATGATGCGACTACTGGCAACATACTTTTGAAAATAAATTCCAAAATGAACGGCGTCAATCATACATTTGCAAAAGCAACAGGCCCACCATGTCTCGAAGTACCGACTATTATTTTCGGTGCTGACGTAACACATCCGTCACCTGATGCAACCGATATTCCATCAATTGCTGCTGTCGCGGCAAGTCATAGTCGTGATGTATTCAAATACAATGTTATGATTCGCCTACAACCACCACGTGAGGAAATTATTCTGAACCTCGAAGAAATTGTTGTAGAACAGTTGAAAATCTTCAGTAGAAACAATGATCAATCGAAACCACAAAAAATCATTTTCTATCGGGATGGCGTAAGTGAAGGACAATTTCCGACAGTCATGTATTATGAGCTACAAGCTATAAGGAATGCCTGTAGAAAATTTGGTGGCGCTGCGAAATATGAACCCAAGATAACTTTCTTGGTTGTTCAAAAACGTCATCATATAAGATTATTTCCCACGGAGCAACGTAATAGCGATGACAGGAATGGTAATGTGCAAGCTGGAACTATTGTCGACAAAACAATTACACATCCATCACATATTGATTTTTATCTGGTTTCACATGCGAGTATTCAGGTAAGTTACACCAATTTTCTACAATTGTTCCATGCGTTATGGAGATAGTTCATTTTACCCAATGTTGATTCATTTTATCAGGGTGTAGCTCGGCCCACAAAATATCGATGCTTATGGGACGATAATGATATGTCTGAAGACGAAATTGAACAGCTGACTTACTATCTATGCCACATGTTTTCGCGATGTAACCGTTCAGTGAGCTATCCAGCCCCAACCTATTACGCTCATTTGGCAGCGTTTAGAGCTCGAGCACTAACTTATGGGTAAGATTCTGGAATTAACAACAATATTGATTGTCTCATTGTGATCCATCCATCCTCCATTCTCATGTTTTTTTTCGACAGGGTCAACATTCAGATGAATAATTTGGACCAAGCTCAGAAGAGGAACCTCACGCTTAAATCCGACTTAGTCACTAACAATCCCATGTTTTTTGTTTGAAATTTTTAGAATACATTGCAATGAGAGCCGAGAAAGTTACTTCCATCCATATTGGCAGCTTATCTCTCTCTCATGTAGCATATATATATATTTATAAACTACCTCTTGTTATTCGCAAGATTATTATTGTTGGATGAAAATTGACGCGGTATAATTTTTCTTCACATTTCGCCCAATTTTGTGATTTATTTTTTTTTTACATGTGAAAAATATGTTCTGATGTATTTTTATCATTCTATTTTTCTAATACACATTGAATTAGTTACACTTGAAATCAAATAGTGAACTCAATGTCTCTACGCTTTGAAAAATAAATGTGTAATCCAAATGTATCATTGCTTGTGTACCATTATCAATAAATTTATCTAATTACAATATAATGTGTGTTTGGGAAAAATACAAAATAGAAAAAAAAACTCGACACATTTCTTAAAAGGTTAATATCTTTAATACGATAAATTTGATTAGTTTAGACTGACTTATAGATACATGCATATGATTCACAAGACAGAAAAGACTTGGACTGTGCCAATAGGTTGGACAACGTGAATTTCCTCATTAAGTGAAGCTTCTCGATTGAAGTAACTGCGCACTTGAGTCACACTATTGATCTTTGTGGTGCTTTTGCAGGGATGCATGCGCAAAACTATGTGAATGTGTCGGCAAGCTACGTCGCAGCGTCCAAGAAGCGATCCTTCGAGCCTATAACCGTCTAAAACTGTGTTATAGATATCGTCAGTACATTTTCATTTGCCAATGAATTTAAATAATTTGAGAAGCTAAAGCCCTATATCTATCTTATCCAGCATTATATTCGCTCAGGCATGCTGTGTTCTACGTGTCTTCGGTTACATTCTGAATGATACTTTTGGCATGAACCTCGACAACAAACTCAGGTATTAAAGACCATGACACTTCATTCCCGAATCCTTTTCTCAAATTTACATCATCATACATTCAATACTTGACATTATGAATACCCGTTCACTTTATTCATATCTTTTCTCAAAAATAATTGGTTTGTGCATGAGTTCGGGCTCGATTTTTATTCAAGAACAGCGTCACTAATAGGATTGAATTATGACGTCTCTTTTATATAATGATCCATTGTTGAAAATTGAATAACAGTTAAACAATATTTTGGTTAGACAACCAAATTTGAACTTGAAACAATAAATTTGACTGTTGAACGAATCGAATTAAATATTTAAAATTGTGTACAAAACTGATTGAGCTTTATAAATATTCTTTGCAGCGGTAGTGGGGTGGAAAGAAACACATATTTGAATGCTATGATTTTACTTCATAGGATGATGCAATTAATATACATTCATTCTATAAATCAATTTTTTTTAACAGTATTGTGCAACGATGGTTGTAAGTACCTGTTCACACGCGACGCGATTTTATCGGTACAACAAGACACGGGGTCTCCCGTCAACGATAAAGCATGTGTTCATTGAATAAACCAATGCATATACAATATAGAATTATCGATTTATAAACTATATGCAGTGTTATTGAAATATCTCTTTATCGTTGAATTTTATTGACAGAAAGGAGCAGACAGTGTTGAATTGAAGTGAGGATTACTGGTTTTGAAAAGCAGGCGAATATTGTGGTAACAGAGCACGTGAACGAAGAGAACTGTGTGAAGAAAAATTGATCACCGTGGAAGATGCGAGGGAAAATGACAATTAGAGCTTGATGATCGGTGTTGGTGAAAAATTATTGTTCATCAGAGTAAAGGAGTAGCAACACAACAGGCAGAGCTCTACTCTCGATGCTTACGCTACGTCTCGTGTCGACGCACTTTTTGAAGCAACCATAGGGAGCTATCCACCGCCTCGGAAGCGTATCAAAAGTTTTCATATAATGTGCCGTGATAGGGACATGAACCCATAGGCCCCGAAAAAAATGCGCTTGTAAATAACCTCCATGAATATACTAACTATTCTGGACGGTGCGAGAGAAATAAATCAAGCAAGAGTTATTGGTGTAACTTTCGGTAAATACAGAGTTAAACTTAACTCACACCGCCTGGAAAATCGTTCTATTATTCGCATATTCACAGAAAAAAGATAAATAGTTCTTGTCTCATAGTGTATAATCAATGAAAAGACTCGTTGAAAAATCAGGTCGAGTTTATGTTCAATTCATTTCATTTGACGTTCAAGCTATATCTTGTTCTCCCATTCATTTGATGAAAGTTCATTCTTTGTTTTACTTCTCCGGACTGGATTGAATTTTTCTATATGTTCTCGTCCAATATAATCACCGGGATTTAGTCGTTGAAAAATACGGCTCCAAGACTGCATTATCCATATATTCAATCTGTGGAGAGTTGCGAAAGAGTGCATTGTAAGTATAATATTTACTCGAACAATAAATCAATAACAAATAATATCAGATTGTAGCAGTTTTCAATGAAAACAATTTAAGTGCGGCAGTGGGTCGCGGCGCAGACAGACTGGGATGAGACGCCCTCAGCAAGAAGCACCCCATCATCATAATCACCACCGCCGCCATTCATATTCTCAAGATTCACCACCATCGAGTCCAATTGATTCAAATCAATCTAACAGTGACAAAGTAATTATATGAATTAATAAGAATACGAAGAAGAATGAACTTATATCAAAGTGTAATTTATTTAATAAGGATGAGTCACGTCTGGCACGAGTGAAACGCGTCTTAGCAGGATCACTTCTTAGACGTGGTAATGGAGCGGCTACACACAATGGGAATTCAAGTAGAGTATTCGGCGTACGATTAGAACACATCGATTCTTATTTAGATACGGGTGTGCCTTATGTCGTCTATCGCCTCTGTGGATACATTGAAAATCATGGATTTCAAAGTGAATCACTTTTTCGACTCTCTGGTGGAAGTCCGCGACTCACTGAACGTTTGCGGACAGCCTTTGAACGCAAAGGTGATGCTGATTTGGAAGGCGCTGCATGCCCATCAACTGCTGCGACACTTCTCCGACAATATCTTAAGGAATTGCCACAGCCACTCGTACCATCATCGCTCGTTGGACGTCTTTTGCATATTCATGCACGTGAGTCTGAATAGAATATAATTACAGATAGTAATGAACAAATTACAATTAGCTATCATTGCTGTACATAAATTCGAAATTACTTGATAAAATTTTGCGTACAGAAAAATATGAAAATCATCGAGAATTATGGATTGAACATACCCACCAGCTATTAACCAGTCTTCCACCTTCGCACTATCGGCTTTTCGGTTATCTTGCTAATTATCTGAGCAAATACGAGGCACGACATGGCAGGAGTTCTGGGGTTTGTGGTGTTTTTGCGCCTGTTGTATTACC
Organism: Meteorus colon; assembly: GCA_030523085.1. Classification (NCBI taxonomy): domain Eukaryota; kingdom Metazoa; phylum Arthropoda; class Insecta; order Hymenoptera; family Braconidae; genus Meteorus; species Meteorus colon. The sequence goes on from JAPYZH010000071.1 coordinate 7,971, forward strand.
ACATGTACCACCAGCAACGACTCTACTACGGGATATATTGACTGAGGCGTCCAAATTATTTCCTGACTGGTTAGTTGCATTCAAACCTATGACAGTGCTCACAATATAATCCCACCGTTTCCAGTCTTATCAAAACTAAGTTATGCCAGCTCTTTCATTCGAGATACATTCATCTGTTTCTTTATATTTAATCATTTCGAATGAAGAAAAGGGGGAAAGGCGAGATGACGCGAGTTAGAGTCGGTTAAGATAACTACTTTGTAAATTTAATCAAGTTTATTTCGCATAAATTATGCATACCATGAGAGATATTGTTATTCTTAGTCTGGTTGAGTATAAATCGGATTGTGGTACCCGTAATTTCACCTGCTGAGCGGTTGATCATAGCAGTAACATCTACTTTACCTATAAATATTGAAATAATCGAATAATACCAAGTAATGCATTACTATCATTGAAGCAAGAAAGTTCGGTCGTTCTGGCGTTGCGGGATTTTTCATATCTAGTGCAGACAAAGTGGTGAAAAAATATTTTTTCTCACTGACGGAATGAATACAAAATGTAGTTTATCTCAGATTTTTAAATTAAAGTCAGCTCAAATTGAGATCAATAACAATATAATAGCTATTCATTCTCAGACACATAAAATGCGCATTTATATTTTTCAACGAGCACAGAAAAAAAATTTGTTTATGCATGCGGTGATGAATTCGAACTTTATAACTGAACGTTTCTGCCATAACACAAAATATTTACCCTTGGATAATTGTCAATGTTTCGCAACTCACTCACCTTGAATAATCAAGGAATCATCGCGAATTCACCACTAGGCTGTATTAAATTCTTTAAAAAATGAAACATGTTAGTAATTCACAGACATGAAAATTGTTCTGCCAAGTACTGAAGTAGAAGTAGATCACATTTGAAACATAAAACAGCTATGAAAATCATAACACAATAGTCAAACTTTGGTTCCAATATCATAAATTTTTACCCTATATGATTTGTCGATGAACATCTGCTACGTTAAATGATATATGTGCGGACCGGTTACTTACAGCTCTTCATTTCTTATTATTTCACGATGTTGCATTCAATGAGGGAGCTAGAACTTCTCATAGCTGAATATGGAAAATTAACTAATATAAATGAAATTTGATGTACGAAATGAACAACAGAACGATTATTCACACAAATAGAAGCACAAGTAGTTATGATGAGAGGTGAGCAATCAATGATTGGGTCAATGATCATAGAGAAGGACTCGACCTTACAGCATGACAATGAGTTTTATGCATAAATATTTAAGATTTTCCCGATGTTTCACAAAGTTTGAATAGCAGGGGCTAATCGGCAAATGAACACGGCCCTGAAATGCGATTTACGTGGATGCAATGATAATAAAGCGTTTTTAATATATTATTTTTATATATTAACACCAGTAGTCACGTACATTCAATAATTTTATTTCCTATGGATAATTTAATAATCATAACATAACAATTTCTCAATGAAAAAACAGAAGTATTGAATGAACAGAGGGAAAGATGAACGATTAAACATCCATTAACGCTACGAAACTGATTAGTTACGAAATGCAATGGAAAAATACAGAACGTTTATGGGTACAGACATAAACTTGACAGCACATCTCTGACACATCGTTGAAAATATATTGTGTGGGAGTACGTGAACTGTGGTCTCTAATTTACGCGAACATGTCATACGTTTTGACACGAAAAAAAAAAATAAAAAAATGAGGGAATGTTGAATTCAATTTGGAGAGATAGTAGAAGGTAGATGAGCATTACTGAGATGTTTATAAAATTATGGCGATATTACGAGAGCGCGTGGTGCGCACGCACGTACACACTCGCACACTGATTCTCATCATGTATACATGTACCTAATGAGCCCAAAGTTGATATATATAATAGTGTGTTGTACTGCACCATTCAGTTTAACGCAATCAGTTTACCGTGTTGCACACACTACACCACATTATTTCTAATTTACAATAGTTTTTATTCGACGATTCGTCCTCTATGTGATGCGTTTCACTCCAATAATACAGAAACGAAAAAACTATTAATGAAGGGAATAAATTGATGAGACTGTGAAATGACGTTCTGAATTAAAAGAAGTGCTGACAAATATTACTGTAATTCTTGCGCGTGTTTTAATATGTGCTATTTCAACTTTACACCAAAGTGCATTTTATAATAAATTTGTTCACAGTAACTTTTGTTTGGGCACAAGTCATTGTTGTTAATATAAATGTATCATCGACATGTTGAACGGTTTAGTCTAAATTCTGTGATACTTCATTGGAAAAGAAAGTTACTTTTCATGATCACATAAAAAGTCACATGATCTGACAATCGCTGGATTGCTGTAGAAATCAGAGAAAAAAAGTAGAAGCTTTCAAAACTTGTATATGAATATTGAAGTAAGTAGGGTTCACGACACATATACATATACAGATGAATATAATATGCATTGAGAAAGAGATGTGAAGAATGAAATTGGCAAAATGACGTTGCGTACATAAATATGCAAGCACACAATGCCGGCCGGTTATTATACATTGCAGTAATCGAATTGAAGTGTGGGTAAAAGCAATTAGGTATATTATGAAATATACAATGATTGTGAGATTTCATAACTCGTGGATCAATTAGTATTTGACTACTTTTCATGTTTTACTATCAATAATGACCAAGGTACATCAAGTGTGAGATGGTATATCAATTTTGTTTGAATTCACTGATTAAAATCATATGCTTCTTCATCACTTATATATACATCAAATGCTGAGAATCGTTCATTTGTTTTTCATGTGTGAGACACAAGGTTAGATATAGAGCACGGAATTGTTATTGAACTTGACAAGATACAATTTATAACACACGAACATATGAGCGTCCCATCTTCCAGTGATTGGTCACAGCTCCTGGCTATCTTGATATATTCACATTTATGTTTGTCTGTATTTCCTACGGAATCTATTTTTTCTCCTCATCTTTGATGTATTAATTATCTGTATTTCATATTGTTTACTGTTGGGTAATCAAGAATATAATTCGTTTCGCAGCAACAGAGACACAACAATTTATCCATTGTTACTACCGAATAATTGCAACGTTTGCTGCAAAGTATTAAAAGACGTATCAAGTAATTCGGACGGTACAAGTTTGCTCTGCGCGCTGAAACCGCGTAAACGCAAAGAACGTCGGGAATCCTGTTGTCAAGAACGGAAACTTATACGGTATTGCCGAAATTAATACATGAAAAAATGTTTTTGCCAGTTTGAATCAATTGTCTGTTTGTTTAGGAGCAACAGTGAGGAACAAATCTTTGAAAATTCTGCGAACATAAAAGAATCAATCCGTAGAGTAAGCAGTCACGAAGATTTCAATAGTGATAAACATCATCACATCATATCACAACTTGGTCAAGATATGGGACACGGCCTGGTGAGTTACAATGAATAGACACAGTTTTTTAGTAAAACATCATTATGGTGTCGAATCAAAATTGGAATAAAAATATACTTGAACGTGAGAATTCTTCTAGAGATGCGGCGGATTGCCGCTGCACGAGAGAACAAATGTTTCGCCAGTGTTAACGAAGCCTCTACCATCGCCTTGCGATGTTCTTGTCACAGCTGAGCGTTTAGAGTGCGATGTTGAACGTGTTCGCAGCACTGAAAGGTTTAGTAGGAGTATTGCGCCACGTGGTAGACGACAAATACATAGGAGAAAGGTTCATATGGGTTCTGAAAGAGATTCCAATTCCGTTAAGGTGGATGTTCATGAGTATGGATAGACTCGTTAATGAATGTTTTCTGACAAACCATCAATCATTTTTATATTTATCTACAGGAAAATGAAGAAACTACAGATACAAACATTTATATTGAATCGTCTGGTTCAAATCCTCACGTGGAGTCAAGCGGCCAGAGTTTTCTCGAGATGTTGAGCAGTGGACCAAGCAGATCTCCATCACCAGCTCGTGCTTTATTACTTGATAATGACGACGCAAATAATCCTGTACCAACCAATTGGAGCTTTCAACATCGACCGGGCGATGTAAGATATCACTCTATATGACACATGAATGATGGAATGTGTTAATCAATCGAAACAACAACTAACTGACTCATCAACTTTTTATCATCTTGTTTTTCTTCACAATTAGGTAGAAGGGGTGGAAAATAATGACAGTGTTGAATCAATGTTGTCGCCGCGGAATTCCTTACTTGTGCCACGTAGATTTTATTCGGAAAATGATGAGGTAACACCATCTGTGCCATGTCCAACAGAACTTGGTTTGAAGAATCTTACAAAACATATTAACGGTTTGAAGAAGAAAATAAAAAAATATGAAGATGAATTTGAGGAAAATTTCGGATACCGCCCCAGTCATTCAGACAAAATGAGCAATCGTGATATCAAAAGATTGTGTACGGAATTGCATAAACTGCGGAAAGAGCATAAACTATTGAAAGAAGATCCAATTAGTGCACTCAGGGCAAAAGCAAATACGAATCTGTGTAGTCCAAACGACAATTTTAACCAGCCAACAAATAATAACAACAGCCCGGAAAAAACTCAGAACGAATATATGGAAGATATGATGAATGAAATTGAGAGAAAATTGCATGAAAAAAGAATTAAATACCATCGACCAGAAAACATGGAGCAGATGACGTATGATCAATTATTGGAGGAGAAAACATCTGTACAGAAAGCTTTGCTTCATATTGAAGGTGCGTTTGGACGACCAGTCTTCAAGGAAGATCGTGCAATTGTTCGCCCTTTATACGACAGATATCGAATGTTGAAGAGATTGCTAATAAGAGCCGGACCTAATAAGAACAAGGACAGTATCTCTGAATTGGCGACAATTTTAGAGCACGAGGCAATGGATTTCACATCGTCATCGTTGCCGGCAAACACAATTGATTGTGATCGACGTGCAAGTGAGCCTGATATGTCACACCGGGGTATTCTAGATTGCATCGATGCACCCGAACCACTACCCACTGACAGCGATAGTCAACATAGCAGCAGTGAAGGTTCCCGTGGCACTAGTGAGAATCTTCACGCTCTTCCACACGAAGATTTAATTGTACAACAAAGAGCAACACGCGAAGAAAAAAAAAGTCTTCGTCGTGCGTTGAAAGAGCTAGAGGCACAGTTTGAAGCGCGCGCTGGACGGCGAATGCAACGTGAAGATAGAGGACCTCATATCACGACAGTCTATGAATCCTATAAGCAGACAAAAGCCAAACTCCGATTAATCGATGCCCTATTGGCGAAAAAAACATGATGGTGTGTTTGAAAATCTTTTATGTCCGGATATGTGTTTTACATATACTAAACAATTTTTTGAATACAATGGTTTTTTCATTTATTCATTCATTAAATTGTTAACTTTTCTCTAATATTCATAATATGTTTTATTGGGAACAGTGAGGTTTTAAGATTCTGACAGTTCAGTACTGTAAAGGAACAAATGATCAATTCTTTTAGTACAACAGTTGAAACCATCGGCAAGCCCAATTCATCAAAAGCTTCTCTCTTTAAATGTAATGTTACTTTTATCATTGATCTTATATCGATCTTCACCCAATCACTTTGTTTCCGCCTTGTTTTCTCTCAACGTACGCGTAGATGTAAATAATTATTCCGAATAAGAATACAAAAAGGCGCAAGAGGGATTATCTTGTAATGCGTCCGAATACCAATGAAGATATATTACACGTTATCAATATATAAGGAGCCCTATAACTGTTATCGTCATGAATAACGCGTACAAAATGAAAAGAAATGTATCGGAGTTTACGTGTGTTGAAGATTTCATTTATGTATCGAAATGCAATATTTTTATTTCATGACTATGTATCGTCATATACCACATTTTTTTCGATTAAGTACCAAAGCATCATCTAATCTGTGATATAGGGAAAATGAGGAGAATTATATTGTTCAAGATCTAGATGTGGAAAGCGCATTCGAAATGCTCTATCGTAAAAACAGAAAATAGTGGTCTCATTGGATATGAGAATAATACGGAATGAATGATAATAATTTATGGAAAGAATACCTAACAATCAACAAATCCAAAGCATATTGAAGTTTTCGTATGCAATATCGATAGACTGGTATCATTCGCTTTTTTGAAGTGTTGGAGAAAAATACAAAAATACGGCATAAATAAAATTATACTTCACAAAGTTTAGCCATTGTCACTGGAGATAAATGTATACATGATAAGAAACAAAAATAATAATTTCGATCGTGATATAATGCATTTTGCATTAATATATACATTTGCTTAATTTGTTAGTTTAGTTAGGTTTAGTATCAGGAAACGCTGTGATTTTTATGTAACGTGATATACCTCGTCATGAAGTGAAAAAAAAGCGTTTCTTCGTAATTCGTTTTAGCGAAACTATTGATAAAATGAATTAGATTTTTAATTTATATAGTTATGCTTAGCTTGGAATACAATTTGTGAATTTTTAATGGAAAAGAAAGGAACCATTTCTATTTGAGTAGCTATGCGATATGCATAGTAACTTGAAACTAGTTAATCTGAAATCGAAATTCACAAACAAGTTCGATTACTAAACATTTCATCTTTCAAGATGCCGGACGCAGTAACATCATTTTCCTTTTTCTGTTTCAATCATTTGATGAATTTCTTTTTGATCCATTATCTGCGTCAACTCCAATAATAGTGCACACCATAGAGCTCCTCAGAAAAAAAGGTCGCCGAAGAATGCGTGCAACGTCATCATTCCTCTTCGTTCCAAGTTTCATAAACTGCATTCCAAACTATCAATTATGAGATGAAATCAAATTCTAATTTCTTGGACTTCATTTCATCTCAACAGTTTCGCTAAAGAAAGCTTCTCTCGGCTTCATGATAAGGTTTATCCCTTCAACGAATAGTGATTGGATGTTTTTAAACTGTTGTATTCTTCATACGATTACTCAATAATTCATTGACACTGATGAACAATAACTTGTTTTTAACTTGTGCTACAGACTGCAAATTTCACGGACATATCTAGCAAATTTCCACCGTAGGCGAGGAACGAAAATTGATGGACAGAAATGAAAAAAAAATATCTGCTAATTCACGATGAATCTACATTAAAAAAATGTGATGTTAGTATCAGAAATCTTCAATAAATGATTATTATACGGTTCCAAGCTTCACTTACTTGTAGGAAACCAATTTATGACATAATTGCAGAAGATTTCTACTTCAGGATCATTAATGAACGAATAGAAACAATCAATTGCTCGCGTTACACAATTGAAAAATTAGGAGGAACTATGGCGTAGTGAATTGGTGCTGAAACGATTGAATCTGTCGTAATAATCCAACTAAACGTGTTGCTGTTACGGATCGTCTCGTGCTGTTTGCACTTCTCAGTGTTGGGAAATCAAAAGATTGAAGGTGATTATGAGGAATGCGTGAACGTTGAGGATATATTGAAGGGCCAACTTTCGTCTGATGTTTCCTTTTGCTATGAGTGGTAATACAGAGTACACTACTTTTCCTACGATACATTTTCATCTGTTGCTTCAATGCCAATATCTCTTTATATATATCCATTAAAGCACTTATTTCCTCTTCTTTCACCGTGAGTTCTGTGTCCAATTCAGCCAATTCTCTCCGCTTATTGGGATCATTGGTTTTTTCGATTTCTGCTGTGAGTTTATCATGTTTACTGGAAAAAGGAAGAATAGAGAATATCAAATCATATAATTTTTTTTCATTTTCTGAATATGAATTTACTCATTCATAGCTTCAAATTGATCGTGCAATCTATGCAAAACATTTCTGATTCTCCCTGAATTATGTGTCACACTCTGATATTTTTTAAAATCATCTTCTATATTCAGCTCCTCCTGAAGTAATGAAATTATTCTAATCAATAATAAATTCATGAGAATCGATAAAGATTATCAACACATCATAGTCATGGATCATTTTGTACCTCTCTTTGTCTTAACATGGAGCTTTGTGTTGTATGTGCTGGCAAATCTGCGGTATCACCATGATTGTTTGAAGGGCTTGATTGACCCATGTATCCAACCCGATGTGTATCCGGTTGCGACATCAGCCTACTACTCATACCAGCACGTTCCTCCATGCGATGATCATCACCAACGAATTGTTCATCAAGTGAAAGCATTGGGCTGACATCTTCATTAATTTTATGAATGAGCACCGGTCTTATGTCCGACGGCATTGACAGTTGTTGATGCTTCATCAAACTATATACCTAACAATATAAAATTGAATTTAAATTATTTGCACCGTTCTTCATTTCAGACTGTGCTCTGCATTTCTTTGCCTGTTGGATATTCAAGCCTAGGTTATGACTACGAGTGACAGAAGTTCCGACGACAAAGGGAATATTTTGCAAATTGAGTCGTCTAGCAAAGTAACATCTTTTCACTTGTTTCAGCTTGGATGAAATCGTTGGTTGCTGATAATTTCTCTTAGCAAACGATTCACAACACCAAGAACGCAACGTTGTTGGCTGTTGGCAATCTCCGTGATGATGGTTAAGGCCTAATTCACTGGACCCTTTCTCGTGCTTCCTATTTTTATTCACTCATCAGATAATTAAGAACAGTTATTGAACGCATTTTTTTCTTTTAAAACCTGCTTGTATCGCCATTGTCGGGTGCTTCTCGAATCCATCTGTTTGCTTCTTCACGTAGATATATCCCATCTCTTTCTTCATTACTATTTTGTGGATGAACAATGTTATGCACATTATCATCCGCCATGGAGATTCCCGCTGTTCCATCTCTTGTTCCAGAATTTTCGGATTCATCCAATTTAAATTGGTGTTTACTCGACACAACAGATACGCTTGTATTTTTTGCAGCGGTGTTGTGATAAATTTCAACAACCTCTTTGTATGGATGGTCTATTGTATTCATTTTATCAGAGATATTAACCATTAGCAGGTTGTCTGGCTTCAACTGTAACTTCTCCGACATTATATTCACTGTAGACGAGAAACCACATGGATAATCAACATTTACGATTGTAATAATCCAATTAGTATTCACCTTGACGCTTATTCTCCTTTGCAGAGTTATCGTCATGTGTTATGATGGCAGGTTGTCTTACGGCGATATTCTTCGAATTTGTTGTACGCATTCTTATTTTTCGTTTTCTTAATTTCTTTGTATAACCTGTACCTATATTATCTGGTTTACTTTTTTCTAGCTTGACATTATTCATACAAGTTAATACTTCAGCTGATTTATTTGCTCTCTGCATATCATTTTCGTAAGAACTACTAATTCCCGTCTTTTTTAATATCAATTCTGATTTCCTGCTGCTGTTTACAATTTGAGGTGACATTAGAGGAATTTTTCGAGGCTCTAACACATTGTTGTATTTTTTAACATTATCACTGCTACTTGACATCTCTCCTGGAGCAAGTGGAACAGCAGATACACCTCCTCTAGGAGCCTGACGCAAAATGAGTTAATGAATCCTTTTTATGTTAAAAGAAATATCGAAATGGAAACACTCTACCTTTTCCGTATGTTTTTGTCGATTACGCAATGGTTTTAGTTCTGTTTCTCTTTTTTTCACTTCTAGACAATTGGAAGATTTATTTTCATCATTTCCTGTAAAATGTACTGGCCTTTTCCCAATGGTTACAACCGAAATACCATCTTTTTCAGATTTTCTGACATTGTTCGGAAGGTCTTCATAATATATTTCACGACTATTAACTACAATTGATTTTGATGAGTTGATAGATGGAACATCAAATACAGTCGTTTCCAAACCAGTGGGTCCAACACTCTGATACACCATTCTCATATATTCCAAACGTTTTTTTACAAGTTTACATTTCTTTTCTGTCGCATGAAGCTGCTGTTCAAACTCTGCCATAGATGATTATTCTATTATTACGATCAATTTTACATTATGTATTCACGTCGATATACTTCCCAACCTGCCAATTTCACATGCGAGCGACTGTTATTGTCTGTCAGAACACCAGATTCAATTTTATCTCTAAATCCATCTGAATAAATATATTCAAATGTTGATTTCACGGAAATACAAGCAGATATTACAATTAGTATTTCATGGAACAGTTACCTTGAGGCTGTATCGATAATTCATTCAGTGGTTCCATAATGTCATGCAAAATTGCGATTTACTCTCTCCGCTGTGAGGAATCAGTCCCGGTAACCGCAATTTCTACAAACAAACAAAAAATTCTCTCATATTGCATCTCAAATTGAACTGTGATTCATTGATAATGATTAATTTTTTTTCCAGCATAAAGTATCCAGCTGCAACCGATACAAAAAAAAATTTATAATCAGGGAGAGACGATCAAAAGGAGAAATTACCTATTCGTCACTTGTCATAACTAGTTTTGTCTTATGTCAATATGTTCATGTTATCGCAAATCCTGTTGTGAGGCATATACAATACTGAGTTCGAAAAAAATATCTGGCTATTCATCGAAGGTTTGAATTTCATATTCGAATTATTCTCACGGGTATTTCCCGCCAAAAACATTTCATCTTAAGAACAAAACTTCTCTCTATTCCTTCATGGGTATCAAATGCATTTGGTCCATCAAATGAGTGTTGATTGATATCGAAAATTTTATAGTATTGAACTATGGAATTAATTGTCAAACTGGTCTGTGATTGCCTTGCGCATCGTTTTTCAGCGTCACCACACTGTGTTCGTTGGGCCTTTACATTTCACCTCTAGTGCACGTTTACATCACATCAGCCCTTGCGTCATCGTACGTTCATTTATGTATATTATTTTAGTGTGGGAACTTGACTTATCTGTCTCCGGGAATCGCACGAGCAATTTACTTCTGATATATTCATATATATAACGTGCGAACTGATTTAACGCCACCATAGTGTGCAATTTTATTAAAACGAAATGACTGACGGAGACTACGTTGATTTCGTCAACCTTGGTAATTTCTCAATTTTCATCGCATTTATATGAATTTGTATGACATATGTCAGCAATTAAATTATTTCAACGTTGATGACGCCATATTGATACACTGCCGATTGCAATTTTTGAAACGATCGCGCCATCACTTTTATCTGCTTATTCACCACACCAGTACAAAAAATGAGGTTATATGTACATACTACTACTACTACACTAGTACTACTAATACTACTACTACTACTACTACCACTACCACTACCACTACCACTAGTACACTACTGATGATGATAATTAATGAACATGAAGAACACGCGATTATTCTCCACTTTTATATGGGGAAAAACAATTCAAAATCAATCGATCCATGGGAATTGGCGGGAATATGGCAATCAATTCGAAATGTGGGGATTGATGCAAAATTATATTTTCACTTGAATAATTGAATATAATTTATCTTTTCAGGCGAAGAAATCCAAGAGTTGATACTTGCCAGTATTGAAGTCCGTAATATGTCATATTCACCTTATAGTAATTTCAAAGTGGGCGCAGCATTGAGGTGCGATGATGGGACAATCAGTTGCGGATGTAATGTTGAAAATTCATCCTTTCCAGTATCGGTCTGCGCTGAACGTTCCGCTGTGGCAAGAGCTGTTGCTGATGGGAAACGAAAATTCCGAGCAATTTCAATTGCAGCCGATACAATAAATGGTGTAATTACATCACCATGTGGGATGTGTCGGCAATTTTTGTCTGAATTTGATGACATGCCGGTGTATTTGACCACACCAACAATGACGAGAATTTTTGAAACGTCAGTCAGTTATTTACTACCACTTTCTTTCAGATTAGGCTCACAAATGGCTGCGTGACTCAAACATTGTTACGATATTTAATTATTTAATACACATGTATTTTTCTCTCGTTGCTTGTGCAATGCGCTAATGTGTTTTCCAACATCCATACAATAATCAAATTTCTTGGAGTACACGAACATTGATGTACATTCTTTTTTCATGACGATCTTGACAAAATTCATTATTATTGGCATTCATTAATTAATTTGTATTTTCTTATGTACACATGCGTATGGTGAGAGTATAAACGCAGGAATATAAAAATCGAAGCAATTCATTTTATTTTGAAATTACAAATTTCCCATTAAACTATTTAATATAATTTGAAATATCATTCATTCACTCCTAGAACGACTTCCAATATTTTTCCATAAAATGACACATCCTAATGTACAAAATAAGATAGCATGATACTGCACAGAAAAAAAGACACTATATACAAAAGAGCTTATAACCAAAATATTTACAGCATAAATTGGAAGTAACAAACATGAATGCGCGATTTCGTGAAGCAATAATGACTGCCAAGGCATTTTCATAAAGACACTTTTACATATATTATGAAATTCTTTTGCATCCGAAAGACAAAAGGTCCACTGCATATCTTCAATGTGATTGCACTACCAAAATGGACACCTGAAACAGAGAAATTTATCGAATTAATATCACTTGTTAACAAATTTGTCAATCAAAGCCTATAACAAATAGATTTACCATCCGATATAACATTGACAAAGATTCTCGTTATTTGTTGCCTGTTGAACTAATAACTGGACCTGCCGTTGGACACTGAGAGTTTCTTCATGCAAAAAGTCACGGCCTGTCAATTTCTCCCTAACTCTAGTTATGATCGCCAAAGCTTTTTTATTCAATGCCTCCGGCTGACTGTTATCACCACCATTCTCAATACTACATGGCACGCCTTTTTTCGGTAATGTCGACGTAAGTGAATCCAATATATCACCGTGTTCCTGACTACTGCTTGTATTCATACTCTGTGCATCGGATCTTTTTCCTTTCGGCACGGCATTATCCATTAATCTCCAATTCAACAATGGATCATAAACAAATGCCTCCAACACAGCCATCAAACTGTCTTTATTACGATGAAGCACTGACATAACAGACTCGCATGTTCTTCTGTATGTTCCTTCAATTCCCGTGACTTCCATGGCATTAATCAACATCCTTGTAAGTCTGAACGGTATTTTTTCTGGGAATTTCTCTCGGGTCATGGCTACCTCAAAACAGTCACCAAAATCAATATGTAAAATCTTCCCGCTCAAGCGATCTAACATGAGATTGGATGGATGACGATCGCCAAGTCCAAGTATATATCCAACCATAGACATTACGGCCAGAGAGCGAGTATAATTAGTTCGGCGATCGAACCAAGCTTCACTCGACGGTGATTTCAACCAGAGTAAACGTGACAAGTCATCCCCATGTGTGTGTTCAAGAGCATGCTCAAACACTTCAACTTTTTGCATCAACATTAGATGATCATAATCCGGCGCCATTCTCAACATTATTCTATGTTCGATGTTTAGAAGTATTTTCTTTTTGTCTCTATAATCTCTAATAAGAGTATGAAGCGTGTCACAATGTGGTACCCATCCAATCAGACCGCTATTAGTAGATAAAGGAATTACCGCATAACGCTGAATAGTCAAATTCCTTCTAAATGTATCAGGATCATGTAACAGCAGTGTATTAACTAGACCAAAAAGTTGCATTACACGTTCATCTTGTCTGAGATCTTCATGACCCTTCAACAAAAACATATAATCCTTCCCGTTGCTTCCCTTAATGCACAGCTTTCGGGGCCGTTGTTTGCTCGTAATAACCTGCATTGAACTATGAATACTAGCTATCCTAACGATTGGCTGACCTGGAGTATAGCTACCTGGTACTGCTAATTCCAAATCTCGACAGAGGAGCAATTTCGGACTGACATATTGCAACTCCAAACTTGTTAATTGTGGCAATTGCCGAGATATACGGCGAAAAACATGATAGTATAAGTCCCAAGCTTGATTCAAATCTCGAACATTACCAGACACCTTGTAACGATGACACCACTCTTGCGCTTCCATCAGATCACGACCGTAAGCTTGGTTGAATGATGTTTCTTTCAATGTTTGCGCACCGCGTTCGAGCATTGCATGGAGTGGCTCCAATGTCTCAAACATTCCGGTAACATTTCTCTCACCGAAATAAAGTCGACTTGCTTCTTCTAGACCTTCATGCCATAATTCGTGCCATAAAATGGCGACTCTGATTAATTCATCACTCGCCATAATTGCCTGTTGCACCAATGTTGAACTGTGTTCGCACATGTTTTTCAGAATTTTGTTTGCCGCAGTTTTTCGCGCATGGCTCGCACTCTTCGAAGCTACAGTGAGTGGATACACTAATGCTTGGGGATGTGATTTTCCAATGTCGATGAGTAAATGATGAATACATCGTCCAACTAATGCACGTGGTGTATCAATCCTCGCAATCAATTGGGGAATAACTTGGAGCCATGTATTTATCTCAATTAAACGAATACCTTCAACAATTGCGTCATAAACTTCAGGCCATTGACCATAATCGAACCACAATGTCAGTAAACGTAACGTATCCTGCAGTGAATTTCCATGCGAAAGATTTATCGATCTGAAAAATCCATCGACAGCAGGGACAGTGAAACGTGAAATGTATTGAGAACTTGATAGTGATTGATGTGGACGTAGGGCGCCATTACCATTCTCTGCAACGGGTTCACCTTGTTGATGTTTATAAAATAAAACCGTCTCAAAATTAGTGTAAGCAAATGCATGCCAAGCTTTGTACCAAGTTGGATCATGCTCAGTTGCAGCCGCATAATATGAAAGAACAGCTGGAATTGAATGCTCATTGATGCCTTTCAAAGCTTCAAGCCATTCTCCAAGTTTAAGATAACAACGTGCAAGAAGTCGTCTCCGAGCTTCGTGCTGATGTTGTTGATGCTCCTCTTCCGGCTGATTAGCAAGTGCCATTGCTGCCGGTTGCAGTGAAGTTTGAACGAATGTTCGCAACTGGTTGTATGCCTCCTCGCGTTTATTCGCGACCCACATGTGCTTGCAGTAGGCGAACGTTACTTGAGGATGCGTTGTGGGGAGTGACTCATCAGGTGTTTTTGATGGATCAATACCCAAAAGCATTACCAATGTCTTGTGGCATAACATGAGACTGCCATTTTTGCGACAGAGACTGGCGTATTTAAGCCACGTGTACATGTCATCTTGTGGCGATACAACTAACGTATGAACTTGAATAATTTTTTGCCAGTCTTCGACAATTCGCTGACCGCCCTGAAGTCTATCCCACCACATGGACTTTATCGTTGCCCTCCGTTCCGGCACAAGTTTGAATTGTATAACTTCCTCCAATTCTGCTAATTTCTGAACCTCGACCATCGCATTGTACGCGCGTTGATAACTTTCTCCTGCCATCGCTGTTAGTTCTGTATCGAGCAAGTCGCGGGCGCTATCAATAAGTTGATGAGCTATGTTATATTCTTCGTTGTGAACGGCCAAAACTGCCCGATAGAAAGCTCCATCCTGTGTGTCTTTTGACACTTGACCAACATATTTTTCCATACTCTCCCATTGACCCAAACCCCATGCAGCAGCCGCCGCCATTCGCGCCATCCTCTGATTAGTTTCGTCACATTGATTTGACCATTGACGAGTAGCAACCTCATGCAATTGGCCCCATTCGCCCAACGCCTCCAGACAACGCATTTCACCAAGAGTTGACTCAATATCGGTAGGATCAGTCTCGAGACGTTCACGGTAAAGATGTAAAGCTTTGTCCCAATTATGAAGTTTCTCATACCAACGAACTTGAACTTTCAGATCTTGTTGATTGCTTTGATTCATCACGTACTCGAGGAGACCTTCAGCCGCTTCTTTTTGCTGTAGTTTATTATTGATCGATATCAGTGATTCGAATACATTGCTACTCCTATTTTTATGGAATTCATCTTCTTTATAATGCAGTGCTTTGGCATATGCTCGGCAGTGCATTGCCCTTTCACCTAGAATCTTATTATCCAATGGTAGGGGACCTTTATCACAATGCTCCATAAATTCAGCAAGATTAAGTATCGTTTGTGTTATTTCCGGAATGTCTGGAACCATAAGTGCCTGCTGTAATGTTTGAATTAATTCAGCGCGGTAGGTATCGTTGAGTTCAGTCCAACAAGACACAAAGGCGGCATTGAAAAGATCCCGTGGCAATTGAGAATATGTTTGTGCTAATGCCCAGCATGATCGAAGCGCAGGTGATGGTGATTCTTTTAATAATCCTATCGATAAACTCCGTAACCACTCAAGCCAATCATCCTTTGATACACGTCGTGTTGCAGTCCAAGCTTTTTGCAGATTGGAAGCTGAGACATGAAGACGCTTTATCATTGTTGTGTCAGATGATGTTAATGATAAATCACGATTTTTATTTCTTGAATGCCGACTCCTCATCAATAAATAATCATCACAGTCTGTAACTGATGTTTCAGTCAAAATTTTATCTACCAGTACGTCATATTGCGAGTTAATGATTTTATGTTTGGTCATCACTTTTTGAACGAGTGGAATAAATATTTGATATTTTTTTCCCAATTGAATTAGTAGAGCACACATAGTATCCATCGCTGTATTCCTTAATTCTGGGCATTGATCCAGCGTCCGAACAAGCGGATGCACAATCCGCGATGCGAAATCTGTAAAGTCCAATGTATCTGCTAAATGATCAATGGTCTCCAATGCAACTCGATTAACAGCTATTGGACAATCTGATGCATGAAAGAGTTTGACTATCGGTGGTAATACAAGATGGAGATAATTATCCAAATTGTTACCAAATTTTTGTAATGCCAATAAAAGTTTGACTGTAACACAATGATCCTTGCTTGTATCATGAGTTAGAACTCGTAGAATCTGAGGCATTAATTGTGGTAAATAGATTTTGAATTCAGCACCCAAGGCAACAGCAATGTGTTCCACTAATAAAATCAAGGTACTCTGTAGCGGGCTATTAACAGTCCAAAATTCTTTAATCAAATTGAACGTATCATCCAAATAATTTCTTATGTGCTGTTTAACAATGGCGATGAGAATGGCTAATTGTTGAAACAGATACTCGCGAAAATTCACATCAGCTGTGCGAACGACATTGAGAAAACTGGGCATCACCTGGGATATGTATGGAACACATCTAATTCCGAGACTTTTGAAGATGAATGTCACTGCTTGTACAACCATTGTGTGGTGTTGCGACAATGTAGGATCGCGAATAATTCGCATCAGAGTTGCAATAGCAATTGCTGGATAATATTCTTCCAAACTCGATGATGACATATTCACGAGCATTTCACTTGTTGTTAAATCTTGATTATTTTCTAATTCACTTTTTGTATCTACAATCGATGTTAATGTATCCAATTGGCAATCAATGTGTCCTAGACACATTTTATGTTTGTAAGGATCAAGAGCACCAAGCAATCCCAATACACGAATCGTCTCTCGACGAATGATTGGCTGTTGTTCTGTCTTCAAGAAATTTATCAATACCTCTAACAATGTTGGATATTGCATGTAAGGTTTGACCACATGTCCAGTACTACCGACTAATTGTCCGAGTACCCAGAGTGCCACGCCACGTTTTTCTGGTGAACTTGCATCTACCAACATCTCGAGAAGAATTGAGAGCAATTCTGGCATCCATTGTTGCATTTCGGCACCGTTCACTTCGGCCAAATCACCAACTGCGCGAAGGATCGCCAATATGACGGCGGGATTCGGTTCAGGTTCTTTCAATTTTGGTACCAGGACCTTCAAAATCGGCTCCATATATGGTCGTATCAATCGTGGCGCACTAACAACTAAATGATCTAACATCCGTGCAGCTTGTTCTTTATTCCTACCCATACCCGAATGTTCCAACTCTGTAAGAAATTGTATAAGCGTTTTTCTCAATGAAGGCATCACATATGCCGGATTCATTGTGCTCAATCGACCAATTGTACGAATGGCTAATTCACGAATTTCAAACATTTCGTCATTCATTGCAACAAATAGGGCGGATAAACTCTCAGCTTGTGCCAGGTGAATGTCAAATGAATCGGCCAATGATGCCAAAACTGATATTCTAACGTCCGGATCAGTATCGGTAATGCCAACTACCAATAATTTTCCAAGTACTGCCGAAACAGTATTCGTCACCGTTGGTCCGGGTTGATTCAACGCCAATCTCAGCAACCTCGAGCAAGTTCTCACGGCCTCTAAGCGCACTTCGGGCTGTTCAGAAGTTAAAAAATGATCTGCACAACGCCGTACGAATTGCAACAAGGGATTGCCGTCAAAATTGAATGTTCCAAGTGTTCTCAAAGCGAGAACAGTCGAAGATACATCTGTGGTCTCACTCGGTGGCATTGCCGAAATTGGACTTGTTGCAGTCCAAGGTGCACCTGGATGTCTTAATGGTTTATGCATTAGTACTTGAGATAACATTCGCAATAAACCTTGCGAAATATCAGATTTTAATGATGGTACATTTTGCGCTAATTCTCGGAGTGATGTTGTTAATATTGGACTCAATCCAGTTGCTAACATCGACTCCAGGAGATCCTTCATATCAGAACTAATAGCTGATTTTACCGCGTGACCGAGAAGAGTGATACAGATGAAAACCGCTGGCTCTAATGGCGCACTTCGCTTTTTGCTTGGGGTTTCTTTCGACGGAAGACTGCTCTTGATAACTTCCATGATTTTAGGTAAGAATGGTTTGATTGCATCTTCAACAGCTATCGCAATAAGGCCAATTGTCATGAACGCCGCGTAACGATCTTTTTCTCGCCCTCTCAGCGCTAGCAAGAGATAACTCAATGTCTCGCGTAAATATTCTTTATTGAATTTCTCAGTATTGAATGCAACAAGTCGTGGAAGAAGAGTCATTAATGCATGTTGGATGTGTGGATTCCTTGATGATTTCTGATGCATAACATCACTGTAAAAAGCATCGAGTCGCTCTTGCATGAGAGCACGACATGCAGCTGATTCGTGTACGGGATAGAGAGCGTGCTGTGGGCTGTAACTGTTATCACCCGATGGACATCCCGCCCATTTGGAAACAATGATCGTTCGCAATCTCGGCATTAGTACAAGAATATCATTGTCATTTTGATGATTAGAGCAATTTAAACGTTCCATCAACGTTTCATAATTTTTTTCCCACTGAATGTTGCTGCAACGGAAGAGTTCATTGAGCACTAATAATGAACCATGAATTCTATCATCACGATTATATCCACGCTCTTTGTTGCCGGTTTCTTCGAAGCCTGCAACAATCTCGTCATAGCACTGCTTGTACCATTGAGATTTTTGTATTAGTTTCGCTGTTTCACGTTGTGCTGTGACAACTAAAGCAGCACGTAATGCTTCTACTGCACCTTCACGTATCATAGCCTTTGGATCCCTTACCGCATTGAATATCAAGTCAAAAAAAGGTGTTACTTGTTGAAAGAAATACGTTGGCATAGACACAGCAAGTTCCCGAAGAACAAGGACAGCAGCGTGTCTCTTGCCCTCATGTCTATCTCCACCCAACCATTCAAATGCTCTTTTAACTTCAAATTCGACGTATTCTGCAGTATATGTGCCGGATACCAAAGCCAGTTTCCCAACAGTTTTTGCAGCCAATTCCATCACACCGACATCACTTGAGGGCAACAGATTGCGAAGATAGTTGGCGAATCTTATCGTACGTGTATTGATGTTACCTACATCTGCGCCAATAAGACATACAATGGCCAATATGCCGCCTTTTCTTTCATTCATATCCGAACCAGATACCATTTCAAATATCTGATGATTGAACTCATCCATGAATGCCGTGATTTCTTCCTGTGATGTTTCACGTAGTTCCGTCTTGACATAATGACAGAGATCGCGTGCTGCCTTATTACGAATGTCCTCGTGACGCGACTTTAATCGCTGAACGAATTGTTGCACCAAGCCGGTCGTCATTTTTTATTGAATCCTAATTAAACATTGAAAATCATAATTACTAATCTCTTTGAAATTTTTGTATTGATTTACTATTCGTTATATCTCCTCATTTTACTTACTTTGTTTATGTTTATAATACTTCATTCGAACCAAATAGATATTAATTTTGAGGTTACGTCAAGATTGTGCACAATAGTCAATTTTGCGATTTCATAACACGCTATACGCTGCATTCTCCTGCCGATATTTATTCTCGTATAATATATATATTAATTAGATTAAATCATAATTCATTGATAATCGTCAAACATCTTCATTTATATTGTAATGTGTGGACCGCACCGTAAATATTCAATTGGCGATAATGACAATCGTCGGTACTCTTTAGTGTCTGTATCGCCCCACTTTTCAACGTATTATGCAGTATTATGTTTGCATAGTCGTCTTACTAAAAGAATGATCCTAAGAAAAGTCTTGGCCCTCGGGTACCTTCGGCTTTTTCTCCTTCCATCACAAAATTCCGCCACTCCCGTTTGAGAACGGTTGAGCTACGCAAAATGACTACGCCGAGAAGAAGTAGTTCTTCAATAGAATCTGCGCATGCGTAGTAACACCTTTTCAGAGTTTATTCAAACCCCTGCATGTAAATATTGAACTTCACTTCAAATTTTGTAATGTATGTTTAATTTTTGTCCCTCCATTGGCAAAAAATATTCATCAACTGCCAAGTCAAACATATTATTCAACTTTGAATTTAAAATAATATGAGATTTTCTTTGGAATAAATTTGTAAATTTGCTTTCACAAAGCAAAGTTATAAACATTTCATACAAGATGAATGCAGATCAAATGTGGGTTATTAAATTCAGAGATATCACTTGTTTTCTTCAAATTGTTAATACAATAATACACAAACTCACATTTTTTTATATATTATACAATGATAATGATTCTTGGGAACTATATTGGTATAGGTATATCTTTGGAGACCATATCTAAAATGTCATCACATCCCAAACACCAATTTTTTATATTTTTTGAAACTTTACACCAATGCTCGCCATGATGAGGTTCTGCAGCTATGCACCTTTTCTTCACTTCTTCCTGTTGCTCCTCAGTACCATTAAGCAGTTCAAACTTATAAAAATATGCCCAAGCATCTCCCAAGTCT
This sequence comes from Meteorus colon, assembly GCA_030523085.1. Lineage (NCBI taxonomy): Eukaryota > Metazoa > Arthropoda > Insecta > Hymenoptera > Braconidae > Meteorus > Meteorus colon. The sequence continues at coordinate 29,030 of JAPYZH010000071.1, forward strand.
GGATCAATTTTCACCGTTCGGTTGAACCAATCTCGACATTTGGAAATTTTGTGTTCACACCAAAAAAGCCTGTAATTCAAACACAATTCAAAATGGTAAAAAAGATCATATCAGAAAACATAACATAAACAATTTTATGAAAAGTAAGGGAATTTACTTTGAAACAGCTAAGAGAACATGGGGATCGTGTTCACATTTCTTCAATGCATCTACGCTTTTCGTCTTTCTCTGTGGTCGTGGCTCCATAAATATTGCTTCAGCCCACAATAAACCCGAAGTCGGACACTCTTGCAGTGCCTTGGCCATCAACGTATTCGCCATATCTCGCACTCCTCCAATTTTCATTTCATTTCGTATTGCCTCCAACCACAACTCAGCATTTTTTGGATTACGTAAACGCGCCTTTTCTAGGACTGACCTTGCTTTCGTTATTTGATTTTTTCGTTCAAGATCAGCTAATAATCGCCATAGAGGTATTGACGAGGGGCATTTTTTGATTGCTTGGCTGTATGTGTCGAGTGCTCGACTATTCTCACCCATCTGCTCCTCAATTTGCCCCTTCATTAGCCATAATTTAGGGAAATCGTCAAACGTTTCGATAGCTTCTTTCAACAAATGCAGTGCAGCATCAAGATTATTTAATGCCCATTCTAATTTTGCGCTTTTCATCATGACGCGACGTGTCGGAGCAGATGCTCGTGCCTTCGCTAATAATCGTCGAGCTCGTTCATACTCGGAATTTTCAGATTCGAGCTTCACGGCTGCTAACCATATTTCCTCAGAATTAGGATTAGCTTGAAATGCCAAACTGAGAATCCCACGGGCTGCTGGAACATCGCCCGCTAACCACTTAGATTTTGCACCCATCAGCCACAGTACTTCACTTTTCGGACAATGAGCCACAGCGCGTTGCAACAAGGTTTCCAATGATTCTCGTGTTCCATAAGTCTTCTCAAAATATGCTGCTCGCAGCCAAATTGACTTTTTACTTGGGAAAGTCGCGAGAGCATATGCATAAACTGCTCTAGCACATTGTAATGCCCCTTGTTGAGCGCAGGTTTCAGCATCCTCCATCCATGTATGTTTTCTGTCCTCTTCCTCTACCCCGAAACCGATAATCGCCTTGACAATTACTTGACAACAATGTACTGCGCCAGCTTTCTCTGCTTCCATAGCTTCTTTGAACCAATGTTCCCGATTTATTTCTACTCCATTTGTACTCAATGACGAAATAGCACGATCGATAATTTTATCCACCATGTGTCTGTTACCGTTTGCTTCTTCGAGTTTTGCCGCCGTTGTCCAGATTTGGCGGTCGGTTGGAATATTCTCACGAGCTTTGTTTAATACCTTACGAGCATTGTCGTATGTTTCTAATCGTGCTAGTGCAAGCCAAAGGTCTACGCTCGTGGGACAACATTCAACAGCACGACTTAACAATATTCGTGCGTCCTCGGGCTCTTCCAACTCCACTGCAGCTTTCCATAGTCTCACAGAATTCGGTATGTGCTCTAGTGCTTTTCTGTAAACTCTCCTTTTGGCTTTTGTTTCTGTTTCAAGGTCCGCTGCTTTGATCCAAATTCTCACTGATGTTGGGATATGTCTTACAGACTGGGCAATAACAGCTTTCGCAGTATCAGGTGGTTGAAGTCGTGCCGCTTCCAACCACAAGTCTTCTGACGTTGGATTTACTTCACAACCTTTCATTATTAAATTTCTTGCAGCTTGAACTTTCCCTGTTACTTCCTCCAGACGTGCTGATGCAATCCAGGCGGGTGGATGATTCGGATTTGTCTCTCGTACCGATTTGAGAAGAAGTCGTGCCTTTTTTATATCATTTATATCACCACCATAGGTTGGTATCATACTCTGCAAATCAGTTAAATAACCTTTGGGATCTACAACCGTTTGTCCTTCTACAGAGTCGGAAACCTGACTAAGCTTCACGTTCATCAGCGTATTTCTAGCCTGACCTATTTTACGAAGGTCAAGATCGCCTGTAGGAGTCAACATTCCTGGCGTAGCTACACCTGGCATCATTGACGCAAGTCCACTGCCAGGATCAATACTGCTCGTAGTTTCACCACCCAAATTTCTTGCCAGTACCGAATCTGGCAATGGTGTGAACTTTTCAGCCCTTGGATTACGTTGCTTTCTATTACGTGCATCACCAACTTCAGGAACATTTTTCCATTCATCTTCAGACACATTAACTAATTCTCTTTTCAGATCTGAAAATTGCTGCTGAATTTTTGGACGTTCCTGTCGATATCGTTCAAGCTCTTCTCTCAGCCTTTTCTCTCGATACTCTTTCCGTTTTTCGTCCATACGTTTATCGATGGCCTCATAAATTTGATCAGCCTCCTCATCATCTTTATCGTACGGGTCCTACAATGAAATTAGGAATGCTCATCATTATTTGTTTAGATAATTATGATGAAACAGTAGTTTTACCTTGCTAAAAAGAGATCCACCGTAGCCTGAGAATTCATCGTAATTTGAATCATTGAGATCCTCTTCATCCTCTTCTTCCTCTTCTTTTTTTTTGGCTCGCTTCGTTGGTGGCGCATGTCTATCGTCACTGCAAATGATGAATAATAATTTGAAAAATCAGATTGTCGCCGATTCGTAGTCCAAAAAGCGGATGCAAATAAATATAATAAACCACACTTACGAAACGTCATTGGCGTCCCTGGCAGGACCGATATCCGATCGTGTTGTGAATCCAGTGGCACTGAGGATTGCAAAAAGTAAATGAAAGTAAGGTTAATAGGAAATTATGCGATGTCAGATTTGGGTTATAAGTCATGTCAATTTTGCACCGACAATTGCCAAAAATTTTCTGCTGAAGTTTAGAAGACTTACCCCCGACCGACACCAGCTACATAACCCAATGGTGCGGGTACACCGAGGAAATGTTTTTTATTTCGCGTTGACAACGATGCGGATGGCACAGCCATTTTGAAAAAAATATAAACAAATTTCCTTAGTAAATCAGCGAATTAGTGAGATGGCGCTGCTGGGTACTGCAAGATGAGATACCTTATTCTTCTGTATTATCTTGCTGCAAGATAGTGCCCGATGTTGGCTAAATTTCTATTGGCAGTTTAGCACCAATAATCATCGAGAATTGATGAGAACTGGTGGAAACAACCGCTGATTAGAAGTGCTGCACATAGACGTTATATAGGAATAACGACATGTTTGTTTTCTTTTTCTCCTGTATTATAATGCTGAAATTGGACAAAGTTGTACATTTGACTCACGTAGCAGCATGACACGAGTTTTGTCTGGTTTTACCTGGTTTTGCTAGACGTCTCGAGTGATATTTGATGAAGAGTAAGGACAGATCGTTTCATCAATATATTAGTCAACAAAACTACATTGTGAAGTGAATTTTCATTTGCATTCACATTGATATTCATTTGTTAATATTATATACATGAATTTAAAGATAAAAGCCAACTAGAATTGAGTAAATTTTCGCACCAGTGAGCAATAGTAATTTCCCATCATATCATATACACATAATATTGGTTGAGGATCATCACCAAGTGGAAATGGCCGGTGCAATGTTGTTTGAGCGTGCTCAAGCGGCCTGTGTGACAAATCGAAGTGAAGGAATATCGCTCCTCAATGAAATTGTATCAGATCCAAATATTGGCATTGATGAAGATGATGAAGAGAGCATTCGTATTAAAGAACAGGGCATACTCCAGTTGGGCGAACTTTATAAAAAAGAACGTAAAGCCAAAGAACTGGCTGACCTGATAAAAGCCACCCGACCTTTTCTCAGTCTCATTAGTAAAGCCAAAGCAGCGAAATTAGTCAGATCATTAGTTGACTTTTTTTTGGATTTAGAAGCTGGCATTGGAATCGAGGTGATTATTACAATATGATATCACAGGGATTAGTAACACAGCACTGTGTCCTAACCTCACATACTGTATACATCTATTCATTTGTCTCTCTACATGTTTAGGTTCAACTATGCATAGAATGTATATCATGGGCAAAAGAAGAGCGAAGGACATTTTTGCGACAATCACTGGAAACAAGATTGATAGCTCTTTATTTCGATACTGGTATGTTCACCGAGGCATTACAATTAAGTTCTGCGCTATTGAAGGAGCTCAAAAAACTCGATGATAAACAATTGCTTGTTGAGGTACAATTACTGGAGAGTAAAACTTATCACGCTCTGAGCAATTTAGCGAAAGCTAGAGCAGCGTTGACTAGTGCTAGAACAACGGCAAATGCCATATATTGTCCGCCAAAGATGCAAGCTGCATTGGACTTACAATCCGGAATCCTTCATGCCGCTGATGAACGGGATTTCAAAACTGCCTACTCCTATTTTTATGAGGCGTTTGAAGGGTTAATATTTAACTCTCATTATCATACACAAACTTTTATGCATCGCTAGGGATATGAATATTAATGCTTGACGTTTTTTTGTGTTCTCCATACAGATATGATAGTGTCGATAGCCCAAAGGCACTCACTGCTTTAAAATATATGTTACTCTCTAAAATAATGCTACGTACGCCTGAGGACGTTCAATCCATAATGTCTGGAAAATTAGCAGTTAAATATGCTGGTCGTGATTTGGATGCAATGCGTGGTGTTGCAGAAGCGAGTCATCGGCGATCACTCGCTGATTTTCAATGCGCCGTGAAAGATTATCGTCGAGAATTAGAGGATGATGTGATTGTAAGGGCCCACCTTGGTTCACTTTATGACACTATGTTGGAACAAAATTTATGTCGATTGGTTGAACCTTATTCTCGTGTCCAGGTAATTACTACGACGTCTCATTCTTAATCATCTCAGTTGTCTTGCAATTCCTTTATACAATTCCATTTCTTCTTTTTTCTAGGTGGCACACATTGCTTCATGCATAGCATTATCGCTTGCTCAAGTAGAAAAAAAACTTTCACAAATGATTTTGGATAAAAAATTGCTTGGTGTACTTGATCAAGGTGAGGGAGTTCTTATTGTTTTTGAAGATACGCCACGCGACAAAACTTATGAAATTGCCCTGGACACAATACACAGTATGGGGAAGGTTGTCGACACATTGTATCAGAAAGCCAAGAAACTCACTTAGCCTTTCTATTGTCAAAATTTGTATTGAATCTATTATAATAACTTCTATTAACGATTACTAGCAACAGTCATTCATCAATATCGATTGATTTGCTACATATATATATACCTTCCATTTGCTAATTTCCGCGAAACTAATCCATTGCAACATAACAAAAAAAAGTTGGAAAAAAATTTTTAAACCTTTTTTTTCTGTTTTGGTTATCAGTTAGTTCTTGATAAATGATAAAACAAAAAAATCATTGGCGTCAATTGGCATTGAGTGATGAATAAAAACATCTATTATGAATAAGAAAATTTAGTGAGTAAACAATTTACTTTCATTCTGTTATTTTTTTCTTCTCAATTTGATTATAAAAAAATACAAGTTTATAATTGGTGCAACGTCAGAATTTGAATGAGTCACAAGTGAATATTCCACAGTGTCTCTTATCGGGCTCTACATCACGAACAATTTCAGTCAACATCTTCATACTCTGACGTACATAATCAGCACTAAGAATTTCACTGGCAATCCTGTAATCCATGTGAAACGAAAACAAATTAGTTTAGTCCACCCGAGAGTAATAGAAAAAAAAATGAATTCTAAGAACCAATAAATGCTATTCTGTTTACAATTCTTCCAACTGTCGGTGAACTTCTGAGCGAAGTCTTGGATCACTTTGAATTGCTGTCACATACTCTCCTTGCACTTCACATGCGAGACGAGCAACGCATTTGGGTGACTCCCAAAAACTTTTTGCCATTTGGTCGTTTTTCAAAATATGTGGAATACGATTACGGATAAATTGTTCTGGAAAGTCAAGGAAATTGAATTGCGCATCTTTGTCGGTTGATCGGCGCTTCCTGCCGGCCAATATTGCGCCCACAGGTATGAGAGCTGGGTTTGCTGCTAAAGCTGCGGCAGCACCAATTAATGCCACACCAGCCAAAGCTTTCAAAGCAACAGCCTAAAACATGATCCGCAAAAATAAAACACAATTGAAAAATAAGCACACAGATACACATACCTTCTGTGTTTGAATATTTGGAAGAACTGGAGCCATAGCACTTCCACCATCTACTCCGGGAAATTCATCCTGCTCACCAAGTGTCCCGTATATTCCATAACCACCTCCCGGTGGTCGACCATTGCTCCCTGAGAAGTGAATACTTCCTGGCCGTTGATTAACTTCAAATCCCTGACTACCATAGGCACCATTATCACCATACCCATAACCATATCCTGGTCTACCTCCTGCGGGCCTATTATTATTTCCAACGCCAGGTCTTGCATACTCTGCGTCATTATTGTTTGGATATGTTGGCTTCAACCCAAATCTCCTAACACACCAATAGGGACGAATGTGAGATGGAATTTATTAGTTGTGCGTTAATATAATATAAGACTAGAAAGAAATGTGTCAATCTATTCTGACCTGTCAGTGTTGCCACCAGAGTTTCCATAAGCCCCGTTTCCACTGTTGGTTGGAGGACTTCCACTTGGTCGTCCTAACGAACTGTGCCAACCAAATCGATCATCGGGTCGTTGTCCATAACGATCTGTGAATCGATTAATGTCTGACGCTCTCGTTGATGTTTGACTAGATTCCAATCGACCAGCTGTGGATTCGAATCTAGTACCGCAACAACTGAGTCTTGAAGGAACAAATTTCTGTTATAAATTTTTTATAAATAGAAGACCAAACAATTATGTATGTTTAACATATAACTTATCTCTCTCGGTAAGTCTCCCATGAGTTTTTGTTCTCCTCATTTTGTCCTCTTCATTCGTTCTCTCATTTTTCATGACTGATGTGCTCTCTCGTTTTGTATAGTTATCACTGACTTTTGTTACAACAGATAGATCGAATTCGGATGGAGTTTTCTTGCTCGATAACTCATCGCGAATTTCATCCACTGGCGATGGTTTAATTGATTCCAATTTATTATCATTAGTCACTACAGCGAGTGTAAATGTGTCGTTGATGATACCGAAGAAGACAATAATCACAAGGTAATTCGACCAGTGAGCCATTTCAATATAGAATTTTCAGTAAAATTTAAAACCATTTGAGTCGAAATATTTGTTTATATGCAGTTAATCTGAGAATTTTCTAATAAGTATCCGATGCTCTACGTTGGCATGAACCAGAGTGAATGACTCGAATTTCCCGAGTTTCACCATTTATATGGTGGTCATACGCGGGCAACCGCAACATAATTTACCCTTCAGGATTACACGGCTTCCACATTTCTCGCTATATGAATGCACCCAAACCTTATCAATTTTACTATTGTCATTATTGTTTCCTGGCAATTATGTTTACATGCATTCCGTTCAACCTATCACCAAGTGCTTAAATAAATTCACCACCACATACAGAACAAGTTATGAGTATGGGAGAACAAAATTAATTTAATGTATAGATAAGTGAGGAGAAACAATGCGAAAAGATATTTGTGTGTCTGCAAGACTCATAAAGTGTGACACGAATTAAGTGGAAGTGAAAACGAGAATGTGATGTCAAGCTGACTCTCTCAGTGAAAATGTCTCTTCGTTACGGCGTGTTACCCTTGTATAATTGTGATTATGCCGAACAATATGCATATTATATATATATAAATATATATCTCCTAATCTCGTGAATAATTCAGGGATTTGTTCTTCTTATTCCACATCACGCGCAGGATCCATCTATTAACATGAATATACACCCTATTACTCAGCATTCATCTTCATACAACGTCTCTCGTATTATCACTTGAGGATGTTTTGAAGAATCCGGGCGTGATATGATATTGGGTGTGACCAAACGGATAAACGACAGGGAGCTCAGAATTTTGATGTGTTGCAACTAATTCCATCATGCAGCCTCGTCCTTCATTTAAAAAAAAATTATAAAGTTTGGTAAACTCGAATAATAATTGTTGGAATCTTGCTTAATATTGCCATTGTATCATAGTTATTATGCAACGTGGACATGAATTAGTTCCGCTCAACGCCTATCGGGCATATGGTGATACAGCACGATTACGTGCGTCCCATATGAACAAAATCCGGATTATTGCATCAACTTTCTGCATGTGACAATATCAGATTGTTTATGTGAAATACATGTATATCCGTTCGTCATGCGCAATATTTACCATATGACTTGTTTGTTTATGGATTTGCCAATGTACTCGTTTGATGTCTACGACCCTATCAAGAGTTACAATTGTATATATGAAAACCCGGTTAATGTCAAAATTCCGATCGTCCTGGGTTTTCTATAAATGTTGATCGAAATATAGATGCATCAGAGACATATGCAGCAAATTTTTCACTGTACAGGGTCACTCTACCCTCTGCCAGTGTTTACATATCACAACTCAGTTTGGCTTGTCGACACAGTGGTTCAAGTTTTTTTTTTTTTCCCCATGTCCACGGAGTGTAAGTGAATTGAGGTGAAGTGTTCATCACTTTTTGGATTCATATGTAGTAGAATAGTATGGCAACCCGCGCATATATAACATCTATTTTTGTGTAAATCAGTAGACAAGTAATGTATTAAACGGCTTCCAGAACTTATTACAAAATAGAAGACGCATAAGCAAATCCCCAAGAAAGATATATTGGATGATTCGTTGGGAGCTGTGAGAATAGAGAGCATGGTAATCAATACATATTCGCGCGCGAACGTTCCCACTGCCCTCCACACTTTTTCTCTCTCTCTCTCTCTCTTGCTCTCATCTCGCCCCCCCTGAGTTGTCATGACAACTGACACCCACGCTTGCGCATTGTTTCCAAGTTGAAAAAATGTTCCTCCTGAACTCTTCTTCTATTACGTTTATCACTGTTCATCACCATCGAACACCCATAGCCACCGCCGTGTTTTACTGCTGTGTATTACCGCTATACACCCGATATATCTTTTTTTGCATTCTGGAATATTTTTTGTAATACGACGGAAAGAGCATTAGAAAATGGACGCTATTCCGTTCCATTATGTTGCAGATTTGGCTTCCTCGATTCCATGACTGATGCTACCAGTGAAGAGGAAAAATTTAGTTAAATACCCGTTGGTAATAAAAGAAGATGTAATTTGGCTTCACTAATATGATTGAGATGATGCAGAATATTACCGAGCTACGCTGATGCATTGACGAAAGGGGATTGTTAATTGCATTTGCTTGCAAAGAGTTATGGGTGTATATATTTTATACATATAAATATGTATGCATAGATGCTTTGTGGAAGGGCGCTTGCGTCGAATCCTCGATGACGACGAGCACTGTTCTGGGTGCTCGACCCGGACATAACTCAGAGATCGAATCGAGAACGACGTGAGGAAAGTGTTGTCATTGACGAAACGACGTTGACACTAGTGTGTGTGTGAGTGTGTGTGGGTGTGTATGTGGGTTTATGCATAGTATATACGATAGTGTCAATCATAAATAGTATCGAGAATGAATGGGACTCAATTATTATATTGTTTATCAATATAAGAACGGGAATATAAGTGGTTCAGATACAAATTGGTGACATTATCATCATCACTATCGATGGGGATATGGTAGATAGAAACGAAGCGGAGACCGAACATTCAATAAGCATGTAATATATACTCGTAATATTATCATTATAATGGACTCATTCATTTCGCCGCGATTATATGATTGAATAACAATTGTTGTAGTTAAATATTGGATTATGATGACTATTGTTATCCATTATCCGTATGAATTTGGAATTTTCAATGTTTTCCATACCGTATATATCATAATTAGTTGCCGATATATTTATGCAAACGAAACGTATATCCATCGATATATGAGAATTAATGTTCATTTCAAAGCAGAATGAAAATTTCAACAGCCCTTTTTGTAGCATTCAAGTATACAGACATGAACATTAATTGTTCACCGACATAGATAGTAATATTAACAGGAATGTTACTCAATTGTAATGTTCATGTTCATGCACTATCTCGATTGTATAACGGAACAGATGAAACAAAGCAGGCAGAATGGGATAATGCACGCCAGTAAAAGCAGAAAACGAACAAGTTTACGCATGTGTTCTATTGAAACAATAAATTAATTTTCTGGAAAATTTTAACTGACATGTGGGTCACGAGTTGCATTGCCTAATGGAATATTTACTCGCGGGGCTTTCTCTCATGTTTTCGTCGTAAGTACTTGCGCTTGTGATCCTCTCAAGTCTCATGCCAGATGATGTAGAAAAGGGCGCATAGCATGGAAGAAATAATATTAAAGGTTGAATAGGAATGAATAGGAGAAAATCTTATGGATACAGTCAATGACGATTTCACAAAAAAATGCAGTCACATCAACATCAGACTTTTTGTAATACTGTGCCCTAGCCCTTCCGTACTACTTCAGAAGAAATATAATAAACATGATTTGGATTTTGCTTGAAAGTAATTTACATGCATACACTGACGGCATTTAATTTATAGAACACAAATTCACGATGATGACGACTGATCTCTCGACCGCCCTTTTCGCTTCGTCAACGCCCCTGCCTCATGCAATCACGGTTGCCTGAAAGACGAACGGAAAAAAAAAAAAAACGGGAAAACAAAGGGACACACGATTACGCGACATTCTTGTATAGCTCGCGAGTATCGTGTATAGTATGGAGTTTTCGAATTGAATATCTAGTAAAATAAACCTATATCGATAGGACAAGGAACGTAACATATCGCATCAACTCTCAACGTTTCATAAATGATGAATTGGTAAGCAGAGAGAGCTAGGTAGAGATCGAATGGAAGTGAAAATCATGGAGAGTTCCAACAGAAGGAGGGAATGTAAAAGCTGGAGTTGCCTGGGCGACGCGGATCTCTGTCACTTTTCCCTCCTTTCAATCGCCCTTTTCTTTCTCGTTCGCTAATCGAGTGTCCTGTTCATTGCATTGACTGTGAACTTCTTTCACGTTTCAGATTGATGAAAAATACATATTGTAGCAAGTTATCACAGTAAACGAATAATGTGGAGCTCTGTAACTGCAACCGGAACGGAAAATGGTCCAGCGCCTCCATCACGAAGTAAACATAGTGCAACGCTGCTTGGTGGCCACGTTTATCTCCTTGGTGGTCGGAATGGTAATCTTCCTTTGAAAGACCTTTGGAGATATAGTCTCGGTGAGTCCTTTTGCTCATTCTGATTTCCTTGGCACACCAAAAATACGTGTCATTCTAGATACTGTAAGTAAAAGTTTGATTGAACATAAATATAACTATTGTATCGTTTTTATCTTCCCGATTCTCCATTCCATGCGTAAAAGTCATGATGAATTGATATGCTACTGTCGAGTTCAGTTCATCGAATTTCATTCGATACTTCATGTATCGCACCATCTAAGGCACATTTGATTCTTTTTTGTCGTCACATGCCAAAATATTGTATCATGTTCAAAAATTCATGAGTGGAGGGAAGAACGAAATCGTATTGTAGGAAAGATGAGAGAATTTTGACAATATAACGTGCTGTAAACGATATCTCAATATTGAATTAGAAACGAGAAAATATTTCATGAGAGTCACAAAATCCAGTGTAAATAATATGTCATGTATCAAAATTTCATGCAAGCATGATGGGGAAAAAAGAAACAGAGATGTTTACAAGAGCCGTTAAAGCGATACGTCACTTAAATCAACCACTAGATACAACTGCTCACGGAATTTTAAACAGTATATCGTCTTATCTTGATGTACCGAAGGAATCGATTGCACGAACGGTATTTGATCTACGTTTATCGCTTTCATTCACGATTTAACCTCCATCGTTCGGTTTACTTCAAACAGTACATTCACATGTGTATATATTTTCTCTGACCAAGCTTTCCGAAACAATGATTTCCGGCAAAGTCAATGGCATTAGTCGTCATGATAAATTAGGAAAATATTACAAAAGTGACGATTTCACACCGGTAAGTCTCCGCGCACCCGGTTGTGACTGCCCAGATTGCGTAGGTGGATGCGGTTGGTGCCCAACGAAAGACGGTCGTCGAAGACCGAAAAGAAAGTGCAGTCATTGTGGCAGAGGTCGTTATTTAACCAGGACGAAGAAAACGAAAAAACGATTGGGGAAGAAGAAAAAATCAAAAAAGAAGAAGAAGAGGAAAAAGAAGAAGCGTGTCAGGAACAAAATAAGAAATACCAATGAAAAACACTGAAGCAAAATACATTAATTTTATTGTTCCTTCTTAACTTGTCAAAATCAGAGTGGCAGAATAAATTTGTTAACCGCATGAAAAGTCATAAATTTGATGAGTTAGTTTGTTTGAAAGTACTACAGCATGTCGAAAGAATGGATATTAAAAATAGTAATGACGAGAGAGAAAGAGGTCAATCGTAGAAGAAGACCCCATCAGTCATTCTGAACACATTGTCAAGACTCATCTAGACGCTATTCACTATTTGGACGGAATGTTCTTTCATTTGTAATAATAAGATTTGTCTTTCTATTTTGCAGCCGAAAGTCGATGGGAAGAACTCCATCCAAGTGGTGAGAGACCTTCGGCGCTTCAAGAGCATAGCGCAGTTGCTTTCAAAGACTGCTTGTATGTTTTTGGTGGTGAGCTCGGCTTCTCTGCCGGCACTGAAACTCCATTATGGGTCTACAACGTCAAGGTAAATTATCAGTATAATTGGAGATGGAGCACTCACATGTGCACGAATTACTAAACCAATCCATAGATTTTCTTAAATCGCACGCGCAACGCTTTCCACTCTCGGATTGATGCTTCCTCAGTTAGCGACTTTCCCTTTTCATTCACTCACAATCACGTAAACATTCATAAATTGTAATTAAAAGAAATGTAAATTTCCATAGACAAATGCTTGGCGGAAAATTCGTGCGCAGAGAGGCTGTGCAGTGCCGCGAGGACGACGAGGCCACACCGCCTTGGTACATCGTGGTCAAATGATAATATATGGAGGATATCAAGATTTACGGGGAAGCTCCCCAGAATTGTGGGCATTCCACTTTGAAACAGAATCTTGGCATTTATTATCATCAAGTGAAGCTGGTCCAGCGCCACGACACAAACATTCAGCCGTTTTGCATTGCGATGCAATGTACATTTACGGTGGAATGACAGATCTTCAAGAAAGAAATGATTGCTGGAGGTGGGATGTTAAATCAGCAACTTGGTGTTTATTGAAGAGTAAACCGGGTCCGGGACCCTTACATGGGCATGCTGCTTGTCGACTGCCTAGTTGCATGTTGATATTTGGTGGTGAGAGCGGTGGGTTAGCTACTAATGAGTTGTGGCGATTCCATTTTGGCACTGAAAGTTGGGAAAGATTGACCGTGCCAGGTCCAAAGCCCCAGCCACGAGCTGAAAGTGTTGCTTTAGCTGTATCAGAGCTCGTCATACGCGGCAATGGAATGCAAGATTATCATCAGCGACCAAAGTTGCGCGGTCATAAGCCTAGATTTCCGTCGACAGGGTGTGGTAATCGCGTGTCACCGAGCGAACAGTCGACGAGACCGAGTTTCCTGAAAGAAATTTCAAAACTCTCTCAAATTAATTTGTCAAGGTTGAGTCATCCAAATAAGTGTAGCTATTCTGTGTTGAGTGGCCAAGAAGATAATGAAGAGGCTTGTCAAGAATTGAATTCGTACTTTCCATTTCAGCAAGTTGACGCTGAACTCGTAGAGCCTACAAGCGGTATGGTTAAATCGCGAAGTGCAAATGCTTTGGCACGCCGAAGGCAGAGAACAATTGGGAATCCCAATGATGCAAACAAATGTAGCTTCGAGAACACAGCATATGATTCACGAAATTCGCGAATGACTAGAGAACCTATATCCGTGCCAAATTTTCGTGCTCTGACACTTCCAACGCCAGCGTTAACGCCTGTCGAAGCTGCTCGATTGGTATTTGTCGATCCAGACGAAAACAGTGACGATGAACGACGTAATGGCCAAGCAACCACGCGACTTATTGATGTTGCTGAAGAGAAAGGTGATTTTGAGGCACTTCATCAAGCCTGTCAACCAACCCGTGGTGAGAGCTATAGCTCACATCTTTACGAAGCTGTGCAGAGTCCAAAAACACCATGCACTACCAAAATTCCGACATCAGCATCTGTGCGTTTCGCAGATTTGGAAGAAGGTGAAGAGTCTACCTCCGATTATGCAAGTATTGGAGCTCGCAGTCCCGGTGATCCACTAGCTGAAGATGATTGGCCAGACAGGAAGAAATACAAGCAGCGCGCGCCAACGATACGCGAGGGTCAGTTTGGCTTTTGCAATCCAAATTATTTAGGATTGGAAACAAATGACGATGCCAAATACGCTAAAATGCTCAATAGTCCACCGGACAGTGTCCTGGAAGATGCGCCTGGACGTTCAGCATCACAAACATTTGCTGAACTACTTGAACTCCAAGAACTAAAACCGCGCATGCCGCCAATGAGTTTGCCATTGGGATCGCCGTCAAGGAGAGCTGTTAGTGCGTCGCGAGCTGAACGACAACGAGCAAAACTTGCGGCGAGTGAGGCAATGTCACCAGCCCCACTATATGTATTTCTTGTTGGTGGTAAAGAAAAAGGTCAAGTTACAGTATTCGCGAGGCCGGTTTCCCTTTGGAAGCTTCAATTGGCTCCACATATTTTTTAATTCTCTCATTATGGACTCGATTCGAAATCGCATATGCAGGTTCATTCTACCATGAGATCACGTAACGAAAGTACCTACCGAAGACAGTTATTCGATACATAATAGATGAACGAATATGATCGCTGGAAATGAGACATAATCAAATCGTGGAATGATGTATGGCTGATAGGCGATTCGCAATAAATTTTTGTTAGAACAACAAATAACAAATACAAATGGAGAATATTTACTCATCTTTAATATTTAATCATTATAAACTGGAGACTTCATAATCCATATATTGTGATGTCGATCTTATAATCGATGTATTCAGATCTCTTGCCTGATCGAGATACAGTTTCTAGTCAATTTGATGAATCAGTAGAATATAGTCATATAATAGTGAACAGTGAGAAAAATCAACATAATTGCGGACCGATGGAGCAAAATAATGCCATTGGATGAGGCATGGATATCGTTTCCGCCGTTAATCGTACACGATATGAGCTTGCACCGAATTCGGAGAATATATTAGAAGAACAATTTTGAGATCGACTTACAAGTGCGTTTGCAGTCGGAGACAAAAAAATATATATATTCAATAGTAACAGAAATGTGAATATCAATATTTTCGGATACATCGCAATTTCATAGTCACGAACAATTTGTATAAAAAAAAATATATATAACGTCTACTTGACATAGATGCAAAAATTCAGGTGAAAATGAGAACAAAAATAATACACAACAATGGGATCTGTACTTCAGATTGATAAACATAATTCAATGCAAAACATCTGTCGCGTATAAAAGGCCACCATATTATTATATTGCATTTGTGTGGACCCATATATATGCATCGATATTGACGTATAATTGATCACTCTTAGAATAACAGAATCGTCAAAAAATGGGAAACAACAAATGTTAAAACGTTATGATCCGAATAACAGTAAAAAGACATGCGAGTATTATTATCCGAAAGTATTCAATTGAAAAACACAAGTTCATATTGAACTTTGTGGACTCGGTATTAAATGAAGTATTATATATAGACCGATTATTTTTAAAACTGGCCAGCACACGGTATATTAAGTGGATATTGTCTAAAAGCGAGATATGTATACATAAATGTATAATCTAAATGCCAAAAAAGGAAGTGATAGGAAGATAATAGTTAAGCGACTAATTTAGACATTACCATTTTGTTTTATGCTTGAGTTCTAACGCCTCATTCACAAGATGGATATTGAATCTATTGTGAATCACTGATGGCATATACGTCCAAACTTTGAAAATATGTGGTCGTATTATTTTGTAAAAAAAAATGTAACATGTTTGCTCAATGATTCATCGTTGAAAATCAACCACAGCATAGAGCGCATATAGAGACAACTGATAATTGTCATATTAAATTATAGACGAAATGTATACAAATTCATAATGAGACGCCCGTTGATCATGAAATTATCCTGTCGATCTGCAAACTACTCAATATTGATTATGAATCTTTCATCATCAATAATTTCTAGTACGTTCACGTAGCACTTTTATGCTCGCTGTGGCAAATGTATACAATCCATCCATGCTATTTCATATATAATATTTAGGACGTGATTGTTCTATGGCTTTTGGAAATTTAGGAAACGTCAGTCAAACATCAGAGTTGTTTGTTGTTTTAGTTGTTTCCGTTGTATATTCATAATTGATGGATCATTATTCTGTTCACTTTTATTATTTCGTGGGGAGGAGTGCAATACGCATCACGATCAACTTTATTCAATTTCCCGCCGTACCAAAACATATCATCTCATCAATTACATTGTAATTTGTTAATGCTTTTATCTTCTTCTTAGTTCGCTATTTCAACTTCATACTCACTGTTTGTGTCTTTTATTATATATTCTTCTTTTCATAATACATGAATGTATATTTAAATATTGAGTTGATATTCAGTATTAAATTTCAGATATCCACGTAAATCTGAATCAAGAAAAAAAAATCAATGTTTTCCATTGCCGTAAATCTTGAAATTGCGACAACAATTTTTCTGTATAAAAAAATTCAAATAAATGTTCGTGAACAGATACATGTACATTAAAATGATTCCCGTCATTCTCCAAATCCTTTAGGGGAGGCAGATAATCTAAATTCAATTTTTTGTCTGGGGCTTCTTTATCGACGGATTCGTCTCATAGATAGATGTTCATATTCCGCGGCAAACTGATGTACCTTATTGTCATTGTTTCAATCGTTACGAAAATTCCTTTACTCAGGGAACTTTATGTGATTGAGTATGATACGTAGATTATCAGATAACATGCATGAATATATATTCATGAATTTTCATTGTTTTTGGGGACACGCGCAAAATGAAAATAGTCATTATTTGATGACGACACGCACGGAGCCGCAAGGCGCAGGTGCGCACAAATTAGATTCTATATTTCTATTGCAGAAACACACACGAGGTATGCATGAAGACAATCGGGAGTGACGTGCGTGAAGTAACCAAGGGCAACTAACGCACATATAGCTCTGTCGGACAGTAGTGGGCAGCAGCAGGCAGTACTGGCAGTAGCGGATTGCAGTGAGCTGATCGTCGCCGCAAGGTGAGGTTAAAGGGCCAAAGAAGCAGAAAAAAAAACAGAACAAAGTGTAGAAAAAGCCTGTATTATTGGTGACATAAGCACACGTTTTACGGCAACCACTGTAAACGTCTACAAACCAAAAGAAACGCTCATGATCATTATATTGCAGAAAATGATATCAAATAGTGATTGTTAATATTCCAGTCACGACCATTCCGACTTGTTCCTTGGTAGAATCTATGGTGTGGTCACACATTTATATATATACGTAATGTACAAAGATGTACATGTATGTATCTCCAGTTTTTGTATGTTAACTTGTACGTTCATTCGTGCGGGATACACTAATATGTTCAAAGAATTTTGAGGGTTAAAAAAATGTACGACTCGGAAAATTTGATGAACGCTAAATATATATGGTAGGTATACGCATGACATGATGAAAATCTATATGATGCACACATGCATAACACTCCATAACTCTGTCATTTCTAACAAGTTTACTCGATGAATTTAGATTATCAAATTAGCTGTGTACAAAATGATTGATGATAAAGTATTCCGATTTGTGAAATATTTTAGGTGTATCGACAGAGTGATTTATGTCAAAGGGCGAAATAACACAAATAAGCGACAGTACTACTTCAGTTAAATAACGAAAAGTACCAGCAGAATAGGCAGAAACAGGCAAAATAGGCGGGGTGGCCGGTCAAGAAGCGGAATGACGAGACCCCCTAACAATGATAATCTTATGACATTTAAATTGGTGGTTGTCGGAGATGGAGGGGTGGGTAAAAGTGCATTGACTATACAATTCTTCCAGAAGCTTTTTGTCACTGACTATGACCCAACCATTGAAGACAGTTATATCCAGCACACAGAAGTGGATAAACAATGGTGCATATTAGATGGTGAGAGTAAATTTCACATCTCCAACTTCCCTTAGTGAATGTCTTCAAGATTTATTTGATTGTAACTAATGAGTGTGTTTCAATTTTAGTACTTGACACAGCGGGTCAAGAAGAGTTCAGCGCCATGCGGGAGCAGTATATGAGAAAAGGAGATGGTTTTCTTCTAGTATATTCTGTAACCGACAAACAATCTTATGAAAATATCGTGAATTTTTATACACAAATATTAAGAGTTAAGGACAGAGATGTTTATCCGATGTTACTAGTTGCCAATAAAGTGGATTTGGTACACTTGAGAAAGGTAACCGAAGAACAAGGACGTGAATTAGCTCGACGATTGGGTATACCATACATCGAAACATCAGCCAAAGACCCACCATTAAATGTTGATGCAGCATTTCATGAAGTAATATACCACCATTATCTTATTACCATTCGTGTTTAATGACCATTAATTTTCAATTATACGTTTCATCGTTTCCAGGTCGTGCGCATCATCCGAAATGAGCCGCCAGCTGAGTTTGAAAAAAATCGTCGTAAACGACGCCGATCTGGGAAATGTAATCTTCTGTAAATTTTATACAAAATCGGTACCAGCTCCGATAATTCGTTATTGTACTGAATTGATTACATACTCCGCATATGTATAAAAGTACGAGCAGGTTACGAAAATTTCTGGAACACACCGGATGTAATGATATGATAAACAAAAGAATCGTGGAATATTTTTTCGCACATATTTTTAATGAAGTGTAATCTAAAATTAAGCGGAGCGAAATATCGAGTGAAAGTTATAAATAACTGTGATTCACCTGAATTCCATGAGCCCTCCGACAGCACATTTGCCAGCCGAATGATTTGATTTTCGACGATAAACTACAGAGCCAATTGTCAGCTATTTGAAGGATTAGAATTCGCGTATGAAATTGATTGTCAATCGAAGGAAGTTGTGCACGTAAACCATCAAATTTAACCAGTTTATACATATATCGATCTGGAAATCGTCACAGTGGAAATTTATTTTTGTATATCCAGGTGCGAAGTTATAGAATGTTGACTAATTATCAATTATGTTTGGAGCTTCGAATCTCATCACAAGATGTCTACATAATATGAGTTTCACTGCTCATTACATTATTCTTTATTTGTATACCTATTGACTTGAATGTCCTCTTATTTCGTTTCATAATGCAAGAAATGAAGAACACAATCAGAAAGCCATATAAATTTTATACAGCAGCTCTATTATATTATAATCATACTCGAAATACATTATTGCAGAAACACAATTTTTTTTAAAATCTCGACAACACGCATTCATGTGTGTCTGTGAAGTAATATAAATATATTGTACTCTTCCGCTCGCGCCATCAAAGAGAAGTGAAGTCGATCAAATTTCTTAATCCATCATCACGCCTCAAATTTTTGGAGTGAATAAAATGGGTTCGCAAACTATGAATTTTGTCATCAAATGACTATAATTATTTTTATAATAAGGATATTTGTCATCATTTTAGAGTACATTCATCATGAATTCATTTGAACAAAGTTGATCGTTATACATGAATGAAGACTTTTTCACCATTTTTCAATTATGATCGATATCTTCAAGTTTTTTAATTGAATCAGAATCTATCACAAAATTTCCAATACGCACAGAGGTAAAATCTGATTTAACAATCTATTGGTAGAAAAAAGCAATATGGTTTATAGCATTAATGACATCATCAACTCAATAGTATAAATAGTTATTTGGTCAAAAAATTGAATCTACAGGTGCAAGTTGTGTGTCGAGGTTTTAAAGAATGAAAATAAAGAAAATTCCCACCTCGAGAAGGAAATGGTATCATTATCACAATTCAATTGATGTTTGCGACAATAATGGCTCCGACTACAATCACTACTAACATGTGGAACAGATTATGAAAATTCTAACGTTAAAAATATGCTATCAATTGATGAAGACGTCACTATCGTCTAGAATCTCTAAAAAAAAATTCCGCAATTGTGTAGAAAATTAACAATTCTGAATGCACTTCTCAGGGGGGAAGAAGAAAAGTTATTTTTGAAAAATATATGCGCAAACAGTGCATGTGTTTGACTCCGAGAATTGAAAGCATATATATTTCTTTATTTAAAATCAAAAGAAAAGAAATACGGGAATTGTAAATCCCATATCAGTTGCCTTGGAGAAAAAAAAATTATTGAGAGAATAAGAATGAATGGATTCTCGACGATGAGACGCCTGAATTAATCACGTATAAATTGAATATACATAACATATGATGCTTATTTTATTCGCCACAATCGAAATATATAAAACAAAATTAGCGGAGTATCATATAACTTTCGAGCCACACAATAGCTGTGATATGATGAACACAATAATACATTCGTGTCAGCAACCAAAGTTATAGTTCCGATTTAAAATATTGGAGTAATTTGTCCGGGGGTGATATGATCGAACCCATTCATTTTACCATGGTACATAAGCTGATGCATATAATAATTTTCAGATAGCAAATTGGAGTAATACATGTAAAATATTGGATATACGGTAATAAGAAACTCGGGAGAAAAAAACTCAGTCCATATATGAATATACCTTTATTAAGTCATTCATGGCTCAGTCGATTGACTACCCATCTGAGCTTACACTCGAATCTTATAATGCGATAGAAATTATATTAAGTGTGCTAATTTTAAACTCTGGTCGATAATGTGTCATATTACATAGACTTATACTGTCAATAGGGGACAAACAATATAGATACATCTATCATACTTCCATCCGGAATGATTCAATGTGTAACAATTAAATTAATAACAACGTATAAAACATAAACTTGCTGATCGGGCGAAATATTCGCAATCATTTGCAGGATCATAAATATTATCAATAAAAGAATGTGACACTTCGGAAATATTGGAATGTAAGGTTGATGAGTGATTTCTCAGATTGAAAAATTAAATAAATAGATAAGCAAATCAATGAAACAAGTCAATACTTAAATAATGATACGAAGGGAGGACATAAGACTAAGCTGATTATAACATTGGTTGAAAAGTTAATACAATAGTGATTGGATTCTATAAGTTTTCTCCTTTCACAAGAGGATTGTGATAGTTCATGCATATGTACTCACATTGAAACATCGATGAGTTGTATTGATAAATGATATTTCTGATTTATTAGACCTGGTTAAATTTCTTTGCATATTTTTGTGTACCATCGTGTATGGAATTCGTAATAAATTCTGACGACATTGGCTGTTGATAGATACTAACTCTATCACTATCCATGGTTTTTATACGACTTTATATTAATGTCATTGAGCTCTGAAATCACATCAAGATATATTTACATAATCAAGGCGAAATTAGCACATGTATCACAAATAAGATATAATGACATATTGTCATTTTCTGGTAGAATTGCGAAACTCGCTTGCTCTAGGCAATTTTTATTGTGAACATTCAGTTGTTCTTCTATACTAATCGCTAATTGTCCAATACTCAATTTAGGTGGTAAATTGATTTTACATCCTTGACAAATCAATCCTTCGGGTGACTCTTTAATTGGAGCCATTTGACATATAGGACAAACAACTTCATTTTTAAGCATCTCTGCAATGAATTCATTCATGAAATCATCGTCAAATTTTTGCATTTCATCATAAGCTTCCAGCATAGATTGATCTATAAACCGACATCACGATTAGTCATATATTGGAGAGAATTGTGACATGTAATAATGAACGCACATTATGTTAGTGTAGCACTACTTTTCGTCGAATATATATTGTATTGTTTTGAGTACGAAGATAAAAAAAATGTGATAAACTTGATGCTAAATCAACTCACGTTCTCTCCAAGTTTCATCCTCGATATCAGCTGTATCATTTTCAGGCATAAAAATACCATCATTTGATTCTCGTGAACTCGTTATGGTTTCACTACACACTATCATTGATAGATCACTAAATTCCTTTCTTAGAATCTCTGCAAAAGAACTATTGAAGCTTTTTTCTTGGTCACTTAATCCTAGTCGCTGTGTATTGAATAGTTCTTGACGCTTCTCACGTATGTGTTCACGACATCTCTGACCAATGATAATGGCAGTAATTATTTATATGAGCAATAATTCCTACAGAAACTATCGGAATTGCATATAAGTTTTTATATTATTTACTAACCTCACGCAACATTTCACGAATGTTCTTCCCGCCGTGCCGCAATGTATTTACAAGAACCTTCTTCCTTAATTTTACAGCATAATTTTTTCTCTCCATTCTACTGGTACAAATATTCAATCACTACAAAAATTATCCAGTTGATATTTATCTAGAAGAACATAGGGCTCCGCCGTCTTCACATAATACATACGATGAATGAATCTTGTATCAACGCAGCTGATTTTTCAGTTGTGTATTTTGTTCCCGCGCTTTTTTCCACCACTTAATAATATGGCAGCTATGCCATTGTTGCCATTCCAATCGACAGAATGGAAAAATAATCATGATAACATACGGAAATAGGCAATTCAGGTGTATTGAAATATATTTCTTTTCACCGGCAATTCCAACGGTTGTTATGATATCACCTTGATATACAATACAAAAGGTTATGTATATTACCATTATAATGGAAGCCCCAGTGCCAAGGAAAGGATGGAATGTTTGATTATGGAATTCCGTGGCTCAGCATCATTATGTTACATGTATGTAAAGAAAAGAGTAATCTCCGATGTGATCACTATCCTCACATTAAAGTAGAAGCTACAAGTAATTGAAAGAAATCTAGTATAGAATAGTCTAAACATTCATACTATCGCGAAGCCATGACTCTTGAATCTGTCTTCACAAAATCCAAGAGAATCCAACTACTGCTTTGGCTCAAGCCTCCCTTTACAATCAACTACTTCCCAACGAAAATGAGAATAGAACACTGTACTAACGATCCAGTCTATTATTGATTTGTATATAATCCTTCGCAGATAAAAATTTATGATACATATTGATGTGATTAAAAAAAAAATCAATATACAACGAGAATTATTTATGAATGGGCACCTTTGTATAAAAACATAGAGATTACAGCTCGATAATAGATTGACAGTTTTTTTTTCCCAGTTCGAATAAAGTTCTGAAATGTTCACAGGTAACTCAAAAAACTAATGGATTGTAGTGACATAAAATATTTAAAAGGAATTTATTATCGGTATAATTTGGATTTACAATATTTCTTTCACCCACGTGAGAATATACGAATAAAGAGTAATTTTTTGAGTTAAATAAAATGGACATTCGCTGCCGAACCAATTGAGTCCGCAGATACAATTTGATATCAAATTGAAATTTTTCTCTCTATATTTCGACATTTCAGCACTCTAATTGCGATGAATATCACCCCCTTTTGTTTGTGTAATATTCATTCGTTTCCTCGAACAATTTCTCGATTCTTGATCTATATAGAAATATTGGTCAGGTGGATTTTGATGATAGAAGACGCGAAAAATCTAATGGAATGCGCACGTTTATAGCACCAGCATTCTATAACCGATTTGAGTATGTATGAAGTGAAACGAACTGATTCAGCAATTTCTATTCGGATGCGCGTATAATTATTAGTTTAGGTGGAATGATTCATATCTTGAATCAAGTAAAGTGTAGTAGGTCCCATGAGTATATGTATGTGCTGCAGATTACAAAACGAAGTAAGGTGTAAGAACAGTCAACTCACTGCAAAGAGTTGTTACAAACGCGCTTGAGATCAGTTCAATGTAAAAATATTAAAATCTTCCAAAATGGTAATAATAAACATACTTTTCAAATTCATTTTCCTTTAAATAAAATCGAAAGCCATCTCTCGTCATCGTTAAAGGAGAACGCAACATCTTTTATTATTCTTGCGCTCCGATCCTTCAATCTGATTCTCTTGGGCTTTCCGTGCGGCGATCGCTCGCATCAAATCGAAAAATACCTAGAATAAAAATTTTATATCATACATGAAGAATAAACAAAGAGTTATTCTCGTCAGTAACATAAATCAAACATGGAGAAAAGTAGAGAATCGATCAATGACAACGAGAAGGAAAGCGCGCAAGGACAGAAGCTGAAAAAAAACAAAGGGGGAAAAAAAAGAGCAAACCTATAGAATAATGCACTTCTTTTTCTTCCTCTTGGCACGGTCTTTGCCACGACCATTACTCGCTGATTTATCCTCGATTTTGCGCGATCTTATCTCACGCATCAAGTCGAAAAATACCTGTAAAATGTGCAAGTAATGCTATTTCGTAACACTTAAAAACGCATAAAGTGCCAATGAACATATTTGTAAGCTTATATTGTGGGAAAACAAATCGTAGCAGAACACTATATGCAATGATTGGATTGAACAGTAGACAATGAACAAATCTATACCCATGCTTAGCAAGAAATACATTTGAAACGTAATTAAAATATTGTCAACGGTTAGTTTCTCTTCTTCCATTTTATTATACATGAACCTTGCCTTATCAACATTTTCTTTCGTTTTAGCGCTCGTTTCAACGTAAGGCACACCCCATTGCTGCGATCGCCCTTGAGCCTCTGCTAAACTCACTTTTCGCTTCTCTTGTAGGTCACTTTTATTACCCACTAACAAAAAGGGAATGTTCTCATCATTTTTAACTCGGAGAATTTGTTCTCTGTTGAAGAAAGATAATAATCCCAATCAGGTGATCAATTTATAGAATCATATTTACGGTTGTTATGTCAATTGAATACCTAAATTCTTGAGTTGCCTGGAAACTATCATCCTCTGTTATCGAAAAAACACATAAAAACCCCTCGCCACTTCTGAAATAATTATCCCTGATAGCTGCATAATCTTCTTGCCCAGCGGTATCCAAAATATCTATTTGTACTTCCTCTCCATCCAATACAACTTTTTTTCGGTATGAGTCCGCTTTCGTTGGTTCGTAATCTTCAACAAACTTATTAAGGAAAAAAATATAAATCTCATCACCTTATAATTGAACTGTCTTGATCAGGCAGACAATAAACATGTGCACCATACCTCATCGTACATAAATTGGAGTGTCAGTGCTGATTTTCCTACACCGCCACTGCCAACCATTATAACCTTATGTAGAGCCTGAGTCGTACCAAGTTTCTTTGCCATAATGCTTTGAAAAAACAGATTAAAGCAAGATAGAGTAATTTACGGTTTTTAAGACATAAGTTGTGAAAGAATTAAATTAATACGCGATCAATTTTCATGTAGAAAATCCCATCAACATCGTAGAAGACATAATGCGATTGCGAAATTCCCAGGATATGACCGGTGAAAATAATGGAAGAATATGTCGATACGAAAAAGAATTAAGTCCATCAAGCTGTATTATTGCTGCATTATTACGCAGTGAATGTTAATTATATGTCTCTTTTGTTTAATTTAAGTACAATCTCGATCACGTCAATAACCTTTCAGCTGCTACAATCACTGTGCAATACAATGTCCAATGGAAATTATACGGAATATTGCTATTCATGGCAAGCTATGCATACTTGTTCCACACAATGTTATTGGTCGGATCAATTAATTGTTCAATTAACTCATGAAAGCCAACAGTATAATAGTGGAAACGATTATACACTCGATTGTACGAATCGAAGAAAATTTTGAAGGCTATCGTGGTGGTGCTGCGAAACAAACGAAATAATACCCAAATAACGGAGAATTATTCGCAGCTAACAGGGGTAGTGGTTGACGTAGCCGATATATTCCAAGATTATGAATGAATTGACGATAAAACAAGAGAAACAATTCTTCTCTGGAAATTGAAAAAAATAATGATGCGATATATTAATGAAGCAATAACAAATATTCATGGCGTATACGTGTAGTATAAATGATGAAAAGGCGGTGCCGCCTCCTTGGCCCGACATATCAATAAGACGCAACAATTTCTAGTTATTCGACACTTAATGACATTAAATAATAAAAGTCATCAGACCAAAAATTCATTACGATACCTGATGTAAAGAGTAAACAACGAAAAAAATGCTTTGACTAGTCAAGTGCAATGTATGCCAATTCTTGTACTTTGTGTGATAAATGAAATAACTGTAAATATTCGGAAGTCAGATTGTGCGCGCGAGCGTGCTCGGGCTGGCTCGAGCTTCCACAAAGGCACAAATATACACCGTGCTTCACTGAATGGCCACGCTATTAGAGTGCGCGCCAATCGCTATAGATGTTATGGCAAAGAATATCATCCCAATTCCAATCGTACAATGCATGATGGGAAATGTGTCAAGCTGTCACGTCGCCACGAGTGTGTTATATGTACTAGAGTAAAGTACTTTCATGCTAATTCTCATAACGATAATAAAAATTTTCAAATAACCTGTTGCTCCAAGAGTAATTCCCGCGATGACTTTCCAGAATTATCACTTGACTGCCTATATGATGGTATGAGGTTCCAGACAAAGCTTCTTCACGATTTTCAATATTTTCATTATTTGTTCTGATTTCCAAACCTACATTACCCAAAATATACATTAGTAGATAAACCAAACAGGCATTGCACGATTTGAATCCCTCTCTCTATATTATCTCAAGAAAGGTGAAGCTGATCGCCCATCTAGTCGAGGAATCAAGAATAGTTTATGGTTGATGAAGTGGAATCGGACCAATCGCAAACCTGACGGAATGAAATGAATTCTATGGGAACATACGAATATAATTATTATATACTTCAAATACTTATGTATATAATATTTGAATATAACTATTTGAATTGATGCAGTCTGTGAGAGCAGATGGATTGGTAAATTCCACACCGAAAGAACGAATGGTTACATCTATAAAGTAACATTGGAATTGGGATTTCTCTATTACAAGCACATAAACATCCTGTGAAAAACCACTGATTAGTATATTACCAGAAAAAATAATAATCACGAAATATGAATCATGATTTCATATAATAATATGTTCATTATGGATTGAATACCAATATCCTAATCTAGAACTACTGGGTATTCAACTATTATCATAAGTGCTCATGGGAATAATGTATATTTTGTTTTTAACCCCCGTCCATAATAAACAATGATTAGGAATGTGCACCAACTTTATCGTAAAATCGGACAGAAATTTGATCAGTGGTCTTTCACACCACCCAAGAGGTTCCACTATAGGCGCGTTAAGTTTTTTTGAAGTGGACTTTCGCCTTACGTCCTATTATACCACTGTACACTGAAATAATTATTATGCACAATTTCCATAAGGACTTCAGCACAAAGGTGGCAGTTTGAAGTTGCGCGCCATCAGCCAGTAGATGTTTCTGAACGGAATGCTCAGCTCGTCACGTTTTGTTTTTATGTGTTTTTCCAGGTCAGCCTCTTATCCAAGCGCATTCCAAAGTATCGAATGGATAAAACTTTCCGAGTTTCTGAACGGTCTTAGGTGACGTTAGAGTGTGTTAGAGTTCCAGTTTCCGGTCTTTCTCAACACGTTTGGACAAATTTTACCCTACCCGCAACGTTTCTGAACGAACTCCTGATATATAAAAAATACACCCGGCTGCCATAAGATCAAATTGCCGAATCTTAACCTGTAAATATACATTATAATGCTTTATATAAACAAAACAGGTAATTGAAAAATATAACATTAAAGAACAGCAAAACAATGAATAGCCCAAAAATTGGAGTGCAATGGTCTCCAGTACATCTCAATAAATTCATAACATGGGGAACAGAAATATGTTTATATGAAGTAGCTCAATTCAAGGAAGCAGATCGACAATCTTGTAAGAATTTCTCTCTCTTTTGTTTTGATTTCTACCGATTATTAGTTGAGATTTCTTTTTTTTTTTTTTCAGGTGCCCGAATTTCCGACAATACAGTCGCACATCTATTGGCAACAAACTCGAATCATCATTATGCAAAATGCGTGGATATTTATCCACAACCCGAACCAGATATTTTGCTAGCTGTTGGTCAAGCTAATGGAAAAGTTGCCTTGACAACATTCGGGCCAACTGCATTCGATTCTCTCGGTTTAACTGGAAAAGAGCTTGGTACATAGTAATTAATAGTGGGTTAAGATAATGCATCACATATGTATTTGACTGGGTCATTAAATTGATTTACAGCGCCAAAGCATGCTAGACAATGTAACGCTGTAGCGTGGAATCCATCGGATCCAAATCTCATAGTCTGTGGTCTCGACAAGTATCGTACAGATCACTCAATTTTACTATGGGACGTACTCAAAAGTCCTACAACAGCAGACAGAGCTCATCACCATGTTGGTGCACAAGCAGATTCTCCAAGACCTGTATCTGAAGCTGGAGTGTCTGAAACTACACATTCATTGGCTTGGTTCAACAGTGAATCACGTTGCTTAGTAGCGGGAGTTAACAATAAACAATTGAAAATTATCGACTTCCGGGATTCTGTGAGGACCGTTAATGCAACACCTACAAAAGCTGTCTACAATGTTTCTGTGAATCCCCACAATATTTATCATTTGGTATCACATGTTGACAATCAAATAACAATATGGGATACACGATATTTTGAAAAGCCTGTGCTCACTCTACCACAAACTAGACAAGTAATTAAAGTCTTGTGGTGCCCAACACGTCACAATCTATTAGGGACATTACAAAAAGATTCTGCAACACTTCATCTTCATGATATTCAACATTGCAGTGTTGGCAGTGGGGAAGACACAGAACCAGGTGCACTCGAGAGAACCGTAGCACCGTCATGGTCAAATACCGTTTCGAATTGGTCGAATCCTACTAGTTTCTCATGGCATCCAACTCACACTAACCGATTACTCGCTATCACACCACAGGGTATCATAGATTATACAGTTTACGAACGAATCACAGTGAATTGGTCTGCGCGATCGCATTTGGTGTGGAATCATGCGTCAAAAGCATTCAAATATATTTCGAGCAATGATAATATATACCGAACTTTTGATGATATTTCAGTGCTGACGAAGAAACGTGCTTTTGTTCATTATGGGTTACAGCCAGAGCTATCACAAAATGGAGAATTGGCAGAAAATGATACGTTGAAGAATTTATGGCAGTGGTTGTATTTGAGCCGATCTCTTGTCGAAGATGGAATCATACCATCAGACAACAATAAACATCCGGGAGTTAAAACTGTCTTAAAACTCGATGGGCAACAAAATGGTAACAGCAGTGGTACTTTCATGAAATCTGAATTGGTCCATCAACCATGGACCGGCATTGGGTCAAATTATGCCGCTAAAATTTACCGGTCAGCTGATCGTGATAAAGCGTTACAATTATGTGGATGGAGATTTGATAAAGAATCGAATGCACAATATAATAATTTATTTTTAGAGCGATTGGAAAGAGAAGGTGCATATGCTCGAGCAACAGCCATTTCAGTATTCAATCTTTGTTTCCCTCAGGCACTTGATATTTTGAATCGGGGTGCTATCAAAATGTCCACGGATACTAATTTAAGTTTCGTGGCAATGGCATTATCAGGCTTCTCCGAGGACAAGAACAGCATGTGGCGCGAACATTGTCTCAAATCAAGAACACGTTTATCAGATCCTTATTTGCGAGCGACTTTTGCATTTCTAACAGCGGAGAATGATTCACATGATAACGTACTTAATGAAAGTGGTGTTGCTGTTGAGGACAGAGTCGCATTTGCTTTGATGTTTTTATCAGACAGTAAATTGTGCGATTATTTGAACAAACTAACGTTAAGTTTGAGTGAAGAGGGCAATCTTGCCGGCTTTCTACTTACAGGCGCAACAATGGACGGTATTCAGTTATTAACTCGATATTTGGAAATCACTGGTGATGTACAGAGCTGCAGCCTCATCGCTATTCGGGCACTACCACCCAAATTATTGCAAGAGAATCAAGTGCAAGTATGGGTAGAAAGTTATAGAAATTTATTGGATGCATGGACTATGTGGAATCAGCGGGTATACTTCGATATTGCTATGACATCGCCGACGAATGACAAATTCCCTCAACAAGTTTATATATCGTGTAATTTTTGTGGGAAAAGTATATCAGCATTCATGGAAGGTTTAAGTCGCGCACGTGGCCCATATGGCAGATTAGGCAGTGGTTCAAATAAATTAAAAATGTCATCATGCCCAAGTTGCAGAAAACCCCTGCCCCGCTGTGCAATTTGCCTTATGCATATGGGAACTGTTAGTGGTCCTCAAACCGTTACATGCATTTCTAATCGTAACGATGAAGACACTAAACTTACGGAGTTCGGAAATTGGTTTACATGGTGTCAAACGTGTAGACATGGTGGCCATGCTGATCATATCAATAATTGGTTCCGACAGCATACCGAATGCCCAGTTACATCTTGTTATTGTAGATGTTTTGCGTTGGATGCAGCTTATGCAGTTGGTATTAATTCTATCTGAATAAATTTTGTGAAAAACGATGAAATAGTTATCGAATAAGGTTTTTTTTTTTCGTATTCCCAAAGCATTTCCCCGGATTCGCAGACTAGTGAAATTTCTCATTAAGTCTCGTTAATCGTATGGTGTGCAAGAGATTATTATAACTTTAATTCTTCCGATTTTGCCTAGTACTAAAAATCATCTCGAAATGTATTATTTCCTGAATTTATAAAAAATATTTATTAATAAAACAAATTTTTAGGGTACTAAATGATTTCACATCATGTCTTCATCATCCGGGAACTGATTGACGTTCGTTTCATCAACATCCTTATTCGCCACTATGTCCACAGATGACATAAGATTCTGGCAACCAGTAACATGAAGGACTGTCATACAATCGTTGTGATCGTCCGAATCTGCACACGATAAATTTTACTGCTCATATATCAATATATTGATAAACGACAGAATGAGAGACACGAATTGATACTTACCAAACTCCTCTTTGCCTACTGCCTCAGGTAAGAATCGGATGTACGACTCAGCTGAAATGCTGGATTTACTTCGAACTGTACCAAAAACTTGCATGATGCCCGATACTTCTTCAGAATAAGGTTGTGAGAGGGCAACATTCACTTTGAATTTATCAAATGTTGTTAGTTCGACATTTTTCCCATCAGAACTGAGCTAAAATATATGTAACACAGAAATGTGACAACTTTCGATGAAGAATGTATGAATCTTGGGAATGAAAAGTATTTACCTTGGTTAGAAATCCTTCGAGTACAACATTTTTACCAATATTTTGTGCTACGTACTTGCCGGCGAGGTGGAGTCTTCCTTCGAACATTTTTATATCCTTCTATCTTCTTATTGTCCTATAACATAGAATAGATGAACGCTGTGTGACACCATTTTGATGCCAAACTATTCCGTACCTGATTGGTTAAATGAGACAATAGTTCTTGACGTTGATTGGTTGTATGCAATACAGCAGTATATGGTATACATGTGTATTTTTAATATTTGGAGTACATGCTAAAACTAAATGTGCATATGTGCGTACTTCACGAGGCGCGTTGAAGCACACATCGTACATTGATAATGTGATGATTGTCAAATAAAGAGCGGCAGAGTGATGCGCTGTAATATTTCATGTATATATGTATGTATATTGTGTCTGTACAGAGTATGTGTGAACGTTGATTTCGATTGGGATATGGAGCAATGAGGAGTTTATACAGTCATGTAGATTCAATTGGAAAATAACAATTCCTAACACAGTTCTTTCTCTCCCTCCTCACATAATTCACACAACGAGCTCTAAAGGTCTTCTCTGTCTCATAGTGGATAATGAGTTTATTGTTTACGGAAATTCATATTCATCCGATGTAGTAAGGATGCAATATCTCATAACTGACAAAAGATGAGACAATATTTGAAGATATAGAAAAACACTTTCCTTGTGGATTTCAAAAATTATATTTAAATTCACATTTTTATACATATATTTCACAAATATTTGAATGTAGTTAGCTAAATCATTAAAGATTTAACGCTGGTTCGGAGAAATCCGCCTTCGCCTGCACAGTATTGATGATTGTTATTGACTATGTTCTGATAGCAATGAAAAGACCATCCTGGATATATAACTATGGATATGACATTAGTCTCCTTTTTTATCAGTAATTTTGGATGAAGCCGCTGGTTTAGATGGAAATACTGCGAATAATGATAATTGCACCACATACAAAGTAAACCCAACGATATTCTGGAACTGTAAAATAACAAGAAATTGTCATTGAAATTACAGTTTTGATTGTATTCAATCTCATACAATGACTAAATTCGCATGAAAATGTCTTCGAACTTTCACTTACAATGATGAATGAATTGTCAAGGATTAAACCGTAAAGGAACCATTGAAAAGTTACCAGTGTGCCCATCACAATCAATGGGAAAGGAAGTATTTCTGTGCTTTTAGTTCGTAAAACTTGTCCCTGTTGACAAAATTGATATTCAGAGAAAGAGATAAAGATAATGCTGGCAGATTTCACTTACAAGATTCATCAATGGTGCAGAAATAAGTAGAAGTAGCAATACTGTAATTATTAATGAATATCGAAATTCAATGTTATCCGGGTGTTCAAGATTTGCGTACACCAGAAATATTGCGGCCATTCCAATAGTTTTTACTACCAGTGTGGCAACTTCGCACTGAAGATAAACGATGTTATTGTAACATCACATTATAAACATTCTCCAAGTCAAGAAAATAGTGCCAAACAACTATTGATGAATACTACCTTATTCGGCGCATAAAGGAGGAATACTGCGATATATGCAATGTTTGTAAATAACCCAAATAAATTGACATTGATCATTGCCATATCATTCAGAATGAATGCATATTGCAACATAAGCATCCCCCTAAGAAAAGAGTAAATATTGGAATATTATGATTCATCAAAAAATGTTTTTTTTTTCAAATGTGTACAAAACTCAAGTCTACGGACATTCCTATGCCACCAACAAAAGGCACAGCGTCAAAGCCTTCGGACGTCCTTTTCTTATAAATGCTGTGACATACAAGTCTGGAAAAAAAGTGCAAATGAATATAAGATTGAACATATTGCTGACAGAACTACTATTGTATGTATGATCTTATAGTAATTTATGAAGATAATTCGTCAAGAGGATGCGCAACATCCGGTATCATATGTACGTTGAGGGTATAAGCATTGCCCTCGAAATCCAAATCTATTCAAATAATATGTATATATAAAATGGATCGAATGGAATCGAATACACCTGAAGATAAGATAGCTCGAATGCATTGCAAAAATTTTGAGATAAATTACACTTACGTTCCTGATAACATTTGGCCCATGGTACAAATTGATGCACTGGTCCCCACAATTTCCTTATAATCTTCCAAACCCATATTTCGTTTTTGATGTTAGAATGTATAATTATTTCAGACCTGATGATCGGGATTCTTTTTACAGTGGGTAACTAGTAGCAGATACTGTCAGAGAATGTGACACTGGATCATCTTATCTGGTGTTTATAAAGTTACGACTACGCGCAATATTACAGCTAATGAGCAGCAGTATAATACGTATCATGTATTCATATTCATGTTTCAATGTCAAATTGATTTTATCAATAACAATATGAATCGCCAATAGTGACCACGATAAATTAAGAGGGATCTGAATCTGCCTTGCCGACAGAGTTAAAGTAATTCTGGTGGGGTCTCACCAGAGAGCAGATGCATAAGTCTGGACGATTTTACTCAATAGTTGGTTTTCTGCATCATAATATCTTCTTGGTTGTATGTATATAAACCTCTTTCTATTAGCAGGCGGCTCGATTGGTACGTCCTTTCTGATATGTTCTCTGCGAAATCCATATCTATCAATGTGAAAAATATACATCGACGGTTTAAATCGTGTTGAGAATGTTGTTTAATTATTTATTCATCATAATGGAAAATATTTCTATTATATTCCACGAATTCCAAATACATTGGGGATGGTTTTTGACTTTGGGGTTATGTCTTTGTGCACTCGATCCTGTTGACACTTAGAAGTGTTCTCCGCATGTTCTTGAATAGAATTTTTGAGATGAATAATGCTCACTGTTTTCGATAGGTTTGAGCCATGGGTCGTGTTATTCGTGCGCAGCGTAAAGGAGCTGGATCTGTCTTCAGATCTCACACCAAAAGGAGGAAGGGAGCGCCGAAACTTCGGTCCCTGGACTTTTCAGAGAGACATGGATACATCAAAGGTGTAGTCAAGGTATAACTCCAATCAATTCACTGTCGTTTGCTCCAATCTATACATATATGTGTATACATGCCAATTTGAAAATTTTATATATATCTTGATAAATCTATTCAACGTTTATGATGATTTCTAACATACCTACATCCTGAAAGGTTGTGATGATCTAATTAGAGGCTCTTTCTGAGATTGCACTATTTTGAAAATCTTGAATACATCAATTTCCTTCATGACTAATCATGCTACTGTTTTAACATGTGCCAGGACATCATCCATGACCCCGGTAGAGGCGCACCTCTTGCGGTAGTACACTTCCGGGATCCCTATAAGTTCAAGACCCGAAAAGAATTGTTCATCGCTCCAGAAGGCATGTACACAGGACAATTCTTGTACTGCGGCAAAAAAGGTAAATTATTACATAAAGTGTTTGAAGCAATATGTTTTTCATAAGAGAACTAAACAAGGAATAATATATGTTGTTTGAATTATCGATTTCAGCCACTCTTCAAATCGGTAATGTAATGCCTGTTGGCACTATGCCTGAAGGTACAATTGTATGCAATTTGGAAGAGAAAACCGGAGATAGGGGTCGGCTCGCTCGTGCATCGGGAAATTATGCAACCGTAATTGCTCACAACCCCGACAGCAAAAAAACGAGAGTCAAACTGCCGTCTGGTGCGAAAAAAGTTATTCCATCAAACAATAGAGCTATGGTTGGTATTGTTGCTGGTGGTGGACGTATTGATAAGCCCATATTGAAAGCTGGTCGTGCTTATCACAAGTACAAGGTCAAGAGGAACTGCTGGCCAAAGGTAAAACAAATTTTTCCTCAAATTCAAGCATATTTCATATAATAACACCTTATGTTTACAATGATGGTTTGACATTTGAAACCTGAATTATTTCTGTGTGGATTATTTTTTCAACTGAGTTTTATCATAAATGATGTTGAACATTCGTTCAACAAAGCTTCGATTATTATATTTATTGGTTTTTGCATTTTTTAGGTTCGTGGTGTTGCTATGAATCCCGTTGAGCATCCTCACGGAGGTGGTAACCATCAACATATTGGTAAGGCGTCTACAGTCAAACGTGGGACGAGTGCTGGTCGTAAAATTGGTCTTATTGCTGCTCGTCGTACTGGAAGAATCCGTGGAGGAAAAACCGACACCAAGAAAGACGATTAGGCGGCACATTGATCATCTTATCGTGCATATTGTACAATAAAGGAAACAGAAAATTGATAAATAATGTATTCACTATTTCTATGAGTCCGTTCCCGCCTATATCTTTATTAAATTTATCTTCAGAAAATGACGTATCTAAAAAATAAAAAATTCAGCATTTCAATTGATATGTGTGTCCAATGCATATCTACTATTTTTGAAAACACAATAAATGATATTCCATGCGATAATAATTATTTTGGTGATGTTTGATATATTGTAGAAAAGGTCGTTTGACTCAATAGTCATATGAATCTATTTAACCCGGAAATAGTGTGTCAGCCATGTTGCGCACGAAAAGACGGCCATTTTTGTTGCGTCGATGAAGAGAGTATACGGTGTTGAACCATAAGGGGCACTTTTCTTCTCTCTCACACTCCTAACCGTATGATCAAGAACTACGGTCTACGGTGTGTGTTAGTATAGCTGGACCTCGAGTTGCCCTCGAGCTTCCTTTGTGTCAGAATAGCGGCGTAAAGCCTGCCGATTGAGTGTGAATAGCATTGAGCTCAGTTGAGCCATCGAGTGAATATTTTTCTTCGTCACAATTTTTCACTTTCATTATATTTTTTCAACGACCATTGAGTTCGAGCCAACGCAAAACACAATCAACGAACAAGAAATAAAAACTACGCACCGAGGCGGAGTAATATGAGTAATGCAGCCAACCAAAATGGATCAGGTCTAGAGCAGCAGGTAATATTTCTTATTAATCTGTACGTTTGTGTTTCATTGAAACGAATAGAAATTATGGACGTGCATATATATATATATATGTATGTATGCATGCATGCATATATATGACAACCGCCATTCTCCTCATCTTTCTCCAATTAATATAATATCCATCAAAGCATGTGCATTTGCT
Organism: Meteorus colon; assembly: GCA_030523085.1. Lineage (NCBI taxonomy): Eukaryota > Metazoa > Arthropoda > Insecta > Hymenoptera > Braconidae > Meteorus > Meteorus colon. The sequence goes on from JAPYZH010000071.1 coordinate 65,546, forward strand.
CATTTTCGCTTTTCTCAACACAATGATAACGCAACTTATCATTTGAGTCTATAATTAAATGGATAATTCGTTTTACAACATTCGCCAATACAATTTCTTCATATTATACAAAGATGCCGAGAGAGTTTTAGGAATTGTCTAGTTGACTCCGAATTTTTCGTGACGTTCGATTCGCGTAATGGCGGCGTTGAACTCTGGTAAGAGCACGCTACACGCCGACAATAATTCAACGTATTCCTCCTTTTTTCTTCCGACACGTGGTCATATTTCTTATTGTTTTGCAATAATTTCATAACATACAATTATTATTTTCATGACGTTCTATGTGTTACCTAACTTTCCAAATTTTATTGATCCTAATTTTTCTGTTTCATTACTCACGTATTAAATATTAGTTAATGCAATGTGATCTATAATTCCTCAGTATTCATGGTCAAAATCGTCAATTTATGCATTTTCATAATTTACAGTTAGCTGGTCTGGACTTGCAGGGCTCCCGCCAGCCGAGTGGGGGTCGCTACGTGCCACCGCATTTACGCAATAAATCTTGTAAGTTCAAAGTTAATAGCGAGTACTCATGAGATATAGGTACACAAGACATCAATAAATAATGTGAGTTTTTCCGCTTTCTTTATCATCAATTCATAGCTAACGGGCCATCAGGTGAGGAACCAGTCTCAGCTGATTCACGTTACGCAGAAAGAGATCGTGATGGTGGTCGTGATCAGGAACGAGAACGCGACCGGGGCGGATATAGGTCGGACAATGCTCGAACTGGGCGTGATGTCGATTTCGGGAATTTCGGCGGTCGCACCAGACGACCACAGGAAAATGGACGGGACTATCGTCAAGGAAATTTTGCAGATAGAGAACGTCCCATTGGAAGTGATCGTTGGCCAGAGCAAAATAGGAACGATCGCTGGCAAGACAACAGAAGTAATTCACGAGGTGGATCAATGGGAGGTAATTGGAAGGATGAGTCTGGTGGATATGGAAATGGCGGAAGAGGTGGAAGAAATGAGGTTGATTGGACCGTTCCCACTTCCCGAGATGAACGATTGGAGTTGGAATTGTTTGGAACAGGCAATACTGGAATCAATTTTAGCAAATATGAGGATATACCAGTTGAGGCTACTGGAGACAATATACCGTCTCACATCACATCATTCGATGAGGTCAAGTTGACAGAAATAATAAAAAATAGCATTAGCTTAGCAGGTTATGATACACCGACGCCAGTGCAAAAATACGCAATTCCGATTATTATTGGACGCCGAGATGTAATGGCCTGTGCCCAAACTGGTTCTGGTAAAACAGCAGCATTCTTGGTGCCAATACTGAATCAGATTTACGAATGTGGTCCACGTGCACCACCACCCCAGGCTGGTACTGGCAGACGTAAACAATATCCATTGGGTTTGGTATTAGCGCCTACCCGTGAATTGGCGACACAAATTTACGATGAAGCACGAAAATTTGCTTATCGCTCGCGTATGCGACCTGCAGTTGTTTATGGCGGTTCCAACATAAGCGATCAGATGCGTGAACTTGATCGTGGGTGCCATTTATTGGTCGCAACACCCGGACGACTTGTAGACATGCTCAGCCGGGGCAAAATTGGTTTACATAATTGTCGATTTTTGGTGCTTGATGAAGCGGATCGCATGTTGGACATGGGATTTGAGCCTCAAATACGTCGTATCGTTGAAGAAGATACGATGCCGCCAACTGGTGAACGACAAACGCTCATGTTTTCTGCCACGTTCCCTAAGGAAATTCAAATGTTAGCACGCGATTTCTTGAGCAATTACATTTTTCTTGCTGTCGGCCGTGTTGGTTCAACATCTGAAAACATAACACAAAAAATTGTGTGGGTCGAGGAGCACGACAAACGATCGTATCTACTTGATTTACTTCAAGCGAATTCTTATGATGTACCCGAGGAGTCTTTGACTCTTGTGTTTGTTGAGACGAAAAAGGGTGCTGATATGCTCGAAGAATTTTTAGCCCAAATGGGGTATCCTGTCACAAGTATTCATGGCGATCGTAGTCAACGTGAACGTGAAGAAGCACTAAGGCGTTTCCGCGCTGGTAAAGCACCTATACTTGTTGCAACAGCAGTTGCTGCGCGCGGTCTTGACATCCCGCATGTGAAACACGTTATTAACTTCGATTTACCTGGCGATGTTGAAGAGTACGTACATAGGATTGGTCGTACAGGACGTATGGGGAATCTCGGATTGGCTACATCATTTTTCAACAGCAAAAATCACAATTTAGTTCGTGATTTGGTTTCATTGCTCGTTGAGGCTAATCAAGAGCTCCCGAATTGGCTCGAGGATATGTTCTCAGAAGCAAGGCATTCTGGTGGCGCTCGTCGTCCTGGTGGTGGCAACCCTAGTACAAAAAACGCGCGCTTCGGCAGCGGTGGATTCGGTGCTAGGGATTATCGTCAGCAGCCAAATTCTGCTATGGGAAGTCGTAATGGACCATCGAGTCGACCCGGTGGTTATGGAGGTAATCAATTTAAACCTCGTATTATATTCATATCAATTACATAATACGAAAATTGATACTTAATATTTTTCATGACTTTGCAGGTGGCTATGGTGGTGGTTATGGTGGTAATTACAATTCATCGTACAATACAGCCAATAATGGTGGCAATATGGGCGGTCCTGACTGGTGGGGAAAATAGATCATTAATAGAAATTTCGTCGCTATTCATTATTCAATTATCATTATCAATATTCTACATGAAACATGAAAGAAAAATTTCAATTTGTATGTAAAAGTGCGCGACAACAAGGTGATATGCAGCTGGAAACAAACACCGAAAAATATCCAACACGGCGACAAAATGCAAATATATAACGACAAACAATATACAACGGGCATGTAATGGCGTAGGTGACACTTACACTTACTGATTACGTCCTATAAGTCGAGTTTCTATTTGTAAAAAACATGCGAGCATGTACTCTCGAGAACAAGCAAGATAGGATCATTTCCGTGTTCTCTCTATTCGACTAGGCGATTGTAATTTGTTTATGTACGCGCGATAAGTGTGAGGAAGTAAGTCTTTATGTCTTCATAAACGATGATTGAATTGTATAATTCAATCAGAAACGAATAATTGGGTTAAACAGTGAAAGGCGGATATATATGTAGGATAGAAGAGTTGTTTGAATTATTAGGTAAATTTTCATTGATTCACCCTAAAAGTCTTCAATTATTGTCGACTCCTGATTGATAGGAGGGAACAAGAAAGGAAAACCATGATGCAACATTATATATCAACTAATCGCTTACTAACCGAAATTCATCAACTGTTATTATCTTTGTAGAATGGAAACTACGAAAAATTGCTATGATTAACGCAGCGTTAGATGTTATACAAATTTAGTTCAATTTTTTTTCCGCTTCGTGGCAAGGGAGGAAAACTATCTTGGTTCTTCTTACTATTATACCATAAGATATGAAGAATGTCGACATTCACAAAGTGTAAAGGGTGATCGTGACTATAATGTAATCCATTCGTTTCTTCAAAAGAGAGAATTTATGTCATCTTGGACACGGAATTTCAACTTCTTTTTCTCATGTCGCTTATACCCGAACATCGAGCGAATCCCAAAGCATACATTGAACACACACACATGCGCGCGCGCACGCGTGCGTGTTTGAGTAAGTGATGCACTACAATCTTATTTCGGATTCACACTTGGTCGACAAAAGGTACTAGTTTATGAGAAAAAAAGAGTGAGCAAAGAAAATAGTAATGCATATTAATTAATAATTAATTGTGGCGTTGAAACTCGACCGTGACAAAGAGAATTCTCGTGTATTGGCAAATAGAAACAAAGATGTAAGCCATGGGGGCGATATCCTAACATGGATTTAGTTTGAAAAATAACTTGACATTCGAGCATTTTTTCCAAATTCACATAAAGTATTTCTGGGTTTGTTGCATTCACACACGGAATAAAGACTTTAATAGGTATTAGAATGATAGAAGGAAAAAAAGTCTAGAATTTATTTGACGAAAATGACTAGTATTAATATCTTTGAAGCAGGTTACCATAAACTATAATGACCTGCTTCGGTTCACTGTTTTCTTCTTCATCTTTTCTCCATTAATTCTGAATGCTGTTGAAAAAAAATCTTAACAATAAACCAATGGTCTTTAAATTGAACAAATATAACAGAGGAAATATTGATACACACCAGTAAATTGAATTGTTACTCTTTTTTTTTTGCTAATAATAATTCAGCTAAAGGCTGAAAGTTCTAAAGGCTCGCGAACCTGTTTTAAAAGAACAATAAAAGTGCATGATGAAAATGAACGGTTGCAGTTACAGGGACTTGTGAAAGACAGTGAGTAATAGAATGAAAGGATGCGAGATATCGTTTATTCATTATTGCGTGGGAATGAAATGGTTCGAGTGAAGGCAGTCGATAAACAGACAACAGCGCATTATTTGTCGAAACTTGAGGTGAGGGTGGGGGGAGGGAGGGAGGGGGGCCACACAATATTTTATAAACTCTATCTACCACTACGAATAATTGCCCTATACCTAATTAATAACAAAAAACAAATAAATAAACATATTAAGGTGATATATTCGTAAAAAGAATACGTTACACTAGTAATTGAAAAACGACTGTGATATTGAACGATCTTGTGACATTCAATTACCATCGCGGAATGATATACATGAATGGTGTTTAAAGAAAATGAAAATTTAAAAAAGAAGATGAGGGGCATAAAAATAAAGTAATTATTACAAAATATTAAAAGGTGAATTAATTTTATCACTAGATTGAATGTCGAGGATAGGTGACAGTTTTAACACGATTATGATTTATGAAGATGTGGGGGAATCCAAAATATGAAAAAGTTGAACATCTAAGTCGTTTCTAATACGGGAAAGAATAGCAAAAAAATAGAGGAATGGTTGAAAAAACACTGGTTGTTATTTAATCCTTTTTGAACAAGAGCAGGAGGCTCCAATTTAGCCTATTTCGTCAAACGTATTGCTGTAAGTTTGATTTATATGATGAATTCATGGTGAAAATGTCAAGAAGAAGAATAAAACAATGCGAATAAGAGAAATGTGACGATGATCGTATGATTACTCGTAAATTTCCTGTACAGTTTTGTGTCAGTGATGAATGTGGGTAGGAACAATTGTCTGTATATGAGAGTGCAAAGTGAAAAAATAGACCGGAAGATTATACGCCAAGTCATTATATCGAGTCTGGGCGAGAAAAGTACAAATTTGATTTTGCGAGACACAAAACCGTTGGGGGGGGGGGGGGTGTACATGTTTTCAACCCGATGCCTGTTATATTAATTAAGTTAAAGAGTGCAATGGTGTGCGTGAGGCGTGTGGCGGATAATGATTCCCAGGCCAATAGGACCAATCGTGAATGTTCCTGATGCGTGTTGAATCGCCTCACGTGTCCGTTCGATATACATACATGAATATTATCAATTTTGATGAACAATTTTTTAGAGTGAACTAAAAAAGGAAAGATGAGATAAACTCACAGCCATAACATGACAAAAATGATTGAAGTTAAAACCTGATGGAGACAAAAGCGACGCGTACGATCAATCGTTAACAGAATGAATATAAATAAATACAAGAAGTGTAATGTCACTGTGATGCGTTTTACAGCCAAACATCAAGTAAACGCTTTGTGGACAGTTATTTTCGACTTTTCTCAACAAACTGCCAACTGTCCACTACAAATGTGACCACAAAAAAAAAATAAGAGTAATAATTAAAAGTGTTATATGGTCTGATAATGATGCTTGATTTACTAATCAGTATCTTGCTTATTTATTTCAATTATAGTATTTATTTGTCATTCGCATCGAGGATGATGGGACTGCGTATACATGTGTGTTTAGTTTTATTCCTAAAGATAGAATGGAGGGAAAAAAATGGGAGAATTTCACTATAAGCTTTCATCAAATTTTCGGTTCCCATTTGTTCATTGAGAGCGCAGTAGCTCTGACTAAAATCTAATTAAAAAAATGTGATGCGATATTCATTATCAACATATACGGCACGTGTGCGAAAATCGAATGAAATGTAACAAAAATGAAATAACTCACACATTTTGAAGAACGATTGGTTGAAAAGAATAAGTACATGGTAAACTGTGACTGCAATCATTGAGAAAGAAGAAGAACAAAAATTTAAATACCACAATATGGATGAAGAAAATGAGAGAACAACTTATCCTTGCATTGTTCATTGAAATGAATTAAAATCAATGAAATATTGACGCACATATCTGGGAATTATGCTCGCATTAAAATGAGAAAGCTTCATGTTCCATACGTCGAAAGTTTTTTAAGAAAAATCTCATAGGTAAACAGGAGTGAGCCAGATGAAACATAAACGTAAATCAAAGAATCGTATGAAATGAGACTGGGAACGTTGATTTTTCCAAGTTCGGCAAGCCACAATTGTTAAGTCAACTTTCATATTAGAAGATACGATAAAGTTACGAGTGTAATTGAAAAGGTCTATGATCCATCGATCGTCGAATGATGAGAATTCATCAGAAAATGTACTAAATTCTCAGAAAAGTGACGAAATTATTATTTTAATCATTACTCCATCACAGATACGAACATAATTGAAATATTGGTGACTGTGTTCAATTCCATTCGATTTGTTATGACTAAAGAAAAGAATGTATCACTTTTGATAGATGCACAATGTGAAAACTACCCAAACAACCAGAAAATGTGTGTGTTGAGTTCGTAGGAAAGAGAATTACACCTTAATTGTATTTAATTAATATGTTTTTTTTTTTCCTTTTGGGAAACATTAGAATACCAATCGATTCCTATATGAATGTGACGTACTCAAGAGAAAACATTGACGCAGCGGCAATACACGCGGGTACTGTTTAGTCAGTCAAATTTTTAATGATTAATACACTTTTACATGCCTTATTGGTCAGGATCAACAAATGATATACAAACAAATTGCATGGTTTAATATGTGGCATAGAAAAAGCATGAATGAAAATCATTTGAGAAACAGAGAAAGAAATTACGAATTCAATGTAAATCGTGCGGGTACTGAATAAATAAAAAAAATGAACAAGACAATTACATATACATACGTACATACATACATACATACATCCATATATATATATATATATATATATATATATATATATATTGAAAATCTATATGTATATCTTTCATAATTTAGGTACACTAACCGAGTTATGTTGTGTAGCTTTACTTATACATAAGTGAAAAAAAAGGCAGCTAATGAGGATTCTTCACGTGACACTCCCGCGAGTAGCTGTAATGCATCAACATACAACATGCAGGTATGTATCAAGTGTCATTCTTTGTTCACATCATTCTGTCGAATTCAACACGAAATTGTATATTATATTCACAGCAAAATATTTATAACCAGTGTAGTGACATCCAATCAATTTTACCAATTAGCAGTATAGTATTATTCATGCCAGTTTCATTTCCAAAATGTGGCACCTGCTTTTTCAACATGAAAATAAAAATTGAATGAATTGTGGGTATATGCGTTTACAATCGGAAATAATAATTAATATAGATGAATTTGTTGCACTTGTATGGAAAGGCAATGAGGTGTGTAGGTGAGGTCGACAATTAATTTTCATATAGATCCCAGAATCTGTAGAAAATGATTTGAATATCTATCAATTTTCTTGGACGAGTTTACCAATAATGATAGCTGTAAAAATGGTCTTATTGAAGACAAATGAAAGTTGAGAATACATTTATTATAATGACAATCAGATATCCTTGAGTTGATTCACTAAAATGCTGATTATTAAGAGTGGTGTTTGTTTTTCTTTCATGTATTATCTCGGTTATTTCGTTCTTTATTATATGTCATTTCTTCGTCTTCTTACAATAGTTCAAGATGTGACATCTTTCAAAAATGAAGCGAAACAACGTTTACAACATATACATAATATACCGATGCACTGTGGAATATCGAAATTTCAGACATTTTGTTTGTATACCTGTATTGGATACATCATTTATGATAATGCGATGCAAACTAAATACTAAACTCTTAAGGTCAATATGAGATCGACGTCCGTTTTCTTGCATAGTTTTATTATCTATACAAAAAGTTCTGAGACATATAAAATTCTTCATATTTTGTTTGTCTACAAGATACCTAATATTATCTAAACAAATGAGGGATATCAATTCTGAATATTGAATGTGCCATTTTTCCAAAGCTAAGTGTAATATTATTGAAAATAGTTTCGTTATAGGCAATGTTTCAAGGCTCATCGAAAGTTTTTGCATTCTCAGTTTTGTTACATCGGATGAGGAGTAGAAATAAATCATTCCAATTAGAATAGTCAATTAGATATGGGAGATAATTTCAACGATTGTATATATCACGGGCCAAATACCACAAAGCAACTCAAAAGTCATTTTATAAATTCATTCTGACAATCATTCACTTCAAGGTTTATCTTTCTGTCCGCCGCCAATTTTAATCCTAATACTTCGTTTGATAAATCTTCGTTTATCGTTAATTTGAACATTTAAAAAAAAACGTCACATAGGCATTCCTGGATCAATATGTTGAGTGATAACGTTATGTGAAAAATAGATAACGTTATGCACAGGCTAGATTGATTTATATAATATCATTCCATAATACAAAATGATATCATATATTTTACTTTGTCTCCTCATCAAATTCAACATCATCGACTCATCCTCTGTGTTTGACATCATTATTTCTACGAATATTTTCAGTTACAGCCAATTCTACAATGCTCAGCTGTGGATGATCATTTTGTTTTGTTGAAAAACCATCCAAATAATAGACGAAACAAAATGAATCTACAATTAAATCATCTCTTCAATATGTAATGTATGCATATGTGTATCTGAGCCTCAAGAAAAAGACCAGTTACTTCTATTTCAATTTATATCTTTTCCTTCATCGTTTCAGTCTCGTTTTCCCATCTAGACGTATTGCCATAAACACAGTTTAGTTTCATAAAAATTGGAAAAAATATGTTAAAAATAAGAAGAAACGCTGGATATTCGACTCTTTTCATATAATTAATTTACGACACAGAACTAATGGCATTGTGAGGTGATCCCATTTGGGTGAGGACTTTATCAAGCCACTGGAGAGGACCGTGCAAATGTGCTTCGATCCAACACGGTGTTGATGTTACATCTTGTCTGTGATATTCTGCACCCCATCCTTTCACAAATGACATTCTAAAAAGACGGAAACAAACAATTATCAATAACCCTGGTAATCATTTTTCAATTATCAGTACAGTCGAATGCTTGCTCAATACTATTGGATTGCGTTACCTTATTGTGCACATTTTTGTCAACTCATACACAGCTTCAAATCCATGGTTCACGCTTTGCGAAAGTAGTTGGGCAAATTCTTGATTGTTAAATATCTTCAATGAGCATCCAGGTGGTATTTTGCAAACTGTGCTAGGATGGAATCCATGATGATGATTGCAATTCCTTGACTGTACAAATATTGCAGAGTCCGATAAACACTCAGCATAAACTTCACCACCAACATAATATAGATGTACTCCTTTACCAATATGTCTTCTGGTATTTTCTATCGTTGAATTACGATTAACATTTGACAATTGGCCTAAACAAAACCGATCTGAATTATTACTGGGATTTGTGAATCCATCAACGATAACTGTATGTGATTGGCAATGGAATACTTCGCCAACGCGACAGTTCAATTCGTAATAAGCAATTGACGCCCAGTAAATAGGCTCTTGATAACTGACGGGGGCCACTTCGGCCGAACCACCTGTATCCATTGCAGCTGGGTCTGGTGGTGGTGATTGACCAGTTTGGGATCCATCTTCTGGTGGTGAATAGGCTGGTGGGGGTGTCTCTGGCAAACCGTTTGTGCCATACGGGCTTTGTGGGTTTGGTGATGTTGTGCTTCCTGGACTCGGTACTGACCCCACTGAGGACATTGGTGACGTAGGATTAACGCCAGCACTTCCACCACCTGAGCCTGCATTAAATCCACTTGATGAATAAGACACATTATGAGGCATTGTGGGCTCAGGAAGTTGTTGAAATGGCAAAAGTGAATGTCCTGGGGCAAATTCGGAGTGCCGTGGCACAAGTACCGGCGGCAATACCGGACTCTCAACGCGTTTATAATGATAAGGGTTGATGCAGACTTCCTTCTGTTTTGCTGAGAAAGGATACTGACATAATTCCAACGGCTTCAACTCATGATGCGATTGTAAGTCGGGCCAACGCCATACACGACAATAGATAACATGTGGTAAACCCTTCCGATGTGATACTTGTAATCTACCGTCAAGACTACGTGGTATAGTTACACATTTGCTCGGTGTACCCGGGCAGCTCAATGCACGCTCTAATTCTTCAATGGCACCTTTTCGTTTTTTCAACTTTTTCACCAATGAATCCACAGCTTTTTCGGCCCATTTTTCTTCCTCATCACCCTGCTTCCAACCCAACAATTTCTTTACTGCTGGACTAGTGAATGAAAAAAGACTATTTAACGAGGACATTGGTCCAGAACTTGACGATCCTTCTTCATCATCCATTTCTATATATTTACTAATATAAGTAGATGAAACTGAAACAGCAATATAAAAAAATATTTCTGTTGATTTGTAATACAAAGAAACATTTACTAATGAAATTCATCTTATATTGTAAGAACAATAGATAGGCATTATTACAAAGTGAAATATGGTATTGAATATTTCAAGTAAATAAAGAAACAGGGGCGTCGCAAATCACAAGTACCTGCCGATAAACACACACTGCACTGGTTACCCCTTAATGGCTCCGTTTTCATTCAACATAACATATTTTTTTTTTCCTCTCGTCACAGAATCGCGACGCCAGGATTGACACGCAAAAAACCATAATCGACACACAGACTCAATGGTTGTTTTGTCATTTATCAATTACCCCTGATAGAGCTTACTCGAATGCGCAAAAGTCGATTTGTTCGATACCTCGACTTCCTTTCGACTCTCGAGCGCTTTGGATATTTACGTAATAGACGAATGAGGAGCCGGCCTTTACTTCACTCCTACGGAAATAATCTCGCTTGGAGGGCAACTCTTAACATAATATATAAATGGCTACGTACTCCCGTCAGTGTTATCAGAATGGCGATCCTCATCACCAAGCGATATTAGTAGTGGGGATCATACATGAGCGTATGCAATGTAGGTGTACGGATCTGCGGTCAGCTCTTATACTTTCGAGTTTGAAAAACAGTAAGGATGTCTTCTCGCATCTCTGTTCTTACCGAACTCTATCAGAAAGACATGGATAGAGATGAGTCTATGTTGGAATCAATATCGATCTTGAATCAATCGATTAATAGCATCGATGTATTCGATACCACATGGAAATATCGATTGTTCCTGTCGTCACGTTCATCACATTCAATTTATATATATACAACAAGAATAGGTGCTGTTGGCGCGAAATTTGAATATAATTATAATTTGCTAGCGTTTAATTCGAAATTAAAAAAATGTGAAGATTTCAAAAATTTAATCACACTATTCTTGGCTATATCTTGCCCTTGTAAATCATTAATTGATCATTAAGAAATGATGATTTTAAGACATGAAATTCCAATAAACGACATTGAAAATTCATAAATAGAATTGAAATGGATTTTTGCATTTTTGTTTGAGATTTCGAATGAGAGCGCTATTTAGATGCTTTCACGCGCGTCATATAATATTTGACACGTCACTTCCTGAAGATTCGTTGTGAACATAGCAACTAAACGCAACACTGCTGTCTGTATATGAATCGGAGGTTGTGTTGGCACTGAATTTTCATATGATTCACGATATAGGAGGAGCTATAACGACCATAACGACAACGGAGTCAATTATATCAGTGGGTATATGAAGGTGTCCCATTGAACAGCAGTGTGAAGTTATAATTTTGAAAGATGGTCGATGCCGTTACTGACGGCCAAGAGGCCACTGAGATAAATGCCACAGAGCCAACGGAAAATCAACAAGAGAATGGTGAATTGGTAGCTGCCGATGAGAATACTGAGGACAGAAATGTATGTGTTGATATTAAATATTTCAATGTCCTAAATTAAATAAATCAAAATTGTTAATTCATTACGTGGTCGATTATGACAATTCCGATTATTCAGTCAGCACATGGAATTCTTCATTTACTATCTGTGATATTGTATACGATACTCGTTACGTGACACACCTCTTTTTATAAGAAAAATAATAAATACTTGATTATTCTGATTGTGTTGACAATAATGTTCCATTCCACTTGTAGCACATTTAAACGCTTTTCATATTCATAGTATACATTAAGTTTTCATATCAAATATCTTGTAGAAAACATTATGATCAGAAATACCACGTCCTTCAGAATTATTTCATTCTAACCCTATGTCAATGTTAATTTTTTTTCTGGAATATTGCAATTTCTTCTCAACAGATCAATGCTGAAATTGACGCTCGCAGACAAAAATATCAACCATCGAAATGGGAATCATTCTTTGCTGTTTTGAAATCATTGATAATCAGATCCCTCATTATATATTTCATCACTTCATTCTTCAGGAGACCAGCAACGGACACGAGTACAGTTGGTGAAACACCTGGAGCCACAGCACCAAAATTACCAGCAGCAAATATATATGAAAATGGAACATTATTTGATCTCTATATTTTTTTGTCAGAAGCTGAACATTTTCATCAATTTGATGATCCGAAAGCCTTGATATGGCGAGAAAATGCTCTAGAATATGGTGATTGGAATGGTGGACTAAATAAAGATGGTTCACGAGTTTTCACACATAGATTTGATCCATCATCTCAACTGAAGAAAAATGGCTCGATATTCATTCATGTTTATACGACAAAAAGTGGAAAATCAATCGATCCAAAAGCTGGCAAAGGTGTATACATACAAAATTATGTATCTCATACGAGTAAGATGTTGAATAAATTCAAAAAAATTAAGTATCACAAACGGCACAATTTATTGACTGGTGAAACAACTGCCACTGAGGAGGAAATGAAAAAAGCTGAAATAATGGATCAAGAAATAGTTTCACATTGGCATCCCAATTTGACTATTAATCTCGTGACAGATCAGTCAAATTGGATTGTGGGTCAAGTGCCGCCTCCACTAAATGAATATATTGAATTTATTCAAGGTGGTGCATATTACAAACCCCCTATATTTTTGAATGATTTTTGGAATATGCAACGTGATTACCAACCTCTTAATGAAAGCATCAAGGAACTTAAACTTCATTTAACATATCAACCGTTATCGCTATTCAAATGGCAATTGTATTCGGCACAAAATATGAGGAACAAATGGACTTCGTCCTTCATGGGTGATGTTGCCGATGAGGATGACAATGATCAGGACACTCTGAAGGAAACAATTCTCGAAACTAATCCATACTTATTGGGTGGAACTATTTTCGTTTCTATTTTACACAGTATATTCGAATTTTTGGCATTTAAAAACGGTAAATAGAATATTATTTGATATGCATCAGTACTGTTGAATGAATTGAACAACTTTATATATATATTCACAGATATTCAATTCTGGAACAATCGGAAATCTCTGGAAGGCTTGTCCGTGCGCTCAGTATTTTTTAATGTTTTCCAATCTTTGGTTGTTCTATTGTATGTTTTGGACAATGAAACAAACACATTGGTACGTATAAGTTGTGGTATTGGTCTATGTATCGAGATATGGAAGATCAACAAAGTCGTGGATATCAGTTTGGACCGCACGACGAAGCTATTTGGGCTATTTCCCAAAATTTCTTTCCGGGATAAGGGATCGTACGTTGAATCTTCCACAAAAGAATATGATCGTCTCGCATTTAGATATCTATCATGGGCTCTCTACCCGTTACTCGGTGGATATGCGATATATTCACTAATGTATTTAGAACACAAAGGCTGGTACTCGTGGGTCTTAAATATGCTTTATGGCTTTTTGTTGACATTCGGTTTCATCATGATGACACCTCAATTGTTCATCAACTATAAATTGAAAAGTGTCGCGCATCTGCCTTGGCGTATGATGTCATATAAATTTTTGAATACATTCATAGACGATATATTTGCGTTTGTTATAAAAATGCCAACACTATATAGGTTAGGCTGTTTTCGAGACGATATAGTTTTCTTCATATTTTTATATCAACGATGGATCTACAAGATCGATCACACGAGGGTAAATGAATTCGGATTCTCAGGTGATATGGAAAATGGCAAAAGTGATGCTGATCAACAAAAGGCTATAACGAATATAAGAAAAAACGAAATAAGTAAGAAGACAGATTAACTTAATTGCTGTAGTTTATAATGCGCATGATATTCAAATTCATTTCAAATTAGATTTACGACCGTACCAAAGTATCAGAATGTACATCAGTGTAGTTGTTTCGTTTAGAGGAATTTTTATTTCAATCACTATGTGCCGACGTTTAAGTGATAGTTCTTTTCTTTTTCGTATCTGATGAATGAGAGAGTATCTATGAATGTGAATGGATAGAATATTGGAGAATTGATTCTCCATTCGAAATTGTTGATCACATTCAAGTATGCTAACTATCATTCTTCCATATAAATGAGAATGTTTGCGGGAAAATGCTGTCAAACACCCAAAAGTGAGTCTGTTTATCGTCACAATTATAATCTATTCGAGGCGGCTTTGTCAAATGTTGAATTTATTGAAAATAAATATGCGTATCTGTTCAGAGCTTCCAAACTTTTAAGTATTAGTCAATTAATTTGTACAGACTACTGACAAATCTCATTCGCTGCTAGTAGATCATGTGTGTCACGAATTCTTCACTCTTCTTATTTATCTCTCCTTTTCACTCTATCCTCTTATTACCGAAAATAAATTATTAGCTCATATAGCAGTATTCTTCGCCTCCATGAACGCTTTGCCACATACAGGTAAGTACAGTTCAAAAATTTAGCTCTTGCCACATGAGTATTTCGTTTTAGGTACTAACATCTGCCGATATCGCTCTATATATAATCATTTGTTTTATCACTACCAACACTCATATATTTGCGTAAGGATTTAGGACATTCTTCACTGTCATGATTATACATTCATGAATTATAATTTCTGTCGTAAAATCAGTAATTTAACTCAGCAACATAAGGGAAGGAATATGTTCGGATCATTTTTTCATACATTAGTTTTTTGTTTATCCGAATCGAACATGAACTACCTACCAACGCCTATGAAGGTTTATTTTGTTCATTTCGTCATGTTTCTGTATTTAACAATTAAAATTCGAATTATTGCTAAATTGTACTTAAAATTCTTATCACGAAGTTATTTTGAAGGCAAAAGGTGCATTACAATGGTTTGTACTATACCAAAACGTAAGAAAATTCCGTAAATCTACGCCTTAATTCATACGTATCATAGACGTGTGTATTAAAATACAGAAAAAGAAATATAACTGAAGAAATATTTCGTCATGACGTAAGTAGGCCATGAAGAAAAAACAAAAAAATATGAATTTTCATTATTCTGAAGTGGCTATGAAATCGACTATACATACATAAATACATACATATATATATGAAATTTGATTTCAGTGCATTGAATCAATTAATAATAAAACATGCAAGATCGATTAATTGATGCAACGGAAATTGAACAACAATGTATGTTCCAAACCCTACGAATGAGCTGCATGCATGGCAGTAATCAATGAGCGCAATAAGAAGGTGGCTCGTATGAAATTTCACTGGTACAAGTTAGGAGAATTATGTCTTTTATTCTTCCCCTCTGTTTTAGTTCTTGGTTTGAACTATATTTGGATTTTTCACAAATGCCATTTCGGCAGGGGACTCTAAACTTTAATACTTATTCTTTAGTCTGGCGTTGACAATATGCAATTGACCACGATGAAGAAATGCAATGTGCGTTTTCATAATAGTAGGTAGGAATCATCGTAATGACAAGAGACAAAAAAGATAAAATAATCACTGGGAACCGAAAAATCAATGTTAATTCTTTCCGTGTAGAATTACGCAATGAGTCCAGAATCTTTAGCCATACTGTAAAAAGCACTGCTCGGTTGTTGTAGCAAAATGTCGGGGGCATCAAACTCTGTCATAATCCCTCCATCCAGAACAATGATTCTGAAAATTACATTTAGATATATATTATATTTCGAATCAATAACATCAATGCATATATATTACTCACCGATCAGAATCGAGAATCGTGTTGAGTCTATGTGCAATAGTCAAAACAGTGCATTCCCTGAACTCCTCCCTTATTGTTCTCTGAATGAGGTCATCGGTTTCTAAATCCACGGCCGCCGTAGCCTCATCCAAAACTAGAACTTTGGTTTTCCGTAACAATGCTCTAGCTAAACAAATCAACTGCCGTTGGCCCACACTCAAGTTGTCACCCCCCTCAGATACCATATGCAACAACCCATTTTGCAAACTTTGCACAAATGATTTTAAATGAGCGTGCTCTAGTGCTTGCCAAATTTCAGAATCTTTACATGTATCGAATGGATCTAAATTAAGTCGCAGTGAACCCGAAAATAGCACGGGATCTTGTGGAATAATTGTCAGCCGGGATCTTAATGCATGAAGTCCAAGTTTAGATATGTCAATGCCATCAATAAATATTTTTCCCTCTGCAGCTTCAATAATCCTGAATAACGAGAGAGTGAGCGATGATTTTCCAGCACCAGTACGTCCAACAATACCGACTTTTTCACCTCCATTAATGGTGAAAGTCAAACCATTGAGGACCAGATCTAAGCCTTTCCGATATCGAACTTTAAAGTCACGAAATTCGACTCGGCCTTCCGTTGGCCAATCCTTATCTGGTGTTGTGCTTGTGATTTCCCACGGGGCTTCTTGAGGCGTATCACCGTACTCTTTTATTCTCTCTACCGCGACGATATTTGTTTCAACTTCGGATGTCATACGAACAAGCCAATTCAACGTTTGAGTTATTTGTAAGGCATAACTCACAGATAAACCAACGAGTCCAGCACTGAGCGTTTCCCGTTCAAGAATGGCAAATAATGCAGAGAAGAAAATTATCATGTTACCCACCATTTCCAATCTGATACTCAACCATCTGAGGATAAATTCATTATGATATATATCAAAGAAATTAGAATGACTGTTCATTGACTGGTTAGTAAAGTTACCTATTGGCAATGATGCTCGGATAATAGCACACTTGATTGAAATCAACTCTGCGTTCTGATTCACGGATGAATCTGTCCTGCACTCCGTAAGCTCTAATTGTTTGGGCACCTATGTTACAATTGGAAAGAAATATAAAAATTAATGTCATTAATATCTATATCTTGATGAGAAAATAGGTGATCTGTATCAATTACTATAAATGATAACGATATAAGAGATGGGAGCAGCCCATGAGTATACATACCGGTAACTGATTCACCAAAGTGTGAGTATATTGGTGATCGAGAGACAGACTCCAATCGTTTCAATTGTCGCGAAGTTGCAACATAAAAACGTTGTATGAAGTAATAAATAACGCCGATTGGTAGTATTACTAAAATGAACATGGGTGTACTGAAGCTTATCACTACGAGTGTAGCAATCACCTGGAAACATTCACATCTTATCATATATAATATTAACAGAATCATATTGAAAATAAATTCATTTCAACGAGATAGTGATACTTCAATAAATACAATTGAATAATGGAGTACGATCGTGTTACGGGCAATCATGCAAAGCTGCATTCGAATTATCGAATATTGCATTGATATGATAAGAGAGAGAAAAGACTGTGACAAACACATAAACTCTATCAAACATTTCAGAAATGAAGCAAGTCCAATATTAGACATAAAGCACAAGCGCTCAGTTATTTGAAAAGAGAGAAATCTGAATGCGAGCACACGAAAATTCTATTGACGGACACAATCATACGAAATAATAATGGTCAATTTGCATAGATATCTAGATAATACCAATATTGATAATGCAAAAAAATGTATATAACCAACGCAACTCAGTAAACTATCTTCCAAATACGATGCATTGCGCCTTGTTTGAAATTTTATCTCTTCCAATATCTATTTGGCTCTCATCTTGCGCTCATTTTTGATGTCAATTACCTCAAATAAACAATAGGTGCTATCGGATATTTGTTGGGGTAGTGATGTGTCCAACACGTCCACGTCTTTAGCAAACCTGGAGATAATACGACCGGTAGGGGTTGTATCAAAGAAGTTCAATGAGGCGCGCATCACTCCGCGAAGCATAATCAGGTGCATTTGGCGAGCAGCCAACCAGCAGCCCAGCTGTGGAGCCAAATCGCAGAAGAAACTCGCCACCGCTACAACATTAGAGACGGACCGGGGAATAATCAATCGCAACCGCATCGAAAAAAAGTTACAATTGAATTTTGTGCGGCAGTTTAAATCTCAATAAGTATTTCCCTGATATCTCATGCGGGTCATACAAAATTTTTCCATTATTTCGTCAATGCCGATGAATATAATGATTCCTGCACACAAGTAACAGAAAGCGATTTCTTGGGTATGGGAGTGAACTCTCTATTACTGTGTGATCTTTGCTTTGAAATTAATGCGTGTACTGAAACTTCTCATTATAAAAACATCCCTCAAACTGTATTTTCCTCGGGAATTATTTCAGATTCCACATTGAGCGCAGGGTGGAGTTTGCTGTGCCATGCATATCTCGTTTTATCTTGTCATGAAGTGAATAAAAAAAACAATGCGGTGAAAGTGAAAAGGGTGCAAGACCATTCCTAATCATCTATTGAATAATGACAGACTACTTTCCATGAATAAAAAAAAAAGACTTGTATGTATAATTGTATCCGTCACTAAAATTGCCAGGAATGAAGCTGTGGAATCGAAACTAAATATAAAGAACATTGCAATCAATTATTACATACTATTAGACACCAATAGATTCATGACAGTCTAACTCATGAGATATGTAATGAGTGACATGAATGAACAGAAATATTTGAGAAAATTTGATTGATGGATAAATAAAATTAAAAAAAAACCAAAGTCCGCAAATGATGGGTTATGAGAGCTTACCCTAAAAGAACTGGGTAGCCATTGTAAAATGGTCATGGGTAGTTTTGAATCCATGATGTCTACATCAGCACTGAAACGGCTCAATATTCGACCAATTGGCACAGTATCGAAGAAATAACTGGGACCGCGCAAAATGTTGTGTAAAGCTTCACGTAGTAATGTTGCAGACGATCTCAGGGTGCCAATGAATATAGACAGTGCAGCAAAACACACACTTAAGACTGTAACACAATAACTACGTTTTTAGAATCATGCATGCGCTATTCGTTTTCCTCTCTTCATACGAACGAAATACGGATAATTAATAGTACAATCACGAATGGATTTGTTGAACACGTATCTATGAATCACCGAAATATTTGATAGCATTTCCATTTCTCTACTTGACAATACAGTGATCAATAGTTTAATGGAAGGTTTCGTTGACAGTTTCAGGAAGCTACGCAAACGGCAAATGCAACTCTGTAGTAAGTTATGAAAGTGTTGAAAGTTATTTATGTATCACACTTGAATTGCATCATTAGT
The DNA here is from genome assembly GCA_030523085.1 of Meteorus colon. Classification (NCBI taxonomy): domain Eukaryota; kingdom Metazoa; phylum Arthropoda; class Insecta; order Hymenoptera; family Braconidae; genus Meteorus; species Meteorus colon. The sequence continues at coordinate 85,267 of JAPYZH010000071.1, forward strand.
TCATTGAGAAAAAAAGCTTATGATGATAATGATTATGTCTGATACACGTATGTGATTATAGATATGCGTGTATGTTTGTCTTCATACCGAAAAAAAACATGTCATCCACGAACGTAGAATCATTGGTAGAACATTGTCAACAACATCGATGTCTTTACCGAATCGATTCAATAGTCGACCACACGGTGTACTGTCGAAAAATGATATTGGATTTTTCAGTATATTATTCAACATTTGTAGGAATAATGTTACAGAAGCTCTGATCGCCCCCAACGCCAAAACAACTGATATTGCTAATACCACAAAACCTAAAAAAAATGATAAAAACATCATAACAATTATTGCTGATGTGGTGACAATAGTATTTTGATTGGCAAAGGGTATCCTTATTGGAAATCTATGTAGGCGGGGCCTTTATTATGGTGTTTCAATGCTATGAATGTTTTTTTATTTACATTCAATTGTTCATTGATACTGTGCTATTGATACTTTGTGATGTATAGAATGATAGAAATAAAGACATTTCTAACGGCGCTGAAGTTTCACAACAAAGTTTGTAAAAAGTATACTCAATAGATTGGGAGCAAGCATCATCCATTATTGTTGGATACGAAGACCGTAGTCTACTACTCTTTTGTTTGACATCATGCATCGTTCGATTCACGTGATGGTAAGAAAAAAAAAAGGACATATTATCATTTTCAAATCTCTATTGCTTCGCACAGCTAGAGATTGTGAAAACATATGTATATATATGTATATATAAATACATGCAAGAAATAATGGGGGAGGGAGAAATAGAATCAAATGATCAATTGACAGTGCCATAATTCGCGAACGATGCCCATAAAGCAGATTTTTTTTCTTTTTTATTGAAAAAAAAATAGAAAAGAAAGAGAAACCAAATCAGATTGTGAAATGCAAAAAAATTAGTGTCATTATCTGGTACACTATTGGCCGCGACTCCAACAACACAGCAAACCACACTCTCTGCGTACGGCTCGGAATTATTCGGCAATAATTTTTCGCCTCGATAGACAGGTGTGTAAGGACTTCTTTTAGTTACCGACACTATTCTATTTGTTCACAAATCGTGCTCCCTGAAACGGCTTCGGAATGGGACCTTGTTTATCATGTGTTATTATAATTTGGCAACGAATATGTGGAAAAATCTATGTACAAAATATTATATCACACGATTGGATAAGGGAGGAACATTCGAAAATATTTCATATAGACAGAATCGTATAAAATTCACTGATATGACCTACCTTGACCTAGACCAAGAGCGGCATAAACCGCAACATACATATCACGTTTTGCTGGGACAGCATGGTTATTAACAATCGTTGAATTATCGTCAACCCATTTACTTATCCAAAAATTAGATCCAATACTGAATGATTGGAAAACCGCATTCATGAGAATTGTTGTTATTGATAAAAACCAACCAATCGATTTCAAATAGTGGGCATACACTTTCAATTTGACCTATGAAAAAAATATACCATTCATTAACAATTATATTTATGTAATTTATTTTGGAGCTGGCAAAGATTGATATATCATTCAACTTACACTCCCTGTTTCAGATTTCTCAGCTTCGATAATTTTTTCACCAACTTTCGATAATATTAAATTTTTTTCATTGGTGATGAGATTACCAGATTTTTGACTATCTGTTGACTGTTGTCTACGCAATGAACCATTCAATGACGGTTGGTCAGCCGTTGAACCAGAATCACTGTGCGCCATTGATAATCTTGAGATTTGTCGTGTCAACTTTTGTTGGAGTTCTTCCGTACCAATTGATGATACTAATTGTTCAATTCCAGTTAATTCCGCTTCTGTATTTTCTTCAGGCATAACTGTGAAGATGCATCAACAATATGTGATTTACAACTCAATCTTTCTGGGAGTTAATGTGAAAACCATGCCAAGATTTATATCAATACTTTTCAAAGTTGGAAAGCAAAATTGGGATAATGAACAGAAAAAAATTATAAATACAGTATTAATCTCTATAGGAATAACCACTCATAATTCTGAATGCAATCACTTACAATGTCCAACTTGGGCCCGAAAAATGAAAATAAGTTGAGACATTAGTATTTATATAACAAGGAAAATGAAATCCCGAACCGAATTACGAATCAATTCAATGTAAGTCATAATATGAGAATACCTTCTTGCAAATGCTGGATTAGGAAATCACTGAAAGCACCACGTTTTTCCATCAGTTGTTTATATGTTCCAACTTCAGTTATTTCCCCATCTTTAAGTACAACGATATTGTCCACTTCAGGTAAGTACGTGATTCCATGTGTAACAAGTACTCTAGTTTTTTTACTAAGTAATCCATTGGGTCCAATAACATTCTCAAATATGTGTTTGCCAACATGTGAGTCCACAGCACTAAGAGGATCATCAAGGAAGTAAACGTCCGAATTACTGTATACAGCACGCGCTAATGCAACTCGTTGTTTTTGTCCGCCCGATAAGTTTATTCCCTTTTCACCAATTTCCGTCTGATCACCAGCCGGCAACATTTTCATATCGAGTCCTAGCGCACAAGCGTCAACGACACGAGCATAAAGAGCTTTGTCTAAAGTCTTGCCGAACAAAATGTTATCCTGCATTGTTGCATTTTGTATCCATGCCTGTTGTGACATATATGCAATTGATCCTTTTGTATTAACGCGCCCACTCACACGATCCATTTCACCGAGAAAAGCCGATATCAATGAACTTTTTCCAGATCCAACTGTTCCGACAATCGCAACCAATTGTCCATCTTCTACTTGCAAATTGATATTCTTTAATGTTGGCTTTTCGGATGTTTCTGCATCCCATAAAAAACTTCCATTTTCAATTATCAAGGGATGATACTCCGATTGATCATGTTGTACATTATTTGGATCTAATTCCTCCGTATTCATAAATGCATTGATTCGTTTAACTGAGACGGATGTTTGTACAAGATTGCTTATCATCATTGGCAGCATCGATAGAGGAAATCGTAAAATATTGAATAAACTTAGAGAAACAAACGCCTTCGTACTATTCAACACATTAGTATCATCAACATATACATAAGTAGCGAATGACACTAATGATACCAGAAATGGTGCACAGGACCATATGAAACTGGTCCCAGCATTAAGATAAGCTGCCTCCTTAAGCACTTTTATTTCCTTATTCCTTATTTTTAATATCTGTTGTTCGAATGATGGTTCCCAGGCATATAGTTTAAGTACCTTGATTCCATTTAAAACTTCATTTATTAATTTAACCCGTTCATCTTTGCTCTTCATTTGTCTTATTTGAAGCGTCTTGACTTTGTTCGCTATAACAGCATTCACAGGAATGAGAATAATCATCACCAATAAACCAGCAAGAACTGAAGCTTTGAGTTCCTCCCAGAGAAAGCATAATGCCAAAGCAATTTGTAATGGCGCTGACCATATCATATTGATATATGCTACCAATTCCATGAATCTTTGAGCATCTACCGACATTAAATTCACAATTTCGCCGACTGTGGATTCTTTTCTTGCTGCATTCGACATTCTCAATGCCTTACGATATATTGCTGCCACCAATGCTGTACGTATTCGCATACCCACAATAAACATACGGTTGAAATATTGTGCCAACACCAACGTTTGAATAATGGCCGTCAATAGAAGCAGCGAAGAATATAAGAATCCTTTCCATCTTGGCTCTGATCCTTCCACGAATTCAATAAGTAATCTGTCAACAAACAGTTTCAATAGGAATAGAAATATTCAGGTATCTGAATTACTTACTTCAATAATTGTGGGCTAATGAATATCATAATATCCTGTGATAGTTTCAAAAAAGCTCCGAAAAGGAAGGTTGGCCCAAATGCTTTGCATAAAGGTATCATGATTGATGCGACTTTCTTCTTTCGTGGATTGTTGAAGTCTACTTGTCCCGAAGATTTCCTGAATGATGCTTTTGCAGTCTGAGATCTGAAAGTTAGGACAAATTGAAATAAAACATCCTATTGAAATGATGTATCTTTCAAAAATTTCGTATTTTCGCCTCACCTACAATGATTACAACATAACCTTGTTAGCAATCAACAAAAATTTCCAATTAACGATAAATGAATGTATAAGAGGATATGTAGCTGATAAAATAATCAGTTGGCACTCACATGTCACATTTGTTCACAGTTTTATTCCAATATTTATCAAATTTCGGGATAATCTCCGACGCTGCATCCTCAGGGTTCATTGACCATAGGTCGGTAGTTTCCAAAGGCTTTTTGAAACCTTTGCATGCTAGTGGATCGAACCAAGCAAACAGTATTCTCGAAAAATATGATGCGCTTTGTTCCGGACATGGTCTATCAGTTACTGGATAATCAGAGAATTTGGGCGCATCATCCACTAAGAAATTCAATGAGAATATTGCCAAAACAATTGGATAGTATATCATATATGATATGAAAGAGAAACTGGTTTCAGACTGAAACAAATATATAAAATTAGTTTGGAATGATATTCAATCGATATTAGGGGAACTTGCTCATGACATGTACGCACCGAATTATTTTGATCCCTGAGTAAGCTTCTGAACTGCACAACTCCACAGAGTGCAAGAAGAAACCAAAACAAGAATAGCAAGCCAGAAGTTCGCATACCATATTTCCTATTATAATGTAACAATACAGTAGTTCCGATCTAAAACGAAAAGTTAGGGTAAAAATGATTGATGTCATAAGAGGTAATCTTCCTGAGACTCGCATAAGAAATACCATACTTACAAATGTAACAATTTTCACGCATGGTGTAATGAAGCTCACATTGTAGACTGTTGTAGTAAAGCTATTGTGGATTGCTACAAATAAGTCTACAAAACTGAGTACAATTAAAAATAATGTAAGCAGGCCTTTCGAAAAAAATTTCCACGTGTATGGTACATTCCTCCTTTTACTATGTACAAGATAATAAATTTCCAAGAATGAAAATGTGACGAAAAATGAACATGGCGCCCAAACGAGCACAGTATTTTGGAAGCATGGTGTTAAATCTGGATCCTCTGTGTTCCAGCTTAAATCCTCATCCTGTTGTGAAAAAATGTTTCATTTTCAAATTAATAAGTTACTGTCGTTCATTGCACGTTGTGCGAATTCTCATATTGTGATACACTCTGTGACCGATGTATGCAAGTGAAAGTACACGAGAGACAGATAATTCTTACCCAAAATGGGGAGCCGCAAAATCGGTCCATGGTATGATTTTTCATTTTCTATAAATCCATATATTCAATCAGCCTCAACATGACATCATCAGCAGCGCCAAAACCTCTTCTACTTTACCTATATTAATTTCCAAACCGTAGCCCATGTACATATATAAACACTTTTTCGGTGATTTTGTCAACAAATTGTCACTAATGTGATCAGTGTGTTTCCTTCTCTGGCCTATTGACTGATCGTGTTTCAGGTAAAAAAAAATTACAAAATCATGAAACACTCAATACTTTTTTCTCTTAAAACGTTGTGCTAATTATATACAACTACACAGCAGAGAGTTGAAACAATCAGAACATGATTAGGGCGTACGTTCCTGTAGCTCTGTCCACATTCATCTGCAGTGCTCAATTGTTCGACACCAAGTAACAAGTTCACTATGAGCGCTCGTAATTCTTTGTGTGTGTGTGTGTGTTTGTGTTGGGTCGAGTCAACGACAATCAGTTCAGATCAGTCAACCAACGCATCCCCTCTCTCAATCGGTATGTATGTTTCAATATGTATATATATATGGTCCAGATACAAATACAAAGAGAAAAAATAATACAAGCTCACGCTGTTTCAGGAATATGAGTACGCAATTGTATAGGTTATATATGTTGACATACAAGATTATTGATAACTGCGATATGGAAGAGGTATCGGGAGAATACGTACACTGATATAATACAATATGATAGAGTAAGCAATTATATATGCTATTATAATATTATTGTTTCATGGCTAAAAAAACTCGTTAGCGAGCGTGGCAGCATCGCTTCATAGCAGCTGACGCGACATGATGTGAGGGGAGAGAGTTATGACACACAGAGAGAATTCGCGGGAAAAAAATTGTTTCAAAAAGTAAATGTTTTGAGATCTTATTTTGAAAAAGATTTGAATGGTTTTCTTAGTGAGATTGACAAAGAAATAAGAATCTGAGTAATAAATAAAAGATATTTAAAAAAAAAAGATAACCATGCAAATTATCATTTACTATATAATATAAAAAAAACAACATTACTCATGAGAAATCACATGCTGAGAAATTAACCAACGGATACTCAAGTTGAGCAACGTTGTCACGTTTCAACTTCCAATTAGCACTACGTGAAACAAATTTTCGGTAAATTTATTTGTTTTCCTTGTGTTGACGTTTAATACGTTTATATAGTCTTAAATATTAATATAGGTGATTAAAATCATTTTTAATCAACTAAAGTATTGTTTTTGAGAATTTTCATTCAATTTCTGTTTTGACTTACAGAGTCGTGTTGATACTACATTAAATACTAAAAAAAATAGTTCCTACAATTTTTCCGTCGTGCAAGTACATGGGTTGTCACTACATTTATTTAGATTCGCATTACATAATCTGATAAAGGCGTCATCATGGCATTAATTGGTGGAACAATTAGTGGACACAACACATGAGATGTAATGCGATTCCAGATCAATAATGACTGTTTCGATTTCATTAAAATATGTCATCCGAGTCCAGAAATTTTTATTCGTATAATTGAACTTGATCTGAAGCAATGATCCAGAGTAATCAATAAAACTTAACGACAAATCTCAATTGGTAGAGCAATATCGTCTTTTGATGGATGTTGGCGTATAAAAAAGTTGTGGACAACATTAATTTTGATGATATTTCAAAGAATATAATGACAACTTCTTATGCTCTTCGGTAATATCTGTAATTTTGGTCATGTATCACAATATTATGCATGCAAGGATGAATTGCAATTTCTGCAATCGCTAAAATAGTGTCACCATATCAAGGATATACTCGACACAATCTTTATATGTCTCAGCAGATAACTCTATTGTAATACTGATAACACGATATCGTTCGGGTATACGTAACTCATACACAGTGGATGGTATACATTTTCTTTGATTTCGTAAACAACAGTGTTGACGCTCACAAAAATGTATCGAAAATCCGGCTGGAAGCACAATTGCAAACGTGTTTTTAATTGCAATAGAGAAATTTCATGATTTGACCGCATTCATCTAAAGATATTTTGTCTTACTACTAATGCGACTGTTTGTCTGAAACAAAACAAAGAATAACAAGAATTTAATGTCACATAATTAATAAATCAATAGGATTACATACATTGTTCCAACATAATATGATATTAATTATTTGCAGCTTTGATAAAATGCAATCGGACTAAAATTCATTAAGACAATATTCTCGTTAACTAGATTATTTATCGCACATATTGATATTATCATATTCTACGATGAAATTAAAATATGTCTAGACTATCATACCACCAAATAACAAAGTAAGTAATTCGGGCTGCGAGAGATCTCTTTTATGCTTTTGTACCATATCTTGAATTTTCAAGCGTCGTCGCACGTGCGGTGGGTGATAACTGCAACAAAAAACGATGTTGAATTAATTGATAATCTGCATTATATTGATATTGTCAAGTTATCCGCTGTTTCAAGAAGTACCTATCATTATCAAGTCTTCTTCTTCGACCCATGTTTAGAGCAGTTTGTCGCACTAATGTGCCTAAAACTCTTCGTGATACTACCATACCATCGATCAAAGGAGTTGCTAAGTTTATTCTAGATGGGGGTCCTTGCAATCGCACTCGTAATAAACCATTAGTCAGTGCTTGCAGAAATATCACATGTACATCGGTTGATTGGGGCGTCCGAAATGACTCAAGACCCGTGTGTGTGAATGGAAGTAGTTCAGCTGTGATCAAATATATATACAAATGTTTTCGATTGTGACATCATGTAATTCTTCCAATTTCTACTCACCTATAGGAAAGTGTACATAATCCTCCAAACTTTCCAGCCACACGACCATAATCCGAGTGTCAGTCTGCCAAGGTAATGCATGCTTCGTCGATCGTCTTGGTTTTGTGGGTTCTTGATTACTTGATACACTGGAAGGTCCACTACCCGTTAAGCTTGATGGCTGCTTCTCAAAATCAAGTGACATAGTTCTACCTGTGTTTGAGTATGATAATGGTATGGTATTTCCGATACGATTGGCCGTAGAATTTTCACTGACACTTCTCTCATACCACGTTTGTCCACTACTCGCGTCACTGTGATAACTTGCTTCGTCAAGCGAGTCTGGGATTTGTACCGTGGCTACTGATGCGATCGGCACAATGAATGCTATTTCAGAACTTACATCTGCCCAATATAAAATTTTGGTGTCACCATTGTAAAGAGCACCACCATGATCACAATTGGTGTAGAGATTTGATTCATTGGTCGTTTGTTCTGTAATTCGCCACGATGTTGATACATGCCCCGTCCATCCAGCATGCGTTGATACATTGACAGGCCAACCGAGTGAGCTCAAGAATTCAAGGAAATGCGGTGAAACGCCATTCTCATGTTGAACATTTCCGAGAATTTCTAAATGGTTTTTTTGTCCAGATTTGACATAAAATATGTGGATAGTATCGCACGTTCTCGAGCTTATGTGATCGAGACTCTCGAGATCGGTGCAAAAACCAGGAGCATTGGGATCCAATGCAGTTAATCCACATGTACTATTGTCGCCGTCATTCTGTTCGATAATCGCTTCCAAATTTAGAAAACCAAAATGACTCAAAAATAATCTTGCCGTTTGAAATTCGTGACAATTGTGCGGTGGAACATATTCTTCCTGATTTTCATCTAGTTTCGATTTAAGATCATCATCCAAGCGCGATTCCAAATTTAGTTGCTGTTCCAACAACTGTGAGAGTAAGTTATGTTCGCCCTTAACTTCTTCACTATCATTCATCACTGCTTCAAGACTCGGTATCGATTCATCAACTTTGCAGTGCGGAATCCTATCCACGTTATCCGGGAAAAATCTTGGTTTGTAATCAGTACGCGGTGCTGGTTCTGCTAACGGTAATGGTCGCCCAGGACTTGAATTGATACTTCGCGCACCGGATTTATGTCTAGGCAAATGTCGAAGTTGCATTCTCCATGCGTGTCGACCAAATGGGCCACGAAGTAACACAGTAATTGTCGGCTGTCGATCTTTCTCGTAGCCCAATGGCGTCTCTAGTAGTGCCAACATTGTTGCATTTTCCGCAACGAAATATTTAAATTTTCCAACACACAGTTGGCGATCAACACGTTCATCATTGTTGCTATCGGAATGTCGTAACAGTGTCATCTCATCCAAAAGCGATGAGAGAGATTGAGCACCACATGCACTAGGGAAGTATCCAACTTGCTCGAGAATTATTGTCAGGAGGCCATCAGCTGCATCACGTACTCGCATCGATGCTGGTTTCAATTCTTTCTCGTGTTTCATTTTTATTGGTTCCCCTGGCTTACCTACACTTTTTGATCCTGATATTCCAAGTTCTACCACCTCAAATACTGTCGTAAGACAATCCTTATCAAGTAATAATTGAGGGTGAGCAGTTAACCAAGTGGTTAGACATCCAAAAGCTGCGACAATTGATGAGTGAAGATCCTTAGAGTGAGCTGGTGGCGGTCGCCAACATTGATACGTTATATAATCACATAGCCACTTTACAGCCCTTTTGCATTCAAGCGCATCTGGAAGTAATATAAGAATTGTTCAATATTGTTAAGTTGTTGTTTCTCTTGTTTTCAATATAATAACCTGTTAATCGCCTAGCTGCATGAATATTTGAGAAGTATTGTTGAATTACATGCAATTTATGATAATTTGTACTTGATTTCATAGATTTGATTACCTGTTTCTCGAATTCGAGTTCTTGCCAAACCGGACAATAATTCGAGTGCCGCTAACGATATATTAAGATCAGTTTTCCATGACGAGATTAATCGGTGACAGACGAGATATGTAGCTCTCAGAAAAAGAGCATGAGCAGAGTCTGCAACAATCAATTGATATTCACTTCTATTCATTGTTAGGCCCGATTTCGAACTGATGATTTATTATGGAGAAAGATCAATGTCGCATCATTCCTACTTGAGTATGATAGAATAGAAAACATAAGTGCAGTTTATATCATCTATTTACCAAATGAAGGACTTCCATCTTGAATAGTCCCGGCATCGGAGGTGTCACCCAGCGAACGCAGATCACTGGAAATGCTTAATTGACTGTTCGAATCACTGCTGACTATCAAAAGCAGCGTGTGATGATCGGTGATTCGCAATGACCAATGCATAACAAAACAAAATTGTAAAAAAATCCATTAAAGAAAATAAAAGCAGATGTACAGCTTGTATAACAAATGATCATATGAACTTTAAGCAATGTTGCTCCCAAAATTTACGTGCGAAAATAAGCAGCTCTCAATGGTTTTTTTTTTATTCGTCCATTGTTTTTCCGTAACCAAAAGACCTCAAATAGTTCTTAGTAGTGTAGAGAATTACGTACCCGATGATAATAAATTCGTTGACGTGTCATTCGCTAAAGCATCCAGGGCAGCTGATTGCTCTACTTCTTCTACAGTTGCCGAGTCCTGAACACTTAGCAGCAACCCACCTTCGAATATGAATTTGGCTTCATCAATCAACTGTTGCCAAACATTATGTAAATTGATTGGGGCCACTCACCTAATAGCATATGCGTATTCAGAGGATCTGATTCCACTTGAAGAGCGTTAATTAATAAGTTCATAAGTCTGGGTTTGAGTTGACCAAATGTCAATGTAGTTTTCTCCGCGTTGTTCGAGACTGAAGATGGTATCGGCAGCTCGCGAATAGGTAAATTCTACAATAAGTGTATAGAATGTAACAAAAAAGAACAGAAAAAAAATATGCGTAGACACACTACCTGGAAATGGAGAGGTAAAACCAGCATGGATAAAAGAATTTGAATTGAAGCTCGTCTTAGTTCGATCTTTGAAACCGATGTGGATTTCAATTTCAAATCTTTATCAGGAAGTACAACTTCCAATGCAGTTAATACTGCAGGTGTCAATATTTCAACACCATCTAGGTCGAGTCGAAACAAATCTGCTGAGTTGGATAGAATACTGGCAAGTGTATCACCGCATTCTCGTGGCTCGTCCACCTTCAGTCCATGATAAATGGCTTGATAAAATCTTGCTAAGTAAACCGGAAGAATCTCTTCACCGGTTTTCTTCGCACAGAATATGCGGCAAAGTGCGCCCACAGCCTCGGCTCTCCCTGACTCATAGCGATCAATGCCCAACGAAGTTGGTATCTCGCTTATTGTTTCTTGCATCGAACTTGGACCATCCACCAAGACAGATGACGGACGCTTCGATGCTCCTGAAGGTTCTGGAAATTTTTTGACTCGACATGCTTATACATATATTTCTCCCTCGAACGCGAATTGCATCTCTCTTTGAACTTACGTGGTAAATTCTGTGACCATCCATTGGTGCCAATGAAAGCCGCTTCGAATAACCACTCACCAAATAAATGCAGAATACTATTGCACTTTGGTCGACCGGGCGCCAAAGGCGGTCTAATATCTTGAATGAGTGATGCGACAGCTAAAATGAGGAATTTTCGATGATTCCAAACAAAATTATTACACTGAACAGAAAAAAATTTTCTGTCTTACAAGTTGTACTGGAAGTTGATGATGGTCCAGAATTCGCTATTGGTGGTGTATTAGAAAGTCTGCTACTGGTCAGGCCAATAAGTGATGCTTTAGGTATCCCTAGTAAAAAGAAGACGACCAAAAAAATTACCGTGTGAAATCTTTGGAGAAAGGTTTTTCAATCTATCGTGAAATGTTGGTGCAGTTGATAAAACAAACAGGGTGAAAAGCTATTGAGTACCCTTGGTGACGGCAGAAGGTGTGACACTGAAACTTTTGGCGAGTCTCCGTTGTGTGGGGGGCGTTGGGGTCGGTTGGGGTTGATCCTTATTGCTGATTCTATCCGACCCAACACCCGCCATTGCGGAAGCGCCTGTGACTGGTGCACCAGCAGTAGCACAACACTCTTCCCAACAACAGGCAGTTGAGACCCCTAAAACATTTCTGGCATTTTCATGCGACCCTTCACCTTAACATATTCACTGAGAGCAGTTGCGTGCAATTATTTTGAATTACATAATAGTGTGAACATTCCAATGTAATGGTGCAAATATTATAAGAGTAAATATGATAAAGTCTCACCGAGAAATGCGTCCACTTGACCGGCAATACCTTTAATTGCCTTCAAAAAAATTTGTGGCAGTGTTTGTAAACATGGATGTTGACATGGGTCGACGACATTGGGGCTTGCAATTGCATATTGAAGAAATGCTTGAGTTTGTGATACCACAGCTGGCCTGCATAAATCGACTGGATCACCAACAGTACGTAACAATCGATACCATGCTTGTGCTACTGCTTCATCTGACATCGTTGGTGGCACAACTTGTGCATCGTCTTCACTTATTTTCAATTCTGGAAACAACGGTCCATACATTATATTAAGTAATTTTGCGGTCAATGCTAAACAGACACGGTTCCATTGTTCAATGAGTGCAAGTCGATGGCGCCAGCGTAAACAGGATTCTCGTAGTGTTCGCCACAGTGGTGGCGATGGAAAATTTCGTTCGCAAGCAACCAACCATACCTTATGAAAAAGAAAATAGGAGGAGAAAAACTATGATAGTATTTTGTAATGGTTGAAAATTATAGTTTGCGAATGCGCTCACTTCAAGTAATACACCCAAAACTCGTTCGCACAGTTGCTCTCCAGCGTCTTCACGCACTGCGGGTGGGGACAGGAGTGCATCGTTGATACCAATCAGGAATAATAAAAGACTTTCCCAAGTCTCACTTTCAAGAACTGCAGGTCCTCTAGCAACTTGCTGGAGCGTGCGTAAAACTCGATGACAAAGTACTGCCTGCCTATTAATTGTGTCAGCGCCTGGAAATGTTATTGAACACAAATCATAATGAATCAAATTGAATTGAATCAAGCTTTAACAGCGAATGCAGCAGTGGGAAAAGCACATAAATAACAAGCACGAAGGTAGATAATAGTTATCAGTGAGTCCAATTACCTAAATCCTGATACAAAAAAGGCCAGACTATCGGAGAGTAATGAGACTTGTGTTAGAAAAAGAATGATCAGAATGTCGTTCAGTGCACCAACTAGTGGTCTGGAGAATTAATTTCCATATAAAAAGCATCATTGAAAACATATTTTGAGCTTACCTTCGCCCTTTCTTGGTATAAACAAATTATGAAAGTGACAAATCATTTTCCTAGCATAAAAATTTGGATCTTCTGTAATTGGTTTTGGAACTGAAATTTTCGGTGATGCGTATAGTGCGGATAACCATTCACAATAGACATTAACGCAATCTCGGACTGTATCATGCTCCGCCAATGGTAATGATAAACCATAACATATCACTTCCATACACCATTGAACCTCTTTGTCAGTATTCAATGGGCTTGGTTCTGCGGCCTGAGCAATACCAAGATTTGACGCCAATTGTCTGACAATTGACAGAGCTACTTCACGTCCAGCCCCGGGAGAAAATTTTTCTAATACACTCCGACTTTCTTCTGAACCTCTTTGTATCAAAGTGCTCAATGATGCCCATTCTGAATACATTCCTCCCCCAGAATCCTGCAATAATTACCAAGTGAATAGCAATTTATCATTCTTTATTGACACTGTATAATAGGTTACACACAATCTGCGTTTCTATTTTGTTCAACAAATATTCAAACTGCTTCATTCACATAATTACCTTGAGATTAACTCTGTTGAATACGCCCAAATTCATAGATGATCATGGGCAACTGAAACATTTACTAAAAACGATGATGAATTAACGTCCTGTCAATCATCCAGCTGTCAAAAGAAGCGAAGCGAAGCGAAACGAAATGATATCTTGTACCCTATTACGAAATTTATATTATCGACTGTTGTACAATGGTTACTCATGTTCATGACGAGTTCTCCTACAGATTCATGGGATCTTTATTAAATATTTATCATAATAATGTATAGACACAATTGTTACAACCAGTGTTTATTTTGCTTCATATAATCGGAATCGAATGATTTATTATAATTGATCGTCGAACTTGTGAATAAATACAAAATATCACCTACGTAACAGTGTAATGAGTCAATATTGCATAAGAAGGGTTTGCAATGAACTTTTTCACCATCGTGAGCAAGGAAAAAAAAATATGAAACTTCCATCAGTCAATTTCCATTCAAAAGCCGCAACGATATAATGCTCGCCCAATCACGATTTGTGAATATGCTCCTCGGCGATAATATACTAGTGTTAAACTTGGCATTTATCTGCAACTCGAGGCACCGCCGGATGGTTGTTGTGATACGCCTTCAATGAAAATGTTAGGAAGTTATGTTCGGTAAAGAGCCGGCCGCAAACCTGTTTCATGCATCCTACATAGCCATCATCATCTAATCGTTGCTTGCTTTCAATAGGATGAGGTTTTTTCTTAGTGGATGGCGACCAGACCTGATTCTAAAAGTTTCTGCAATTTTTCTGCGATCGCCGGATTTTTTAGATGACTGTAATGAGAATAAATATAACGTTATTAGAATATAATCTCATGAAACAAATAAATAACGAATGTAAATTAGACTATGATACATACTCTTGCAATGCTTTTGGATCGTTTTGCATTTGTTCCAAAATCAATCGCATCGCTGGATCGCGCAAAATATTTTGTACTTCGGGATCGGCCATGGCTCTTTTCCTTACTTCTTCAGGATTTGAATCTTGAAATACAGAGCAACTGCGATATCCCTCAGATGCTTCAGTATTGTATGGATCAAGAGAGAGTGCAGTTTGATAAGCCTTGACAGCTTTCCGGTGCTGTTGCATACCTTGCAATATTTTTCCTTTCCTCACCCAACCTTTAACGAATTTCGGATCCAACTCAACGCATTTTTCACAATCTTTTAATCCTAAATCGAATGCTCCGAGTTTTGTATAACATGCCGCACGGTTACTGTAATATTTTGCATCATCGGGATTGCGTAAAATAGCTTCGGAATAATGTTTCACCGCTGTCGCATAGTCCCCATCTTTGAATTTTTCATTTCCCAATTCTTTTTCTACCTCTGCCTTCACCGGATCAATATAAGCTTTCCTCTCTTCTGTCTTGATTTTTTGATCAATTCGGGATAAGAGTGTCTTAATTTCTGGAGTTCTGTATTCTGACATGGACTTTTCATAATAAACTTTAGCTTGTTTCCAATTCTCAATTTTCTCGTAAGAGTGGCCAATTCTTGTGAAAGCCTTGGCTATGAGTTTAAAATCAGCTCGATTTTCTCGACCAATTTCAATGGCCTTTTCACATTGCTCAATACATTTTTCATATTCTTTTTGTTCGAAATAAACAGCAGCAATGTTCAGCAAGAAAGTTATCTCTGTTGGATGTAATTCAACAGCTTTGTTATAATGCTTTAAGGCTAGTTCAAAATCCTTCTTCTTGTAAGCATCGTTGCCTTTCTGTTTCTCTACTAATGCTTCTCTCTGCTCTGTTGGAATGTTCACATCCTCTTTCGGTTCTGGTTTTGCTTCAGATTTGGGCGGTTCTTGACGTTCTGGTGGATCAACATCCATTGACGTCGAGTCACCATCAAATGCCGTACTAAATCCCAAAAGAACACTCAATGTTGCGAGAATTCTAGGATCTTGTAACCCTAATGTTCCTAATGCTCGCGGATTATTTTGAAGTTCATTGAGCAATTTTAAGTATTCAGGGTCAGACAGAAAATCTTTAGTACGTGGATCATTTCTTAGTCTGACAAACAAATCAGGGGCATTAAATGGATTGGCAGCCATCGAAGTTTTTTGAGCTTTGATTTCAGCTAAACTTTCCTTAATTTGGGCATTGTTGGGATCCAGCTGTAGACCAGTTTCATATGCTTTTATAGATTCATCGAGTCTACCTAAGTAGGCCAATGCACTCCCTTTTCTCGAATAACCTTTGGCCCAGTCGCTTTTTATCGATACAGTTTTTTCAGCATCCTCTAGAGCTTGCTCATATTTTTCTGCTTTAGCGTATGCTGCTGATCGGTTGCTATACAATACATGGTTATTACCATCCAATGCTATGGCTTCAGTGTAGAATTTTACTGCATCGTCATATTTGCCTTGTTGCAATGCAGCATTCCCTTTGTCTTTCAGCTGTGCGACCTAAAATACAAAATTTCACATATGAATTCTACATTGAAAATTCCCGTCATTTATAATGAAACACGTGTTTATCATTATCGTTTTAAACTACATAAAGTGACACACGAAGTTTAATTGAGTTAAAAGAAATAGCGTGGACAAAGATTCATCATGGATGAATTTTGAGGTTGGAATATGCGAATATAAATTATCGTGATACTCAATGTCATGAATAATAATCTGAGAAAAGGAGATCATTTACCTGGTCCATCCTGTTGAAATTATTGATAAAATCTTCACGAATGCTTTATTTCAATGCTTTTATCTCGTTTGTGCGCGATATACTGGGTGGAATTAAACGGTTAACTCAGTCATATAAAAATGTGTATTCAGTTAGTTCAGTAGTAGAGGTAGTAGTATAAAACCGGTGGGCATAGAATGCTCTCGAAGTCACGAACGGCACTCACGCCATCTACCATTTTCCAAATATCTATATGTGAAAACCCTTTTTGAGAATTCTAGAACTTTCTGACATGTTCTCAACCTTGCTCAATAGTCAATTCCATATTGCCTCCTCGGTGAACGTTGGATAATATCCAAAATATATACTGTTTACTATATATATGTACAATATACACAATAATAAAGATGCATCAATTCGAAAGTATAAATGAAGTGGTTTATAGCATTTGACTTTCATTTTATAATGACATTGTTATCATCAGAGCAAATATGATTTTATCTGCTTCATTACCATCTGAGTGCTGTTTACTGAACATTTGAACACTTGTTTAATTTTTCAATTAATATAATACATCACAAACTTTTTACAAAAGTGGATTCATCATACTTGGATGGATACGATATAAGGATGAGGCAAAATGTATGTTTTTACATTCAATGAACTATATATGCCATTCTCAATTTCTTGGATATCCCTTGAAAGAAATTTGTAGAAAGGTGGATGGGCTAAGCATCCTCACCACGTCATTATATGTTATTGAAACTCGTTATGATCAATGGTGCGTCTTCAAGCATTCCCACATAAATCACGATGAATGTTATTCTCAGTATTGATTATTGATCGTGACTCGTAGATGAGGCTGGTGCTTGTGGTCGTAAGAACGCGAGAGGGAAATATGGATGAGGATGTCAAGCATGATTCATAATCTACATGTCTATATCTCAATTACTTTGACTGAAAAATTAAAAGCAATAATCTGCTTTGTTTTGCACATACGCATTGGTTTATTACTAAAATACGATATAGTTTACATTATATTAATAATACAGACGACTGATTCTGATTTACATCTTTTCTATAAAATGGGGATGACTATGTACACGGGGAAGGAATACGCGAATAAAGAATGGATGAATTTCTATATAATAAATTTCGCAAGTGTTTCCGTTTTCGAGGAGACGACGACTTCACAAAATAAAGAAATCACTATTCGGAATTTTTGTGAAATATATCTGTAAGGTTCTTTCCTACGCTCACGGTATCAATTTTAATAAAAGTGAAAAATTATTCTTTCGTCTCATGTGAATGGATACACATTGTATAATCTTGTTATGAAATACAATGTCATCTGAATCGATGGCATCGTTTTTACAGCATAAAACTTCACAATGAAGTTCATATTCAACTATTATATTTCATCTTTATCTTTTCTTTGTTCGTCAATTTTTAACCTAAACAAGTAAGTCAAGTCAGTTAGTGGGTAACTGATTCATTCATGCGCGAACACCAATCTGAGGCCTAAGTAGAGAAATTTCGGGCATGTACGAGCCGTCATCATCGTTTGAGTCCTCACCACTATCTGAATCAGATTCGGGTAACGGTTCAGGTGTTGCACCGAGTTTGACGAGTTCACACGCCAAGTGACTGTCCAAACACAGTGCTATTTGATAGGCTGTGATACCTGCGTATGTAACTGCATCAAGACATGGTCTACATTCTTGCAATAGAAATTGCACAACTGCTCGACACCGAAGCTCAACTGCAAGATGAAGTGCTGTTTTTCCAGATAAACCTTCCCTCGCTTCGAGGTCGGCGCCTAATCGAAGAAGA
The DNA here is from genome assembly GCA_030523085.1 of Meteorus colon. Taxonomy (NCBI): domain Eukaryota; kingdom Metazoa; phylum Arthropoda; class Insecta; order Hymenoptera; family Braconidae; genus Meteorus; species Meteorus colon. Next base: position 103,680 of record JAPYZH010000071.1, read on the forward strand.
TGCCGGACAAGATGTACTCTATCACAGGCGGCAGCAACATGTAAACACATTTCTCCTGAAATCATAAAAGGTGGTTGGTTAATGAACAATCGAAAAAAGAAAAATTAATGGCTGATGGATAATATATGTGAAGATTCTTAATGCAGTAAGGGGGAATCAAATCATCAGCAAAAATGCGAACTGTCTGGTAGCGTTTCGGTTGCTGAGCTATTTTTGTTCCCATTCATATATTCTTCCGTGAGAGATGATGTACACACCATTCCTCTTACAACATATGGCTTGCTTTTGATTACTTCATTTTCTCGTAGTTTCAAGACTTGATATGTATACTATATCTCTTTATACAAGTCTTTCGTTCAAGAATGCAGACTGTCAGGAAAGATTATGAATTATTATTGATTTCAAATTTAGATCATTTAAAAATAGTCATTTTAAATGAAGTATGTTGTATGGCATTTCCGCGTGACGTAGAAAAGTTATACATAGAACTTGGAAGAACACGATGAATCATTGTCGTGGGATTTGGCTTATGTCTCCCGATCCAGAATAAGCTCGCACCGATCAAAAATGTAAAAAATGAGGCATGCATGCACTCAATTCATTGGGTGCAACTCTCAGACACTGCAAACAATTTCCAATGGCAACAGACTTTTCTAATCACTTTATAAGGCGACTGTAACGCATGTGAAAATAATAATATTGATCATCATCATAATAATGGACGATCAGAGAATTTTTCGAAAGTGAATACAATAATGTGCAATCCGTTCGGAACCTAATATATGTTAACAATGAAGCTCTGAATCCACCGATGTCTACGCTTTTGTTGGGGCTTTCCTGAGTCGAAAATTCCCCGTGAGTACGCGAGCAGAAATAACCTCACAGGTATTTTGAAATGTCAAAAAACATCTCGTGCCAGTCTATTCATGGCATGATGTAATTTTACACACATAATACATATATACAAGCAGATGCGGCCAGGAATGTCAACGACAGAGTGTAGTACGGTACATCTCTGCCTATCACTAATGTTATGTTCCCTACCGTATGTATCGGCCATTACATCGAATTGAAAGTCAATTGAAATTTGACACGAAAAAACAATTCGATAATTTTTTCATGAATACTTTTCTCCATAACAATGGGAAAATGCAGACAAAATTCACAGAACTTTCATGAAAGCAAAGTATTATGAAGCATATATATATGTGTGTATGCATGTATATATGTGTGCATGTGTGTATACAGCACGATTTCATCGCGCTTCGACGACACGGGGGAAATCCCAGAGATAACGTTTCGCCTGCTTAACATTCCTCGTCAAGTATCGCGCCAAAGGTTTTTTCTTTAAACATGATGTGTACACACTTTCCGCCCTTTCTTCAACATTTGTCTCGCTCATTAGTAGAGACGAAAAACCCTATTATCTGATGGAAATAATATCCGTATACACTGTATGAAGCTCGCAATAGTGAAGGTAAATTTTTATGGATGATAGATCGGCGGTCAAGACCATATTTATGACATGTTAATCACCCATAATACAATCGACATTTTCAATGTATATTGGAAAGTGAATACGAGTGAAAAAAAAAATATTTAATGGGGCCGACAATCACATAAATGTGACAGTGAATAGTCCTTGGTTTTCAAAATTAATTTGTACAAACTCAATTAGATGATGGTTGAAAAAAGGGGGCATATTTATATATAGATTGTATCTAGTAATGTATGTGCATATGAATGTAAGAGATAATGAACCCATTAGTGGAATCGGGGCCGGCCATTTGCATTAGCTGTACTCATTTGCTGGCCGATTTATGGCGAACGGTCATTGTTTTTAGAACTCTTTATATTACATTCATGTGGCAATGTAAAACAGCTCTTTCCTCTAGTATACAATTTACAAGAAAAAAATGTCATTGTGAGAAGGCGAGTTGAATGTGTGCCTAACAGAGGTGACGGCATACGGGAATTCCATGCCCCGAAGGTTGTCATAACTATGAAGCTCTGGGGAGTTCATGAGGATATGTATATATATATTTAAATTCGGTATAGTCTCGTCTCGTAGTAACATACACTCCACATCATGCTGAAATTTCAGTACCCATATTTATTTTCGCGATCGATTCAAGTAATAATGAATTGAATATAGTATGACACAAATAATGGAAATTGACGAGACACTAAGGAAAGAGAATATATGTATAGAAATCAGATGTTGCGTGATTTCGTCAGACGTTGAGCATTCAAGAATGCGGGATTCCCCAACAGATATATGTGTCTATTTTTTTTCCACTTCGAATGTCAATCAGATGTACTGTTATTCATTCAAATAGATGAAGGAAAGATTTTTTGGTTCTTATACAGTAAATTCAATGTAATGTAATTGGAGAATAAGAATACGAAAACCCCTTTATGTATTTCGATTCGAGCTAGTCTTTCCGCAATTGCATGTATCTATAGCCATAAACTAAACAAATAACCCTGCATGTTTACGACCAACAAGGATGAAGAATAGCAAGAAATGATACATACCTCTGTAATTGCGCTGCTCCAAGTCTTGTGGCAAGGCAGGAATTCTCCCGTGGAGTCCCAGGTAATGTCTTTCTATTGTGGCAAGAGGATCAGTTAGGGCCCTAGCGGTATCGAGATCTCCCACAGCGCAAGCCAAATGCAACGCTGTGTTTCCCTTGCTATCACGTAACGATGGATTTGCGCCGCCAACTATTAGCCGCCTGGCAATCCTTGTTTGTCTTGTTAGAGTAGCAAGGTGTAGAGGCGCCTGGCCATCGTCATTCACAATATCAAGCAAACTTGGATGTGGCGCCATTCGGATTAGACTGAATGCAGCCGCTTCGAAGCAACCCTGAATTATCGCGATATGAAGTTGGCTATAGGAAAATGAGAACCAAATGATTATAATATTTCTTTGGGATCATAATTGGGTGTACTGAAAGACATTTTTGTAAAAATAAGATTAACTTACGTATCACCATCATCGTCCTGCATGAAGTACAATTGCCATGTTTCAACTTCACGTTCTTGTTTCGGATCATCGGCAGACTGATTAATTTTTTGATGAGCCGCATCCTCAATTTTTACGATTGGCTCTAGTGTTGGTTCAGATTGAATTATTCCTTCCATTTGTTTCGGTTTTCCAAGTGGATTGAGTGTTACATGATTTAAACTCATCTGACTGAGGCTCTCACTAAGTCCCAAGTCCAATCCACTGTCTGCTCTCATCGTTTCCAACACCACGTTTTCACTTTTAAATGTTAATGCCCCGTCAACAACGTGCTCGTCAATCGCTGTTGAATCAGTTGACTTATCAAGTTCAGAACTCAATTCGCTCGTACTCATCAGAATATCCCCAGACGATAGAAAACCAGAGTCGAAAACTCCAGAATCCTGATGCTGTTTAGCCGCCTGCTCTTTCTTACAATCTGCAACATGATTATTTGCGGATTCGTTCATCACTGATTGATTCCACATGATTGCGCTTGATCAACGTTTCTACACGATTTATTGACAAACGGCAAGCACTTGTTTTTTATATGTATTCGCAATTTTTTTATTCCTTCGTTTCTCTTTCTCGTTGTTGCTGTCAGACCAACCACGTTGTTAATCCCACTCACATTAGCAGCATTTGGTTTACTCCCGAAATATAACTATTTCAAATAATAGATGTTGATGGCGTCAATGCAATTATTACATTCATACTGAAGCACGAAAATTAAATGGAAGTCACCGAGATGAGGACTAATAGTTAGAGGAGAGTTCGTGTGTGTTCGTATGTAATGCTCGTATTTTCCACTTTGATTTCGCAACGTTTTCAGCTCGTGGTCGATATAGGATAATTCGTAATTGAATGTTCGAGCGACGATTAATAATAATGACGCACACGTATGTTACTCGATTCTGTATTTTATAATATAGATAATATGAATATGCGTATTGGCATATAATGCGACACAATTGTGGGTTTACGAGAAAGTTAATGTATGCGAGTGTACGTGAAATCGACAATGTAACTAATTCAACGCTGTTCCAAGTCAGACTGCTGAGTGATTTACACTGGATGGGAACGTAACACACTTTAATCCGTCCGGCACCAATCGCGTTTGCCAAGTAATTCAACACATCTAAAATGGCGACAAACTCGGATCATGCAGTAGCGCCATCATCGTCCACAGTCTGAAGTTGGTTGGGAAAACCCGATGCTGCTAACCCCCAAGTGTGCCTTGTGCAGATTAGACACGAAGTGCACACATTGTATCTTGTATTCAATTTAAATGTGTATGTTCAGTACTATTCAATTATTACAATGGTACACGGATTGTCATAATTGATGGATAAAGATTTTGAAAGGTAAAGTGATTGGCAAGAAAAATTTTCATTCAGCCGGTATATATGTAGTATACATCGAGTAGGATTCATATGTTGAACTTTGTCACGTATATATACCATTTAGAAAATATGTCTATGATCAATCGATTATAAATAATATTGATTTTTATTTGAATGTCATATTATAATGTATATTATTCATGAGCTATAATAATTATTTGGTTCTTCAACGCAAGAATTACATTATTGTGTTTCGAGAACGACATTGTTTATATGAAACATCCATATGTGAATTTGGCTCTCCACACTAGGTGATTGAATCATAAGTAATGCATGTCGTACCTCCAGGAGAAACCCCGTTAAGTCATGCTGTTATTAATGGGTCGTTATCCTCAACCAAATCTTCTGTCTGATTTTATTACCCATGGGTTTACCCATAGATGGGATTTCCCAACGGTTCTAGCATATAGTATCAGGGGGGTTGCGCATTCATATCTATCTACTTACACGCTAAATGTCATAATTGATTCTAAGCGCTTTACATCTGTTGAAGCACATAATCGTCGTGTAGGTACACTTGGAATAGACAGATTAGAACTGTTCAAAGTATGTAATATGAGAAGAATTTATTTTATCCTATGAGTAAACAGGAAAATCCCTATCGCAGACATTGTCGCGGAATGAAATTTTTTTTTGCCAATAAAGTGATAATACTAAGAATCGCGTGAATTTATTCTTGATAAGAATTATCGGTGAAAAAATATGTTTAGTCCATATTTATACGCGCGCGCACACACACACACACACATACACACACCAGTCATCCCTTGTCAACGAGCTAATCGCATATGAATATCCGATTTCCGCGTATTTGTCTCCAATACTGCTTGATTCAATTTTTTTCAGGATATTTCATTCATGTGTCACCATGAAAAAATGTATGAGAAATTATTTGGAAGAGTCCTCAATTATAAAAAAACTTTCATTAAAAAGTATATAATACGATCGATTCAGATAAAGGCTGCCTCACGGAGAAATTGAATGGCAAAATCGAATCGAACACAAGAGAAAAAGTCGTACATGTCAAAGTTCAATCTTGTTAAGCACCATCATATAAGCTCCAATGACAAATATTTTTTAGATTATATCGCGATTCCAATTATAATTCGTCCATTCATTGTTCCTTGGTCTGCACAAGTTACGAAAGAATGATTTTCTACTATTTTTTTGATAAAAAACTCACCAATTTGTTGAGAAATGACAGAGAATTCAATATGGGTCCATCGAGATCAGTTGATGACAATTCTCTCCTTGTTATGCAACATAAATAAAAACAGACACTTCACATTGACAATCACGTTATGAGGTCCCACAAACTAGTGATAGTTGATCATTCCCTATCGACATACAATTCTGTACTGATAGTATCCTTGTAAGAGCAAAACGAAATTATATATATACAGTTAGACCGCCCCATACTGGTACTCATACATGCCCAGTATAGTTGCAACCCCCTAGTTATGTCTGCCTCTCGGCCGCGCCCCCTCAATCACCAGGATGAATGGTCCCACCATCAGTATTGGGGAAATACCGGCTAATAAGGCTGTCCTGTAGGTATGCGGGACATTTAGGATCTTGATCACCACATGTCATCAATATCCCCCCATCTTTGTCCGTATATTCAAATGCATTGAACTTCTCTTTTTTTCTACTATTTGGCCGCAACTTATTTTCAATCATATTATGAGGAATTGTATGACACCCACATTAGTGATACTGGGGAAAACAGGGATCTCAGCCGGAAAATTGCCATAAGTTTATAATTCACCTCCCTTTCTTTATTTTATGTTTAGATAGAAGATTCTCTTATCCGTCCGGATACGAATCCTATAATATGAATTCCCCTTGTTGATAAATACACTCAGGTATAAAATTCTATTTTCCCAACAGAAATGAAAGAAGCATCGTGATAACACGTGATGAAAGAATTAGAGTGAGGAGCATTTAGACATCAGTTATGAGTTGTGCTGTATGATTGACACTATCTTCAAGATGTTTCGTGACAGTTGGGAATGCATGCAGACTTTGGCTGCGTCGCAGACCCAAAATACCACGTGGCTTCTCATCAACATCTATTAGACTTGATGCCGAATGCGATTCTTGCTTGATATTAATTTTGTTTAATGAGCATAATGCCACGGCCGCCTCATCCACTTGCACTGGCATACTCTTTAACACATAGCAACGTCGATGAGGGCTGTGACGGCTCTGCGAGCTATTATAGCCACTGCTCGATGTTGCGCTTCGTTCTAGAGCCATCGATCGCTCGAGGGGTCTTGCAGCCGCGGCAATTGCAAATGCTCGTGGTCTTCGCAGATCCCATCTGCCAGATTGTTTTAAACTTGAGCCGACGCACATGGCGCCAACATCCGCTCTATTCTGTAATCATTTAATGGAAACTGAGGAAAAAAAACCCTCTCGGCACTTTGTTTATCATAATCAAATATTGTCTGTATCCATAGGAATTTTTTTTCTACCAATACAGTCACAGGTCATACTAAGATGAATGAGAGGAAAACATCCACACGTAATACTCGTATTTTTCCATTCTACCCTTATAATAAAAATATTCGAGAGGTATTTCAATATCCATGGAAATTCCCCGTTGTTGGAACTCCCGTCTGTGACGAGACATAGGCTGTTCTTCATGATATGGCTATCATATTTTTCATTTACTATAATATTTTCTGCCTTAACTAACAAATATACCACTTGCAATAGCATATGAATTCAATGATGATTCGTGGGATCGATTCATGATGATAACATAAATTCATTTTTTGCCTCTGTGCTTTCAATATATTTAGGTCCCTGCGGTATAACTCGCGTGGTTTCAGAGTAGCGCACCTAAAGAGGGAAGTGGTTTTTACTCGGTACGAGTCCGACATAACTCACCAACACCCGGGTTTTCAATGCAAAATTTTTCCACCTCCCACGATACAATATATATATTGTATAAGAGAAGAGGGAGAGATGCTACTTACATTGCGGTTGGAATTACTCCGATGATATTCTTGTCTGCGTCCACAAATGAGTCCTGTTACACTTCGCCGAAAGTTTCGGGTCATGAAACAATAAACTATGGGATTGAGTGCGCTGTTAGCATGACCGAGAAACAGGCAATACGAACGTACGGTAGGAATCACGCTGCCCTCATCTGTTAATTGAATAAAAAGAGTCGCATTTATTGCTTGATTGTATATTGACAATAACATCGTTTAATATGAGTGTATGTAAAACAAGGTCGCTCACATATAATACCGAGATCAATAAGTAATTGTAGAACATTATATGGCAACCAACATAGTGCAAAAAGGACTGCCAATATCAGTAGAATCCAGGCGATTCGTTTTCTTTCTCGTACTAGCCGGAATCCCTGGAAGAAATTTGAACAAAAATTCATCTCATTTCTCATTCATATTTTTATTTGTTTCTCAATTTACAATGTGGTAATACTCGAAAATTTGAAATTTTTCCGTAATAAACCAATAGGGATAAAGAGATAATTGAATATGCGAAGTTATTATTGGTTATGCTCAAAATCTCATCAGGATTTAATAGAGGTATATTTGAAATTGATTGTTAAAGTATGAAGTATCAGACATAGATTTATCGGAAAATGTATCACGATCCAGACATATTCATAAATTGACTCCTACAATAAAATATCCCAATATATCTGTGGCCATTTTGGCTGCTGAAATATAATATTTTATCCCCATACTTCTGAAGGGATTCACTTTGAGAAAATGGAAACGAAAAGTTCAGATTCTGCGGAATTGCGTTCAATTCTTCCTCCATCGTTGAAATCCACGATGAGTAATTGAATCAATATCCGAGATAGATATATCATCCTTGACATGATATCTCTGGGAATTTGATGCTTTAACAATGCCCACGCTATGTTCAATAGCATGAATAAGTAAATAGAAATCAAAGACTCGCGGTGAGTTATTATTTATTTATTTTTTATATTTTTGCTCAACCTTCCTCAAATTTCATTTGGAAAACCAAAGCAAAAGGTTCCATATGACACTCCTTTTTCATTACCTTCAGTTTTTCTCCGGCCCATATATTCAAATGTTTCTCATGTGTCTAATCTTTTAATGATAAATATTGCTTGATACAAGTGAAATATTGAATGAGAAAGGTGAAATTGTAGGGAAAAAAGGAATTTCAAACCTGCTGCGAACTAGCACTCCCCTCGTTGTTGTCGGAATCAAAGGGTGGTTTTCGCGCGCACAATGTCCGACCCATCAGCGAATATGTGGATATCACTATCAATCCTATGCATGTAAAATTGTATAAATAACCCTATGACGAAAATAATGTTGTATCATGATCATAATAGCTAATCGTATTGATGTCTAACCAGGAATTGCGTAAATAAGAATGAAGCAAAACATTCCAAAAACATGTGCATCAATTCCAAGTGGTTTGAAGTCCTCCAAACAAAATTGGATGAGCGGCGGCTTAATTATTTGAACTCCATCAATTTCACCCTTTTCTTCCTGTTGATCTCTGAGAGTAATATTGAAAAGATCTGGACTCTGTAGTGTTGCCTATGTAACATCAACATGGACGACACGTTTGATCCTAACATATGTAGGGGAAATACCGTATGTGAATTGTGGGCTTACCGCTTTCAGTACAGGCGCAAATATGCTGAGGGAAACAACCCAAAGCGCTGCAATTATCATCATCGTACTCTTGCGGTTAAAGTTGCGACGTAATGCTATTGGACTGCGGATGGCAAAATACCTATCTATACTCATGGCAGTGATTGTAAACACTGAAGCAGCGACTGCTACACCTAGAAGAAAAAAAATATTCCAATATTGTCGAAAAGGAATCGATACATTTATCACTATAATTGAGGGACGAGTTCCCTCTATCTCAAATGTGAAATGGAATATTTTCAGCAGCATATGTATATAATGCTTGTTATTCCCGTCAATTAAGTATAAAATTCATTGTGATTGGAGGGATACTGAACACTCATATCGAAGTTATCGATTTAGTACTGTCATTTAGAAGCGACCACGTTGGTATCGCATATCAAATATATCGATGAAGTGCGGTCAATAATGGACCTATTTCTGGGTATGATGATATGTATTTCCGATTTCCCTGATTCGTATATGTTTATATGAATATGAAAGTTTACCTTGAAGATAGAAGAATAACTTGCACATCATCTCCCCATGAATCCAAATTGTCGAAATGGCTTGGCTTACGGCGACAGGCATACAAATAACCGTAACCAATAGATCGGCTATCGATAGGTTTACAACAAAATAATTCGTGACGCTGTAACATACGATGAAAGAAGTTGAGTCTTCTTAAGGATCATTATCGTTTATCATGAGATACTAATTTTTATCGGTTTCAAATTGTACGATGACGCTAGATCTAACAATAACCCATTGCTCCTGCATTATATATTTCACCAACGTTGAGAATTTCGAGATCATTCCGTTTATTTTAACAATGCTCTTACTGCCGACAACAAACAGCCCGTTCTCATCTCGATTTTCATTTCGCTGCCCACGCGAGACACAAATTTTTCCTCTATTATATTCAATTTCGATCGAAAACACTTCCAATAATTTTCTGTAGTGAAATGCACTGGATAAATATACCCGGTTGAATAAACTTTGCATCTTTCTTCGCAAAAAATAAATAAAGATCCACGAGACCGAGTGTGTTGCCATGTTTTCATTATTCTTGAAACATCTTGGTTACGGAGAATTATTGGGCGAAAAGATCCTATATGATAATTGAATGAGTTTTATTTGCATACTTCGTAGCATCAGTTCCGAAGATTTATTAATAGCGATATTTCTGCTCATTTTCAATGGCGTTGTCGTATTGAGAAGAAAGTAAGAGTAGAACAAATAGTGAGAATCGTTATCCAGTCCTGGAGAAAATCGATAGCCGTGGACACGAATTAGTGAGACAAATTAGCCTATTTTCTCTTCGATCCTCCTTTTCCAACCATAAATTTAATGTCTCAATTGATGACATGATTGACAAAACTCTTTCTTGTGGTCATTTAACACGTTCATGCAAGTGGCATCTACTCAGTACAATATGTCAATATTACTGTAAAATGTAGTCATAAAAAAGCACAATGGGTACCTAAAATATCATAATTCACAATCATAAAAAAATAAATTAGCGAGTATATAGCTACAAGTTTTGTTTTTATTCAATTTTTTTTCTCTATATACTTTTTACCTGCGCATGTATTGGTACTTGAGAACAACGATGATGACCATGATGTTGGCAACGAATGCAAGTATTATCACAGGAATGTAAAGAATTATTACAATATAATCTGTGCCATTGTTAAACTCGTTGTAGAAATTACTGAGTACCTCTGACATCTTCTCTATTTCTGGACTCCTGTTAAACTTTTCGTCAACTATGGAGTTTGTATAGTCATGTAAACTTTCCATTTTATTTGCGTGATGAGAATATACGCCGTCAATATTGTTCACTTGTTCCGAACGACGTTGCATCTCCGGATGGAATTCTGGAAGGGCATTGGAGAATGAGCGATCAAGACGAAATATGAAGGAATTGTGGCACAAGCTCGAACGATAGTTATAAATCACTTATGTAACCAATCATACAGCACCAATGAGGAATTGAATGATTGAAAACTGTGCATCCAAATATACATCATTTTTTTTCGTATATATCACATAAAATATTGTGGAGGATTGATTGGGATAGTATTCCAATCAATTTTTGTTTATTCAATTAATCCATGAACTGGTTGAGCGTAATAACAATGAGAGATGGAAAGTCTCGCTGCCGTTCACAACAATTGATAATAGGGCAATTTCGCCATTATTTTATTTTCTTCATTTCTTCATGGGCATTCTCCTTACGTTCACATTTATACAAATACATTCATACCATAACATATAGGTGAATAGACGCATCTACTGCCTCTATATTATATAGAAGAAACGAGCAAAAATGAACAGAAAATAATGTTTCGTGTGATTGAATTCAAAATATTAATGCTTGCGTAAGCGCGCGACGAGAATGCGGTGAATGGGGGAAAGAAATATATTAATGATTCTGTGGTCATGCAACCCACGTTTTCATAATATGAGATATTTGATAAATAATAAAGAATAATTTGACAATATCCCCTTACTCTTTGTTCCTGAAGTATTTTGAAGCAGTTCAATAATTTCGTGGCATACACGAGATATACATTCACGTCAATATGATACAATCTAACAGCAGTGGAAATAAATGAGCTACTTCACGAGGGTGTTTTTTTCAAATATTTGTATATAATTTTATACAGCCTCATTTTTTTCGATGACGCACCAACTTTCCTTCCCATTTTTATATTTCACGTCGTTCATGAACAAGTTCATATTTATCTTTTCTGCTGTTTTGCATTTTTTTAAAGTTGTTAATTTTATGATTTCCTGCACTCGAAAATACGAAACTATGTTCAATATATGCTCAACAAATCCCATTGTAATCTTATTCATATAAAAAGCGTATAACATTTCTTCGCACACGATATCACATGATTGAAGCACTGTCACGAATGATCAGCACCGAAGTCTCCCGCAAACTGTGACAAGAGACGATAACAGCCGCAGGAAGAAGATATAGGGAAGCGCGAACCGCACACAGTCCGTAGTTTCGCGCGCGAGACTTTATGGGAAACGCATGCGCTCGTATCACGCATAAAATGAGCAAAATCAGGAGGAAGAAAAAAAAGGGGAAGAATAACCATATTCTGCTATATACCTCATTCTTATCACAAAAGTTATCATGGTATGACCCAAAAGGAACATGGATTAAATAATTTTTCAGAAATAATTCTATGGGCAAATAATAATTACCAATCTATTGATGATGCCATATCCACTTCAATATATATCGCGTGAGAAACATTCTGGTTAATTCGCCTTGCACAAATGTCGAGAGGACTGCTTACATCCAGTGTATATTTTTTGATTGTCCGTAGTAGTTATTTCCAATTTTTCACTGGACTAGATTTCAACGATCTGTTGAAGGTCAGAAGTATAACGAAGTAAGTGGGGATAGTTACAGCAATCTACAAATGGAATCAACTATCTATAGACGGATTCCGTGAATGAAAAATCCAGAAATGTTAATTGGCAAATTAAGATAAAGGATGGAAATAACAGATCGGAATAGCTCGGAAAGAATAAAATGAAAGGATCAACTTGGATGAAATCAACTGTAACAGTGGAACGAATTTTTTCCAGATAGGAATACAGAGCGACCTCGGCGTTATTCTATATATAGAAATAATCTTGGATCAAATCAATATAAGGTAAGATATAAACTGTCCATATATCAAGAATATACCTCAAGGGGTGCTTCAATGCGATGCGTCAAAGGTCGTTGTGAGAATATTGTTGTGTGATGCTGTTTGTTTTTGTTGCGGTCAAATAACACAACACTATGATAATAATTGAATGAGAAGTGTGAGTCGCACCAATTGACGTGTCACATATCGATCGGAACATATTTTTGGCATGATGAATAAAAGCTATTTATTTTTTCAGCTACTGCTATACTAATTGCTGATGCAACCAAGGGTTAACTCGTCAATACGTAGTATTTGTTTTCTTATCAATGACGCAAATAGTCGAGAATTTAAAGAAAAAAAGGAAAAAAAATTGTTACAAAGATTGCATAAATAATTAAAATCATTTATTGAGACCACTATTTTCTTCTCGAATTGCATGACGCCAGTGTATCAAACGTGTTCAATAAATCAACACTATATATACCGAAAACTCCAGAATCTGTGCTGACATTGCAGCATTGATCGCAGCATAGGTGATATTGTTGAATAATTTCGGCTGTTACTGGCCCACTTATACAAACACTCCAGTTGTATTCCAGAATAGAATATCGATAATTCCAATAATATGATATATAATGATCAATTTGTTGGTCTATTTGTTTGAAAATTTTCGAGCACCATTATAGCTTTAGAGAAGCAAGGTAGTTTTGCAACATCGTTGGGTACATCTTAGCGTAATAATACTATCGGCAATAATAGTGATATAAGTGAGATATATATGTACTTATGTACAGATGTGTATTCGCAGGTGTACGCGAAGGTTCTTCTTTTGTAGCTCGGAAAGTAGCACTTAGTTATTATCGACTACTCACATATTGGCATCGCAGACAGTATCGAATTTTATATTATCCGTGCGATAAATTTATCACGTATCGGTTTTTGCCTACAGTGAATCCATCATAAATTATGATACTGATGAGAATCAAATTCTAATATAGCTTCGTACATCGTTCAATGTATCGACATTTCAATTTGAGCCTCAGCAATGAACGGGACAAATGATGTCAATCTTTCAAAGGACTCGTATGATGTCGTCTATATATCGATAAAACTTTTACCATCGAATCGTCAGGAATACGTGATCTTGTCTTTAGAGTGTAATTACAAGTTTAGCCAAAATTTCAGGTTGATGATGAATGCAGAAAGTACAATTGCATATATTCATAAACTAAATTTAGTTTCAATGCTCAAAAGCATCTCCCACTGACTCAAAAAAATAAGTACTTTGTTCCCCCCGCTGTAGAATCATTTTTTGCCTTTCCCACAATATCACCAGTAAAATACGTTCACAGCTGATTCCACATTACATAGGTTATTAAAAATAAGAAGTGATTAATCTTCCCTCAATAAGTATATTGGATTAATTTCTGAAAATGCAGCTACATTCTAAAAGAATCGCTCAATCGCTTATACAACCATAATAATATTGCAGCCACGAATGAGTGGGCAGAGCGATAAAAGATGAGAACTTATCGATCAGTCCAGAATTATAGGTGAATATGTATTCGATATTGCCTTAAGACAATACATTGTTCCTTCGCCAAGATCCTGTGCGCGATTTTATCCATCTGAATTCTTATGTCAATATCACAATAACACGTCCAGCCCAATTCAATGTTGAATCAATGTTGGGCATCCTTCCACCTTTTCATTGTTCATTTTTTTTTTTTAATATCAACACGTCGATAATAATAACAATTCGATTCAATCTAAATTTGATAGGAAATGTCATCGCGGCTGTCAAAATGTTTCGGAACACTATCGATGAACATTTATATATAGCAAACGATGGTCGAGTAAACATAATGAAAATCCTGACATCGGATCATTTCTCTATATTGGATTCCAAAGACCCATGGAACGTTGAAAAATATGTGCAGGCGACGATAATGATGAAATTAAATTTGGACCTGTCATGAGGGCCGCCAAGGTCAAATTAAATAGAGACTCAACTCGTCATCGTACTCGGTTAACTAGTCAATATTTCAAAACTTGAAGAGTACTTTACAATATCAAAGAGAGTTACAATGCATTTAATATGGAAGAAATGATTGAATAACGTTCTTGCATTTTCCGTCACTTAATACATTGGATAAATTGTTTGATGATATATGAGGCCATTAGATTCATTCTGTCCCCTTTTGACTAGAACTACATAAATATAATATCTGTGGCACAATTACGGCGCTCAGTAATGTGTTGGAACGGAAAAACCAATTGATATGAAAATTCGCATCTGGGCAATATCAGACATAAATTCGATAAAGTAGATATACTGTTGTGATTATCCCTTTCCCTTTTTTCATTTCCTCTTCTTACATGAAAATTCATATACATTCATTGATTTGTAATTTTTTTTTTTTACACTTTGCGTCAGGGCAAAACTTTATAGTATGAATTTTAATAGAAACCAATGAGTTGTAACTTTCATGTAGCTCATCTGAGTAATATTGAAGAGGATTTCCTGAACTGCGCATACAATCAATATAGGGATACCTTTTCACTAATAAACATCAGGGCAATTTTCGTAATATATTCAGCATATACATTCCGGAGTGATATCGCTAGATGAAATATACTGATTACATACGAAACATAATAAGAAACTGCTCATCTAGTATGAAACATTTCGTCAGAAATGTGAGTTTCTGCTCTATCATTTTTGTGTGTCAGAATGAATATTGTTGTATTCCGGTGAGGACATGAATGAAATACAACATGACATCCGTATAATGAAGTGTTCAACCAAGCACTATAGCATAGATGACGATTGACCATTCTTCGCGTTTTTTATGTGGCCCGATTATAAAATCTCGATGATATTTTCTTGGGTGTTCTGTATCAAACATGCCCATCATTTTGGATGTGTCTGGATATCAACATCGCATGATTTGATATAGCCAATAGATATCTATCGACGGTAATCCCATTGATGCTTTTCGTCGGAGTTCGCGTATTACTTTCGTAAAAGCTACGAGATCGATACCGACCAAAGTGTTTCACCCTATCGTGATGATATTTCAGCCTTCTCAGTCAGGGGGCATCAAAATATTGATTCCAATAAACGTGGGGGAAATGAAAACGTTTCTCATAATGATGGAAAGAATACATTTGATTCACATGCAGAAAAAAGCACTTCTGGGATACTGCAACCGCCCAAAACTTATTACATTCTCGAGCTTCGAAATTTATATGAGTACTAATGATATAATTATTTAACTGAATGCTTCATCGTGTAGTTGAGTAGATCGAACTTTATTATATAGTTCGACTTGTCAAATACAAAACGTTCAAGCACGGGAGAAAGTATAACTAAATGATTGATGTGATTCGTCCGAAGATAATGCCGAAAAAGGATGGATACAACCACTGTCAATCTATTTATTTACATCAATGATCGGGATGGAAAATAAATCATGCCATCAGATTAAAAAAATACCTGGAAAATTTCGCCGACTCACCAGCCTATCCCGGTCAAATTTCGACAGTTTGCTGTATGATGTTGCGCATCATGAAACATTCGTAAGTATGTTTGTATGCACTAGAAACCAACAGTGAGAGCTTACCGAACAATCGAATGTTGCATTCGATGTAGTGGAAACAGGACATCAAAATTTGATTGCATCAGTATTTGGGAAGATAATGAGATATTGAATTGGGATGTCATATTTCTTCGTAACGATGATCTTCACTTTACATTTCTCGATTATATTGTGCCTCAGATGAAACTTGAAAAAGGATGAACAGAGGAAAGATATGAGACATTGATGAAGTAAAGGACTAAATTCATCATCTATCGGAAAATTATTGGACATATTTATTGGAAACATTGAAAATGTAATAGCAATATATTGAAAATGACATTGTGAGAATAGTGGGAATGGAACTGCGATATAACCAT
This sequence comes from Meteorus colon, assembly GCA_030523085.1. Lineage (NCBI taxonomy): Eukaryota > Metazoa > Arthropoda > Insecta > Hymenoptera > Braconidae > Meteorus > Meteorus colon. The sequence continues at coordinate 120,371 of JAPYZH010000071.1, forward strand.
TGAAGCCAATGTTACCTCGCATCTGACACGTATGTGTCTGCAACACGTCGAAATACTGCTAGAAATTTATCGCCTTTATTTCTTGTTACCTTCTGACCCTCCTCAGTACTCTCGTAAAGTTTTGGAACAATCGGATCACCATTCTGCAGTGAATTTTGTATATAACATGCAACTTCCTACAATATAAATTAACATACTTCAAAATTTTTCACTTACCAAATCACTTTCGTTAATTTGTTCAAATAAAGGATGCTCAACGAAATGTTTCACCATCCAATCATGTAAATCTCTCACATCTGTCATTGTGTATACTATCGCCTAGATTTCAAAAATATTGGGTATAGATATTAGTAAAAGAGATACAGATGATAATTAATGATAAGTTACGTACATTCTCTGCTAGAACAAATGCATATTCAGCTAATAAGGTTTGATTAATTATTCTCCACTTGTGTTTGGCTTTTTTGAAGTGAGGATCCGGGTAAAGGAAAAACATTTTTTTTAACTGTAAAAACACGTAAACATAGAAACATTAGATGAAGGCTGCATTGAAACGTGCCCTATAATAAATTGATGAATCGAAGTTGCATACCTGCCCTTTTTTGAAGTAATTTGGCAAATATTTCATCGCGTTTGTCCGTAGACAAGCAATATTTCTATATTTACCAGGATGCTGTGACCTTAATGCAGCAATTCTATCCATAACATAATCTGATACTTTTACTCTGATTTCCATACCCACTATTAGATTTTCGGGAAACATTGGCGACAGTGTAACTATTGTCGTGAATTGAATACGTTTAGCGTATGTAGACTTGTAATATTTATACAATGAAACATGAGAGTGATAAGAAAAACATTCACATACCAAGCAATCCACCATATCCACAACCAACATCTACAAAATCTACTTGTTTAATGGCATTGTTAGATTCGTCGTCAACATGACTATTCTGCGTGGAATAATCCGGATACAAAACTCCCCAATTCATAAGCTCAGGCTTCACAGGGCTGCAAGAGTAATGAATAATTCGTTAATGCCCTGATGGAAGATAATGTGATGTTTTTTTCTATTCAACCATGATAAGCTACCAATCAATATTCAACACATTATCATTATTACCACTATTGTTTATGCCTACATTGCAGTGCGCAAAAATAGCAATTGTGTTGATGTGACTAATTGTTCATCTGTTTGACGCATATTAACGAATAATATGGTAAGGTTATGTTTTCGTAATATTGAGAGAAATAACTCACTACTCTATACAATGATCAGCGATTGGATTCGAATGAGCTCTTTGACGGTAGTACTTCTTTTGCGGAAGATTCATCATTTTTCCGCTCCGCACCTACTTTTCTTTTGTTATAATATTAATAATAAATGAATACTTTATTCATTTCTACGTTGTTATGTCATGATCAGAAACACATGTGCGTATTTCTCTTAATCTCTCAATTTCTAACCCCCATTCGTCGATTTGAAAAATTCGACAGTGGCGCCAACTGGTAAGCGCTTCTAATCAATATGGCGCTGGCCATTTTCGATGGAAATAATGCACACTGGACGGAGCAAAAAACAAAAACTCAAGTCACAAAGAAGTCTGACTATTCATCAAGCTGATGACGTGTGTTTGTTATCGGTACTGAATTTTTCAATTTGGTATTATAGTGTTATTACATTATTTTTAACGATATATATATAATATGAAATGTGATGACTATTTTACAATAAATCGTAGTGTTGAACGAGATCAGAGTTAACAACTCAAAGATAGATTTTATAGTTCTGCTTCTCGCAAGCTGAGAGTAGTTTGTAGAGAGTTGAGGATTATATTCTGAGCGTTTGTTCAACACATGACAAACTGTGACAAATAGGTGAGGTTATGAAGCTTTTTTTCATATATACATACATCAAATGTGCTGCATATTTCTCGCTAACATGAGACTATTCAAACAAAGTCGGTCAGCAAATATCTTGGGCTCTGATCGGCCTTCCTATGTACATACACTTGCACACATTGCACACACACGTCATGTGTAGATTTTGATATTATCAGAAAATTCAATCACAGTTATTAATTATTTCAATGTATATGAATATGATACAATCTGCATTAATTATATTGCAGACTGGAATGTGATGGATATTCAATGAAGACGTTGTCACATACTGACGACGAATCATCTGTTTACAATTGATTGGTGAGTTTCAGTATTAGTAGAAAAATATTATTTTGGGAATATTGAGAATCTCACTGTGTGTAAATTATCGTTAATATCCACGTGAACAATAGTCGGTCCTCGTTTAGTCTCACATGAATCGCCGTATTTATAATACTGATATAAATTCCGCATAGTGTTATAACCTTTGTTATTAAGAGTGGAACGATATTCAAGTGTAAAAACACCTTGTTCTTTAATCATATTATGAGAGCTTAATTTTCAAATATAAATTTCACCACGCAAAATTATTTTGTGCGCCGCTAAGGCAAAGAAACTAGTGAGTGCGAACATGAATTGGTTTCCAAAAGTTATATGGTGGTTATCGTTGGAAGACAATGCAACGAATCCGGTAAAATTATTTTCCATTCACACTCGTAACTGTTCTACAGTTTCATGTGAATGCCGATTTATTAGTCGATCGCTGGTATGCCAATACCTGATTAATGAATGGCGTTCATAACTTATATGCAAATACTATTCATATCATGAACCTCTTGCTGGAAAGATACTGAAACACCATTAGAGAACCAAATCGATCACGTTTGTTCAAATGATGATCACATGTGATCCTGGACGATTGGAAACAAACCGAATGTTTATTGTTTTCAGCAATATTTCTCTGTATTCATATGTTTTCCACAATCAAATATAGCTATATCATTGCGAACCGTAGGCGAACTTCCATATTTATCTATATTGTGATGACATATTTTGATAAATCTGAATATGAAGGAAATGATAGCATGAATTGAACGGAGATGAACGGATTAGCGTTTCGGAAACAAAAAAAATGCTCGTGCAATCCGTTATCTTGACCACATAAAAAAATTTACGGTCAGTAATAATTCGGTTTGCCTATAAGAACGAGTGTGTCTATCTAGTTTTGTGAAATGTACAAACAGAAAGTTACTGTATCCGACTTACAATCGCGTAGACGATCTGTGCGCTCAAAAACATATCATCATGTGATAATGCAGCAATATTATCGGAGAAATCGATTCGAATTATTCAAGGAAAGATCCCAAAACATTGTACATCGTTTCGAACATCGTTTAATCGAGGTATAGATGTTACTGAAAATTCGTGAGGCTTATATCATAAAATTCTATTTTGATATAATTCCAAACCATTATTACTTGATTTCTTCAGAATCACGCGGCTATATATATATATATATATATATATTACACATATTCAAGAGAATAGATAATGTATCTGTCGCGACCACTAATATGCACAGCAGTTATCAGAATTTCTTCGTCGGGTAGACTTTTTTATCGTATTTGGAGAGGCGATTCTATTGACCAACAGTTAGTCACTCTTCGGACGATCACGAATATCCATTTTATATTGTTGGACTGAAAAAATTAATAAGAACAAATTTTCAATTGGTAGGTATAAGCTTGGGGGACGTAATCAAAGAAAACGAACAACAGTACTTGTCAAGTTATATGTTCAATTTCAAAATAGTCTCGAATAGTCTCTTTAAGAATGAATATTCAACAAATAATGTTTGAATGACTGTTATCGCGCATGTCACCCATAAAATAAAACGGAATATAGAATTATTATGAAAGTATCAACGGAGGTTGAGATCGATTCTAATGACGAAAAATCGAGCTTAGTGAGTGATGAAGATAGACGTTCTTCAGGATCATTCACTTCATTATTATTCGGTAATGGTCGATACATCTCATATGGGTCGTTTCAAGCGTGTCAACATGTAGTGAAATCGCTATGGAACAGAAGTAAACAGGTGACAATGATGATTACTTTAATTTCTGTGTTTCTTCTCCTATCTCCCATTTTTTTCATGTTCGATTGTACATTGTCACGATACGATGAGATTTTCATGAAATTGATAACTATTTACCTTACAGTTCGAGCTTCAAATGTATAATCACTGTTTTATTTTCGATGAAAGTGGAAAATTATTTTCATTATTTTATGACTCATACTTAGGTGAAGGGTGTGTCTGCTTATCCATGTGTTTGTTATGTTATTTTTTAATTTATTCGAACTTGCTCCAATAATTGCGTTCAATTAAATAAAAAATGTGGTAGTAATTGCGGGGACATAAGTTATGATATGTTGTTGCATTTTATTTCATGCATACACGAAGAAAGCCTTTTAGTCTAACCGCTTATTTGTCACGTGTACACTACAGATACACACGCGCGTACGCAATCAACCACAATCAAGTAAATATTGAAGTTCAAATATGTCTTTGGCTTGAATTAATATAACATCGAGACAATAAAATGAGCATTCTACTGAATTTTGAATAGTGGACGGCATCATAATGTCACCTTTTCTTGAGTTCTCCCAGATTATATACATGTCAATAAATAATGTAAGAATTGTATATAATAATCATGAGTCATCATGATCAACTGGTTTTGATATCAGAATTCAGTACATCATGAGAGCGAGAAATAAAAAACATTGTGATTAAATGTAAGAGAGCAATAAATGTTTCGTCGCCATGACTATATAACAGCCCCAGTGTGTAACAATGTGGACATAAAAAGAAGCTGTATATGTGTGTGATATATGGATGTTGATCTACAATACAACGGGAACACACGCTGTGCTCAATATATAGATGACTTTACGTTGTATATAATATGTACATATAGCTCTTTCGGGATCTCAATAAGATATATATACTGCGTAATACACGACTTTGAATCTCTTTGAAATTTTGTTCCATCTTAGTTGCATGTAAGCTTCCGCGTGCGACTATCAATATTCTTTTTCTAGACCCATATCTTAATTTTCATTCACCTATAATATCTTGGTATTTTTCTCTGTCTCGCAGTGAGTGTAGGTACTATTAATTAATTCAAAATTTGAAAAAAATTTTATTTCATCCACTAAAGTTGCTAATAGAAAAAAAATTATTTCGTTGCAAGAAGCGGAATAATTGGGAATTCGCTTATGGTGCTTCGAATTATTCTGGTGTGATGTCATCGAAAAATTTAGAAAAAATGCTGCGGCTTACCAATCTATCGAGGGTCCGTATATATTTAAATTGATGCACAATTTTTATTTCTTTATTGTAATGCATATTATCCTATAGTGTCTGACAACAATTGATATTCAACAGTCGATGCAGATTAATGCTGCATCGCGAATCGCGTATCGAATACGACAAGCGATAGATTAACGTGCGTAACACTTCACCCGAGCTCTATACAATTGTCATCAATTTTACGAGTCAATCTACGGCAAGGGACGTACGAGCATCGTTGTAATTACTCAAAAAAGCTTTCCACACCAGTGAAGATTTGAGAATGATAAGGAAGAACTCCTACCCATCATCCACCATTCATTGTTTCATATCTAATTTTAGTTGTTTCTATTCAAATTAATTTACTCGTGATTAATTACTCGTCTTTACTGCCTGACGCACATTCTTATCATTAGCTCTGGCAACTCAACCGAAATTTACAAAAAAAAGAAATAATAAAGCGTCCACAGAATGCCATGCGGAAGGTTGATGAGAAAAGGGTCATAATTGCGGATTCACGCAGCTGCATTGACGCCAAGGAGCCAATCGACATGACAAGTAATAAAGCGGTAGCAGAAGAAATGAAAAATACAATCAACAGTGGTGTGGAACCATTACTTGGATATGATGCCGAATCATCATTGACAATAGGCAGTATACTATTAGAAACTGTGTATGAAAATCACAATAATAACAATAGAACTAATATGGCTGTTGAGCATAACAGAAAATCATCCAGCGAAAGCATTGGTGAACTTTGTAGAATCCCAACGAATCCAGAGATGCCACAGAAAAAATTGGGATTCAACGAAAATACTTTTTCTATTTCTAACGAATCGATTGTCCAGTCGGACGATCGTGAGGGGCATGCCAGTATATCAAATGCGGTGATAAGTTCTAGCATCGCTACAAGTCTCGTTGGGATTTCATCGCAAATTCCACAAAAACTTTTAAATATAGACCCTGAAAGAATCGGTCAAAGTGACACAAACTTGAGTGACGATACAAGCGTTGACGATATTAGATCACGTATACTTTTTTCACGGCGAAAATCTAGATTACCATTGCTCCGTTTGCATATGCCTCAACCACACTCATGGTCGAATTTTATCACAACTTCCGATCCTGATGATTTGTTACAATCACATCACCACGAAAATCATCATCACCATCATCACTATCACTTTCCGCATATTCCTGTACCAACAATCACCTTCACCAGCGACGGATCTGCTCGAAAATTCAGCTTTGGCATTAGGAGACATTCGCAAACGGTTAGTTAGCACGTGAAATTGTGCCAAGCTTTCGAAAGCAAAGTGAATAATGATGAGCTGATGCATTAACCGATTGATTAGATAAACCTACTTCAATATTTTTTCCAACATGTGCATGACGATTTCAATACTAATACAGAACGAGTTGTGTTTGTTTTCTGATCATTTATGGTTTGAATGAGAAAATTAATTTTTTCGTTTGGCAAACAGTCCTGAGGAGAAAAAATTTCACCGGTCGTTCTTCCTTTCACTCTATAATGTTTATAACGTGACTGTAGAATCTCCGATAGTAGAAATAAGGAATTTTCTTAATGTGCCTACAAATAATCATTTGAACATCGCCCTTATCTATTTCGTCAAAAATAGTGACAGACGTTTGATGCTATTGTGTGTTCAAAAATTCAATTGTTAGGAAGTATTTTGGTGGGGCACTACGAGTATCATTCGCGTGGAAATTGAATGCCATGATCGTTTCTTTCTTAATCAGTATCGGCTATCAAAACAAGACAGTTGTATGGAGCTCACACCTATTAAACAGAAGGTTTCATCAAGTCTTTGATCTACACGATCAACGTGGTAAGGTGTACTCGTACAACCGTTTTACAGCGTCTTTACAATATACAACGGCCCGAGTATGCAGCTCTCAATCATTTCGTGGATGAATAGTTTGGCATCTCACGATGTCCAGATTCCGCCAAGAGTACGTTCGATTGAATATATGAATAATATGAAATTTGGCCTGAGGCATCGGAGGAAACTATCACATTCAATGCTTGTACGATTGCTTAAAGTTGATATTTGATTTTTCTCCCAGTTATCAATGAAATTGTACCTGACATGGTGTTTCAAGTACATTATTTGTTTTATTTATATTTGCTCAATAACATGGTTATATGCTTTCAGTACCCGTGTGTCAATATGAAAGGAAACACAAAAAAGATTTATTATACTTAACAAATCGTTGATTGATATTTTTTTTGTGTATTGTCCTGCAGACTCTTCACCGTTCAGACTCCATGGTGTCGCTCTGCTATCGGCCACTTGCCAGTTTCATCGCCGAAGACAATCTAACCGGTCTCCAAAGCTTTCTCGAGAACAAGAGAATTCCCATTGATGATCGCGATGAAGTGAGTGAAAACGCAAATAAAAAGCTTTTGTATTCAGATGAAACAAATTTATGAATACTTGTATGATTTCAGAATGGCAGCACTGTTCTTATTCTTGCTGCATCAAAAGGCAAAACACAATTCGTCCGTGAACTCATTACCCACGGTGCAGATGTTAATGCCGAGGATTTTGACAACTGGACCCCATTACTGTGTGCAGCTAAAGAAGGTCACACAGAAATATGTTTCGAATTGCTGGAACATGGGGCTAATCTGGAACAACGTGATATGGGCGGATGGACTGCGCTCATGTGGGCAACATATAAAGGTAGAACTGCTACGGTGATAATGCTCGTATCCCGTGGTGCAGATGTAAATGCACATGGAAATTATCACATTTCATCTTTATTGTGGGCTTCTGGCCGTGGGTATGCTGATATTGTCCGAGAACTTATTGGACATGGTACAAAAGTAAATGTCGGTGACAAATATGGTACAACGGCATTGGTGTGGGCTTCACGCAAAGGCAATGTCGAAATTGTCGATATACTATTGAAAGCTGGCGCTAATGTTGATACAGCTGGTATGTACTCATGGACGGCGTTGATTGTCGCCACGCTTGGCAATCATGTCGACGTGGTTATGTTACTGTTAGATCACAAGCCAAATGTAAATGCATTGGATAAGGATGGATATACAGCTTTGGCGATTGCTTCACGAGAAGGATATCATGAAATTGTCAGTGCGTTATTGAATGCCGGTGCTTACATCAATATACAGGACCGCGCTGGTGACACTAATCTCATTCATGCTGTAAAAGGCGGTCACAGAAGCGTGGTGGAAGCTCTTCTGAAGAAACATGTAGATGTTGATATTGCTGGAAAAGACAAGAAGACAGCTACATACATTGGTGTGGAGAAAGGCAATGTGGCGATATTGAAAATGCTATTAAATGCTAATCCCGATCTTGAAATTGCTACTAAAGATGGTGACACACCGTTATTACGCGCTGTAAGGTCAAGGAATGCCGAAATGGTACAATTGCTGCTGGATAAAAAAGCCAAAGTTTCAGCAACAGATAAAAAAGGGGATACTGTATTGCACATTGCCATGCGCGCGAGATCTAGAGGAATTGTTGAAATCCTATTGCGAAATCCCAAAAACAGTCAATTGCTCTATCGTCCAAATCGTCAGGGCGAAACACCATATAATATAGATATCAAACATCCAAAAACAATTCTTGGGCAAATCTTCGGTGCAAGACGATTAAACACGAATGAGGATAATGAAAATATGTTGGGTTACGATTTGTATAGCAGCGCGCTAGCTGATATACTCAGTGAGCCGTCTTTATCAACTCCTATCACTGTGGGGTTGTATGCAAAATGGGGTTCGGGAAAATCATTTCTACTCAATAAATTACGTGATGAGATGAAGAATTTTGCACGACAATATATAGATCCAGTATTTCAATTCTCCACACTGCTATTCCTGATAACTCTTCACGTGTCTACGCTGGTTGGAGTGATTTTTGGTTTATCGTTACAGTCATGGATCGCCGGGATATCTCTAGGAATTGCTTTCTGTATGTTGGTTTACAGTGCATTACTACTTACATGGTACGCAAATAAAAGGTAAGATCGATAAATGGATTATATCGTACTAATACATAGGAAATTGTTTGGCAATGGTTTCACGAATATTCATTTTTTTTACAGATATGATTGGGACTGGCCCTATAACTCCACAATTGCTCTTGCAGCCAAGCTCAATTCATTGAAGTTATTGCTTCAAGTTATTTTTTGTCATCCACCGGGAAGTCAGTTGAATGATAGTCTAACAATACAGCCAATAAGATTCCATTTTACCGAACAAACCCGTGTCGGTACTACGTCTGCTGGTGAAAATGCTGTCGTGCAAATGGTTGGATCGCTTTATGATTCAATTGAAAATTATTTTGGATCACTCGCCACACGGCTGTATCGTGCATTTAGGCCGAAGCAAATGAGATCAAATACCTCATGGACCTGGAGACATTTATGTTGCTTACCATATATAATTATCTTTGAGTTTTGCTTCTGTAGTACACTCATTGGCATATCCATAGTTACAATTTACATCGTTGGCAAATACAGAGATGTACAAATAATTGAACCAGTTACAGCGCAAATTGTAATGATGACTGTTGGATTGGTTTTAGCATTCAGTGTGATTGCTAATTTATACACATGGAGTAGGACATTGCGCTCCATAGTTTTTTCACAACGGAGACATTTACAGCGAAGCATTGCCAAATTAGATACATTGAAAAGCGAAGGATTCATACAGACATTGAAGTCTGAAGTAAGTTTAATGACGGAGATGGTCAAGTGCCTAGACAGCTTTACAGCTCAACAGAGCAGACTAGTATTGATAGTCGACGGTTTAGATAGTTGTGAACAGGATAAGGTTTTACTTGTTCTTGACGCAATGCAAGCGCTATTCAGTGACAACAACTGTCCATTCGTTATAATATTAGCAATTGATCCACACATTATTGCTAAAGCAGTTGAAGTGAACAGTCGCCGAATATTCACCGAATCAAATATTGGCGGTCATGATTACTTACGTAATATGGTACATGTGCCTTTCTATTTGCAAAACAGTGGACTGCGTAAGGTTAAAGTTGCTCAGCAATCAGCACAACATTATAAAAAAACAACTTGGAATGAAGCAGAAGAGAGTGTAAATTATGCAACTACAAGTGCTATTCATCATTCAGTATCGAACAGGCGTTTGAGTACAGAATCTAGTGTGATGAATAGTAATGAAAAATTAAAACCGCCAAGTCGGAAAGGAAGTAGAAAAATGCGTTTAAGCGAATCAGTTGCAAGTAGTATTGGTAGCAACTTAAATCGTATGGGCGGTGCTCAAGATTTAAATAAAATGTTACTTACGGATGATTACTTCAGTGATGTGAATCCACGCAGTATGAGACGCTTGATGAATGTCGTATATGTCACAGGTGAGGTGTTGGTTTTTAACATTCTCGGATGACTTCACTGAGTGATTTCGCAAAAATTTTTCTTATATTTTATACATTGCTGTTCATTCATACAGGTAGATTATTGAAGGCATTCCAAATTGACTTTAATTGGTATCACTTGGCCAGTTGGATCAATATCACCGAGCAATGGCCTTTTAGAACATCGTGGATGATATTATATTACGATATGTCTGAGGACACTCTGGATGACTCGACGTCATTGAAATCTTTATATGATAAGTGAGTGGAAGTAATATACTATAATAGTATTAATCATCCATTATTAATCATTCAAATTTACTGCAGGGTCCGACCACAAATCCCAGTTCTCAAAGATGCTCAACCACTTCTAGAAATGGACAGGGATGAACGGAAACTCGATGTTTTTTTAACATTTCATCGGTCGAGTCTCCTCATCGGTGATATGAAGATATTTCTGCCATTCACTATCAATCTTGATCCATATATAAAAAAGAAAATTAAGGAGGAACAACAAGGGATGGAAGAGGATGTTTCTATGGGAATACACAAAAATCCATGGCAACTGCCATTACATGAGCAATGGGCTAATAATAATAGGATCACATTGACGAACCGTCAAGCCAAACTTATGAAGACTCCAAGCTTACAAGGACAGTCAGTTACTCCGATGCCTCCATGGACGATTCCATCAGTTTATGACTGGCCTCCTCCTTGGATGACGATGCCACCCAATGAATCTGCTTGCAAAAATATGCTATCCGCAACGACTACTTTGCCACCCGAAATCCTTGAAATGAAGCTATCCAGTTTATCAGTACAAAATGTTTGCGATTTGCTGTCGAAAATAGATGAACTGAATCCAAACAAAATAGAGAGCTATAGAGATTTGGTGAGAGAAAATAACATAAATGGAAAAGTTTTGTTACACTGCGATTTGATGGAATTAAAACAGGTAAATGTTTATTATCCTTTGTCATTGTGTAATCTATACAAACTATGAAGAATATCTAATTAATAATAACAAAAACTTGAGGTACTCAAAATGGCATTCGGTGATTGGGAATTGTTCCGCATGGTTGTTGCATCATTACGAGAGCAAGAACGAACGTCATTGACTACATGCGATGAAGGTTCACGCAGTGTGCGATTCACGATGCGCCCCGAGCAAATTAGCCGTAAAGGTGATTCTGTTATTTACGCTATCTATTATTGAATGAAGACCGTAATTTTAAACAAATTAGCTGTAGAGGTCAATAGATAGTTGATTGTTTACGCTACCTATTATAACAATATAAAAAATGGATTCCAGAACAAAGAGAGGGTCAGAGCAATACGCAGCGCGTTCCTACATATGTAGAAAAAGAGAAATCCACCAGCAGAACAGATAGTTCGCAAAGACGTGATCAAACGAAACATTCAATTATAGAAAAGCAGGTAAGACATAAATATGATTCAGCATCCACTCGTGTTTCCATAATTCCAATCATCATTATCAACTGACTTGAACTAATATTTCTTATTCGCACATTTGTACTTTGTGCTGGATTATGTAGTTTCAGGTAAGATATTCTAGTATTGACTACGGCTATTTCCACATATCTTGTAATTACGCCAATTATATACATCTTTTTCTTGGAAGAAGTTGACAAAAAAAAACTGAATTTTTTCCATTGATACATAACATACATGTAACTCTGTACAAATTGATGTGAATCTACATTGAATGAATGGCTTGGCGTGTTAGGTGACTCTAGAAGAGCAAATGATCTGCGGAGCACTACAAACACTGAATGAAGAAGCTTGTGAAGATGTCCTAGATGTTCCAACACCTACCGTTGTACAGCCAGACTCACTTCCAGGTGAGCCAACTTCTTGTCTACCGCTTTCACTGCCTCTGGTTATAGTTGAAGAACCACCGAAGTCTGACCATAGCCCTGACATCGACATCGAATACGGCACACACTTCTAGTCAGGAAATTGCGATGCTCTATTATAAACAAGTCTCATGCTTATTTCTTCCAATTTATGTTCCAATACTCATATCATCAAGAAAATACGATTGGCAACTATTGTATTCAATAGGCAAAACGGTGAAATGTGTCAAATACAGTGATAATTAGCTGTCATGAAATAAACATTCATGTATATATGTATATATATAAATATATATATCCATATGTATATATATTCCATTCTTTATTTATTTTTTTGTTTATTTGTTCATAATCTTACCAATCTAAAAGGGAATCACATGCGTGTACACAGAATGAAGATACTACATGTATGGATACAGAACAAAGTGCACAATTATCCTGCAAACATTGTTTTCGATAATTTTACGAGGAATAATGTTCAATGTCTATATTGTGCGATTGTATCTCTAGATCTCAATTATGTAATCTCTTCAGTTGATTCAGATCAGCTTGTAAATTATGTTATAAATATATACATGCAGCTCATGTGAGAGGAAAAAAAGAGAGAAAGCACTAGCACACATATAATATAAGTCTATAAGACTTGTTGGATATTGTTAACCCTCTGGAGAATGATTGCAATAAATGGTTACATGGCAACAGACTTCTTTGTACAAGTTTATTTTTTATCAATTAGTGTACACGTTAGTACCAATTGTGTGACAATTAGAGTATATACATCAATTCGCCCAGATGTCAGGGTAGGTCGTAGACGGGAAAGTTGATACAAATAACAATTCCAATATTCAATCGGCCTATATTCATAACTTCACACCAGTTGAAATACAGCATGGAAATTCATTCTCTGTGAATTCACAAAATAATTGAAGCATTATGTTCTAGGTGGCCGCCCACGTTCCCTGAGTATTACCACCGCCCCCGATACTGAATATGTTTTACTTCAACCGTCCCCTATATATCATTGGATACCGGTGCATGATGAACCAGGAAGTTCCGATGACAGTTCACAAGAATCAACGTCTCGACTGCATCGCTCGAATTCTCAACGAAGTGTCACTTCACAACGTAGCATCAAGTCCACGTATTCCTACGGCAATCGTACGAGACGAAAGAGTATAAGTATGAATAGCCGACCAAGTTCATTGTTGATATCACCGCCAGCATCACCACGACCAGCTTATCGTTCCAAGTCAATTGATGATTATCCAGTAAACAATGACACTGTCCCACAAAAATCAACATCGATAGTATGCAGTATGAGACACTCAACAACAGCAATTACTGATGATATTGCAATACCTGTATCACAATCAGTTGCACAACCGAGTTTTGAAAAACTCAGCAAACTAAAAGATCGCTTGATGGGCACAAACGCGCCAACGAAGCATCCTTCACTGCCAAACGTTGATAGTGATGATGAGTCAACGCCCCTTGTATCCGAACTTTCCACACCTTCGCATACGCAGTCAGACAGTGTATTTACTCATGATTTGAGTCCGGAGAATGACTTTTCATTGAGAAGTCTTCCTCGAGTGGGCGAACGTCATGCGAATATTGACTATAGTGATGCTGTGAGTCTTGATCGCCATGATTCGATGGATATCCGGGCATTAGCTCGGCAGAATGCAGAAGAGTGGGAAAGTCCAGAAACACCGGTGTAATATGTTTATATCACAATTATTTTTTCAAATTTTTTCATTATGTCACATGTGCACATTTTATCATTTCTTATTGTCTTATCTTATCTGTTGGCTCATAATACGCAAGAGTAGTCGGAAATACTTGAAAGTGTCAGAATAGATAAGGTAAAAACTTTTCATTAGTACACCACAATTTAATATTAATTACGGATATTTGCTAGACAAATCAATGACAAATGAGACAAATAAATAGGTAAATAAGCTTTCCATTTGGTGACAGTTCCTATTTTTATTTTATTTTTATGTCGATTATGTCATCATATGCCGCGCACGGTTGGCTCCAATACAATATTCCATTCGAATATGACATTTGAATTGTTAACTGAATGGACATGCATAGAATATTGTAACATTTGAATTATTTGTCATGGTATCGAAGAATTTACCTATTTATCAATATTAATCGATATTAATTGTTTGAAATCGATTTTATCTCGTGAAAATTACTACTTAAAATATGTGATCTAGTCTTATCACGACGTTATAGTGCCTTAATTAAATATAGATAATCAATTGAAATGCACTGTTGTTTACATTATTGACATCCTATCGTATTATAATATACAAATGATTGTTGTACAATCTTTGTCCAGATTAATTTTCTGAGTGACTTGAATGTTGGAACATTGTTCGCGCACATAAAGATGTTGATTGTGGCGCATAATTTGAACGCAGCCAGCCCTGCGATTGGTTCAAATCACATTTCGAAATGAGATTCGTTTTTCATATCACAACGGCAACTTCTTCATCGCATATTGTCATACGAAGCTGATGACTTAAATTAATTCAATATCTTATAATTGAAAATTACTCACTATGGCCGGAGTTTATCGACAATCTTTGATTTCTCTTCAAGAGAATACGCAAAATGCTCTCGTTATAGGAATAATCATACACAGCCTGAATCCTCGAACATTTGAAATGGACTCACCATGTGCGTATCATCCCTAACACAATTTCATGATCTTCTTCCGTTATTTCATTTTTTCAGTACACAAGTTTATTATTTGCATCTAGTTCGCACAGGAAGTCGAGGGGTTTGGACATTTACTTTACGAGATTCTGAACATGACACAATAAATGTTACTGTTTGGGGTAGTGTTGAATACATTAACAAACTCTCTATGACTTTCCAAATTGGTAATATTGTCGATGTAATCAATCCCAAAGTGTTAACCCGCGAAATCGGTGGAAAAAATGAATCATTCGTTCCCTCTGTGAGCAGTCCATACAGTCTGACTGTAAATGAAGGTGTAGCACTAATTCAAGAGCATGAATCATCTGATAAAATTGAATACGAAGCATTACTTAAACGCCCAATCAAAAATGTATCAGACCTTCAACCTCTTAGTAGTATCATGGGAAATCTAGAAGCCATGCTGAATCAATTTATAGATGTTGTCCTCATTGTGACTTTTGTAAACTTAACTCATATTATTTTCGGAACGAAATAGACGTCATCTTCTTTATAAACAACTAATAATCGCTTGTTCAAGGTTGGTGAATGCCGTACCATCAGGACAAAAGATGGTCGTTCACTTGAAACTCGTGACTTCGAAGCCACTGATTCTTCTTTCACTAAGGACACTATTGCGTTCAAGTTATGGGAAACTAGTTGGGCAAGAAGATCAGAGACATGGGTACCAAGAAATACCGTTATTCTTTTGACAGATGCGCAAATAATTTATAATAAATTTCGGAAGAAAATTGCGCCGACAATTGTTAGGAAAACCTTGATTACGGAAAACCCTGATGTTCCACAAGCTAATGAAGTGCGAAAATCGATATTGTCTGGATTAGAATATATGCCCCACGATCCCTTTGTGATTCCGAAGCGTGAGTATATCATAGATGATTAATTTCATCATCACTGCATAGGTGTTTCTACATATGATTCTAGCGGATACCATCAAAAATGTAATGACAATAATGGACATAACTGAAAAAATCAACACGAAGCGGACTGGAAATAACGACAGAATTCAATTTTCGGCACTATTGTACGCTCGAATAACAGAAATAAATTTAGAAAATACCAATGCAGTAATCACAAGGTGGTGCGTAACAATTTATCTCGCTACTGATTTTCAATTGACTGCCAAGTTTATTATTATCACTTTTTTGTTATCGTCCATCAGTGTTCTTTGCAAACGGATCGTTCCGAATGACGATGACTCTTGTGGGAATTTAGAGTGCCCTAATGGAAATGGTAGACGAGTTCCGGAAAATGTGAAGGCCCTTTATTTGAGGATTAATCTGAAAGACAAAACTGGTTACCTAATTGGCTGTCGATTGACTGGGCCTCCAGCAGAAATTGCACTTGGCTGCTCTGCCAAAGAACTCGAAGTACAGCAATTCAGTATATCTCATGACGATAATAAACCATCACGTATTCTGTTCAAGAAGTAATAATTTGAATTGATTTCTACATTTTTTGTTAGGAAATGTCACTTGAAGCACGAGGAGCAATGAAGAAAAAATTTTGTTCCAAATTGTTTGATGTGAAACTACAAGTCCTTGGACCATCGCCAACATTTTCACGTGCTTTATACAATATCCTATCAATTAATCCGTGTTATTGTGAAAACTATTCGGAAAATGATTTTCCGGACTCTGAAACTTCTGAAACTGGCACCTTCCATTCTTAAAAACTATTACAGAGATTCAAAATCTCCCTAAATTAATGAATTCTCTTTTATAATTATCGAAATATAAACAAGGGTCATCCTAGTAATGAAATCATTGTTTGGCGGCACAAAGACTGCTTGCATCGCACTCCCAATCCTCACCGTCACATTCGTTCGAAATCGTAACGATCTACGTTGTTGTTGTTGTTGTTGTTTGAGAACAGCTGATATGTGCAAATGAAATATCACTACGCGAACATCTCGAGTTCATTTACAATTTATATCTCGGAAGTTGAAAGTGGTATCAGTGTTATCGCACTGATGTCAGAGCTACACCATTGCAAATAGTTCGTTCATAAGTGTAAATAAATCAATTATGGATTGGCAAGATTCGTATGAATTCTCAGGAAATTCGGTTGAGGTTATACGTGATGATATGCGTCATGCGGCGAATATCGAACGTAAACAACATCGCACAACAGAATGGAATAAACATCGCGCAGTTTTAGGTGATGATATGATTAACGAACGACCATGGGATCTAGCCATGGTAATCGAGAAATCCAAAGAATTGAAAAAAAAGTCATTATCAATAAATGATTATCGCAGACTGCAAGCAGCACTCATTCAGGTGCGGAAACGTGATGAGTCTGTAATTTTTTTTAGTTTGACAAATGAATCATGCACTTTTATCATATATTCTTGATGTCTGGATTTCTAGGACGAGGAAAATATCAAAGGATTCCTGTCCATTAACAACACAATAGCAGCGTTGATGCGTGATATGTCAAGCTTAAACCCAGCAATAAAATTGGCTGCTGCCCATTGCTGTTGTAATATTGCTCTCGGAAACAAAAAACATTGTTCGACATTATACATATATGCGGGGCCACATTTGGTTGGGCAGTTAGAGACGTCGAGCAATCCTCTGCTGGTTATTATTTTCCAATTTTCAGTTGCTCATGTGGCATGTAACTTTCGAGCACTCTATAAACTTAACTGTTGATAGGAAGTGAGTGCCTGGACCATTGGAAACTTGTGTAGTGGACTTGAGGGCGCTTTCAAATTTTTTTATGCTCAAGGCTGCGTCAGACGTTTAATTTCACTATTACGACAATGTGACACAATGATCTTGCCATCAATAATATATGCAATTCTACACTGTCTCTACGGAGGATCCGAATTATTGAGGTTGTCTCCCATTCTATGTATCATGTCGCCTCACAATGTTATATATGTGATATAATCATACACAATTTTTATGTACATTATATTCATGGGTTTTTATCATAGCGATGCCGAAACTATTGAAATTACTCAGATATTCGTAGAACGAGCCTGTTTTGGATCTGTCGATGGATTATGGAGTCTAGCATTATTATCTTCGAGAATTTCATGCAGACCAATAATTTTTCCCGCTTTGTCTCAAATATTCGATGAATTCGTGGGGAAAGTTACCGATGAATGTCTCCAGACTAGTTACGTAACCGCCACCATTCATCTGCTTGCAAATTCAGTCTCAAAATCAACCGAATCCAGTGCAAGAATAATTTTTTGTAATCCCAAATATACAATTGGAGATATCAAGGACATATTCGATGCACTGTTGATTTATCCACATGACCACGTAAGGCGAGAGACTTTGTGGCTTATAGGTGAGTCATTGAAATAATTTGTTATCCTACGGAGTTGAGATAAACGATATATTAACAAATCTCTGATTTCAGGTAACCTCTACAATAATTCTAACTCGAACATCATTCAACCAATGCTCATTATGCTGAAAAATCTGCAAAATCTAAAATATGGTATTCAATCCATCAAATCTGATTCGAGCTTCGAAAAACATGTTATCGATGAAATGCCAGTATTAAAAATCTAAAAATAATTCTATGATAAATATTTTGGAAAGATTGGGATAATTATTTTTCATTCAATATAAATATGGATCCATTCACAAAATTTTTTTTTGTTAAAAAGACAATTGCGCTTTCGCAAATCTTCTCAATGGTATTGTACTCGATGGAGTGTGTATCCGTTCCGGCAAATCTTCTATGCAACCAACTTTCACGATATTGAAGTAGAGTTTGCCCATAATATTGGATGTAGAGCTATTAACATGCTTGAGACAGTGATAAAGAGCACTATCACAGTCACAGTGCGATCTATCACAAATTGAAATGAGTGAATATTTCGCATAGGTATCTCTCTCATGTACATATATGTGTAAATATATTTTTTTAATGACTCACTTGCTGTATAATGAATAATTAGTGAGGTTGTAACGACTACGATGCGATCGAATTTTTACAGGGCACAGGTCATGAGTTCGGCAACATCTAATGAAAAGAATTATTTTTTTTCAAAAAATTACAGCATTAATTCAAAATCACATACCTGTCAACTTCCACCTCCACGCCCAAATCATGATAATTCTCTGCCACATCGCCGGTACCACACCATTTAGTACCTACATGGCCAACAATATTGAAACACTATCACAACATTCTATCAACATAACCATCGATTAAACCACGGGGAGGTGTTTACCTGGCACAATGCCGGAGAATAGATTGTAAGCATGAGTGCCGAATAGATTTGCACGTTCGAACGCTCCTTTTGGTGAGTCCTCTTCTTTTGTATATGATGGCTTCATTGTATCTAATGTTTGGCACCGCAACATTAGACTCGTCATTTGAGAAAATGATATCTCTGTTGGGCGCGAGGTGGTCGTAAGATTTGTCAAAACTTCCAAGGCCTCATTGGGTTCACTGTAAACCAAGACAAATGTGCTTAAAAATAAGTAATCATAAACACAATTTTCTTGAAATATACAAGACGCAAGGGAATTTATACTTTCAATCCACTCACTAAACTTCAATAATATCACAATTTTGCATTTCGTTATGTTCATTTATATCAATCACCGCCACTGCTTGATCGTGATAATAAACAGCACGATTGAAACCAGACGAATGCAATTGCCCACTTGGTAAAACTCCTCTAAGGCCTTTATAGCTATGTCTTGAGAATATTAATGGCTGTTGAGAGCTTAAAGAACATATCGCCAAGAGCCTGAATATCACTATAATGCTGGATCTCATCGCCTCGTTGACTGTCATTGAACTAATGAATTCTGAATGTGCAACCACAACTACCGTCTTCGCGACTCAATCTCCTACTCTATGACACTCTCTGTATTGATATTTTATCATTTCGCCGAAACCCTCTCTTGATTTTTTGTACCAACAGTGATTTACTCGGATATTTCACATGATACATATAACGTCTGTATCATAGTTATGAACACCATATTCATCGATTTGGCACAATGAATGAATGACTTGTGTACACCTGTCGTTTTTCTCAGTGACTTTTTCTTTTTTGTCGTAGCGTTCATTGCCTGTCGACCTGATAAACTGTGCGGATTCTACGTTTTCTCTCTTGGTGGGGAGAATTTATGAAAGTAGGACGATGCAGAGTGCGGGAAGAAAAAAAGTAGGACGATAACTCAGTAATGTCGGATCTCTAGAAAATATAACTATGAAGGAACATCACCCTATCACTTCTTTTTCACTTTGCCAGCTATAACATTTATTATTTTTTCATTTTGCTAATGTTAATAATTTGATCATATGATTGATAACCCTCATATGTATATTGGAAGAATATAAAAAAATCTGACGTCGTCGGATGATAGAGATCCATTTTCGTCCTTACTCTTTCCACATAATTTGTGTTCCATATGATGGAAAATCAGTGAGTCTTGGATGAACACATAGAACAAATCAATTTTGATCATCATTTTCTGTGTCGACAATTACTTGAATTATTTCTCGTTCAAAGTCAATCACACAGAAAAAAATACTTGTTAAAATAGTCAGTTCTTCCACTTGCTCACTTATTACTTGGCCAATCAGACTTGAATTTTTGTATAAATTAACTAAATGATAACTTCCTTGGCAACTCTATGTTTGATGGTTTGGAGTCAAAACTTGTTGGCTTTGAGAAACATTGGATTTACCAATGGTATTCGGAGAGTATTGTCCCAAAGCACGATTTGTCGTGAGAGTTATACTTATTGGTGTCGCATTCAAGAGTTGAAGCCTCACAGGACACTGGCGAAATCCTTCAAAATAAATAACGGAAAATAATTGTCAGATTTTGTGTATTATAGACTTGAGATATTTTCAACTTGCAAATTAAGAAAAATCACCAGCATGATGAGGCCCAGAGCAATGACAACATATTGGATTGTTTCTTGGCCGCGGACAAAATTCCACGCTGTGGGGTTCACCACAGCGCACGCATCGTGGTATATGACGACAATTAGCCGCGACATGCCAAAACCCTTGACATCGATAGCATTGAAGTACTCCGTCAGGTTGTTGTAAATTTGGTCCGTCAACATTTCCATTACCACTCGTGACCGTAGATTGATATGCACCCGCATTTGTACCATTACTACCGCTAGAACGATTCCAACAGGCACGTTCAGGCAAAGCACTGAAGCGTGCAGCTCCAAAGAAGTCCAAACCCTGGCGGAGCAATAGCTCATAGTGATTGGCATCTAATACCTTTCGGGAGACGCATATGGTGAATAGTTTCATAGGCTTTCGATATATTTGATCATCGCTATGTCAAAGTACTTTACCTCAACCCGAACATATTGACGACATCGCTCAATAATTGCAATGGGAATACCTTGTTTGGCTAATGCCGAACTTAAATCTTCGAGTGGTATTGCCCAAGGCACATCACGCAGAAAGACAGACTGCCGGTAACGCGCATCACGAGCAGAGAATCGGGCAACCTGAGGTCACGGGAATGATTAGACAGTTCTGTACGAATTCTACTCTTCCGTGTATCATTAATATGGTTAAGTGACATCCATAGCGAGAAATGTGTGTTTATACCTGAACAGGACCCTGAAATACACGCGCCAGATCACCTCGTTGAACAAGTTTTTCAGCATCTGCTTCGTTGGAAAAAGCAGCGATCAACCCATATGACGTTTGATGGACACGCCAACGCCCTGTCGGCTCAGCAAGAGAAATCGCCTCTTCCAGACTTGCTTTAGCTGATTCATCTGGAAATGGTTGACTATTGACAATGGCACGCGAAATATAAAGTGAACACGTTGGTTCATCGTCCTGTTTTGAATTTGTATCTTCATCAGTCGTTTCCTCCATTCTTCTGCAAAGCCTTTACAAACTCAATACCCTGGTAATTTAAGGTTCATATAGCGTTATTGCATTGAGAATTATATGTATCCAAGATTTATAAATTATTCCCGATTCAGTTTAAGACATTTACCTCAAATAAGTGGAGAGAAATAAAAATAAAATGTAGCGTTGGGGGCATGGCCCAACGCTGATAGCATTCATAACTCACTTCATTTCGTGATCGTTATTTCTTTCAATCGAACTTTTAATTATTCAGCTTGATTTTAGTTTGTTTTCTATCTGCTTTTTTATTTTCTCTTTTGGCGCGCAAAACCATTTGAACAAAAAGGAAAAAGACGAAACTACAGCGCCACTACTACATGCGCAGTAACAAGATTCATCAGCTGTCAAGTGAATAGTGATAAATAGTGGTGGATAGGATAAGCATTCCTACACATAAGTTCCAATAGATAATGAGCTGTTGAAAAGTTCAAATGATTATATGCACAAGCATGGAACGCCGAAGTAACTATTAAGGTGAAATTGAATACAGTGGGATAATACGCAAAAAAGTTGGGTAGCATCCGTGATGGCTGTAAGTATACATACACCAAACATGACTAGCCATATACTAGGTTAAATTTAGCACTCAAGTGACCCAAATGTATACAGTTGTACATGTATGTATGGTATTTATTCTCAAAAGGTGGATCCAAAGATCCCTCTACCTCTTGATCCAATAACATCCAATGCAGATGTGGAGGATAGAAGATTGTGGGTTGGCAATTTGGATTTGAGGATTAACGAGTAAGTATTATAAGGCGGTTTTTCTCTATCATGTTAAGATTAACAAATGAAAGTCTATTTATTTGTTTGCCAACCGGTACCAACTCCTGAAAATCGCACAAAAATATGGCAAAATCGAAAAATTTGATTTACTCTTCCATCGATCTGGCCCTCAAGCTGGTCAACCAAGGGGCTATGCATTCGTAACTTATACGACCATTGAAGATGCTGAGAAAGCAAAAGCATCACTTCATAATACAAAATTGGGCTCTAAAACAATAGTAGTACGATGGGCCCATAGTGTTTGTGAGGTAATGAAATTTATGTATGAAAATTAGATATATCTTCTATAAATACTCACCATCTAGGATATACTCATTTGTGTTTTGTATGATCACAGGCGGATATGGATAAAGCAAAACCCAGAATTAACATTCCAGCCCTCGCTGGAGCCAAGAAAGAGGATAAAAAAATTAGTCGCGAGACTGCAATTCAGGCGATAGAAGCAAAATTGAAACTCATGAAAGAATGCGAAGAAGAATTTGAATTGAACAAACCTTTGGAAGGCACTCCAATTATACAACAATATCAAACTCCTGAAATCCAAAAACCGTCTTCCACTACCAGACATAATTATCATCATCATTATAGTCATAGACATCATCAAAATCGACCGTACTCACGAACAAAACTACGAAGATAATATGTTTGTGTGAATCATAAGGTTTCAAAGAAATTTGACTTTGTTGAATATGTCATTATATCACAGGCATATAAGTGTTTTATATTGAATTTTGACTCAGATTTCTATCGAATTGAAAGGAAAATCTATTATTTTTCTGGCAAGAGGGAAAGACTCTAGACATGTTGACTCCGCTCCAACCACTTTAATATAATGCCGGAACATAAAAAATAAGTGCATGAACTTAGAAAGTATCACGAAACAAGTATTTATTTCCACACGAATATGTATTTTCGTAAGATATCATATTATTAACGACTTTTATACAATATCAATGCGTCAATTACAGGTATTGAATTCAAAGTAAACTTATACATTCTGGTGTCTTCTATATTTTCCTCTCATGTGATATGGCAATGGCACTATATTAGGACATGGCAATTGTCCCGGAACTTCACATATGCAATGTTTGCTGCATCCATTACCAATATTTGCAGGATTCTCTTTCTTGTGTGCGGCAATAGCTTCTCTTTCCAACAATTCTTTGCTTTTCCCAACGACTCTCAAAAGATGATCCAAGATTTCATCTTTGTTTTTACTGTCAACGTCGATCAGCATTCTTTTGCCATTTTCTACGAGATGAAAAATTCCATGAATTTATTAGAATGAAATCTAGATTGCTGATTAATATGTATATATTTATATATTTATTCATTTATTTACCGTAAAAACACTGAACAAATGGTGATGGAGTCAAATTTTTGAATGGAAGTATTTGTACCTTTGGATTTTTATATTGTAATTGCCATAAATGCCAGAAAACAAACTGTCTGCGTTAAAAAATAGAATCATTTACCTTCATGTTGTATAAATTCTTTAAATAGTATGAGTACATCGAATGAGCATAAAGAATGTCCAAAATATTTCGTGTTATAATGGTGTAGAAGGGTAATAATAGTAAAAAATTGCTATTCTTATAGTTATTGTAATTGTAATTGCTGGGATTAATGGAAGTGTTGCGTAAACCATCCGGTATAATTCAACGCTTCCATCGGTTATGGATACTGGTAACATTGTTCGTTTCATTCATCATTATTCAGAAAATTGAAAACTAATTGCTTTGTGATAATGGGAGTTATTATAAAATGTAAAATTTCCATTAGAATTGTTACCGAGGAAAAACTCTGCACTCCTCGAACAACTGAGAAACATAAAGCCGGCTGTTCAGCACTTTCTTCATGAAACGAATTATATATAAAACAGAAGTCACAACTTTGGTGAAATATTCTGTATTAACTCTTAATATGATGCCTCAGAAATGATATGAAATTTGGTTTTTAAACCATAATATCAATATGAATAATGCAAGAAAGATGTTTACATTGTTGAATAACCTCAAAACTCACCTAGCACCCTCATGATGATCGCCGCGAATATTGTAATTGATGGTGAATATCTGTATACTTTCTTTTAAAACTAGTCTACCAGCTTCCAGATATTTCAATGTTCTCCTTATAGGAGATTTACCTATCATAAACGGCATTTTTTAGATTTATACGTAATTCAAAATAATATTCTATTGTAGACGCCGTGAATGCAGTTTAACCAATTCTCTTGTAATCGAATTGGTCTATATTCCCGCCGTTAACTCAACCCGCCGATTAGTAGATGTCGCCAATGTGTTTATTTATAAGAACACATGGAACTAAATATATATATTGTTATTCACTGTGCACCTAGAGCAAACACATGGTGTGCGAATTTTGGTTTCCACACTTCACCTTCTGTTGTTTGTTCAATTGGAGCGATTGGTCTCGTTCATCTGTGCGTGCAGATAGGGGCGAATACGATCCAGCTGGTGCAAAGAGTCTAACAATTTCACAGGTAATTTCGTTTTCTGGTTATATATGTGAATCTTAGCACAGAATTAACTCTAAACAGAAGCGGAAACAATTTTTAGTGAGTACTAGCTGCATTTGTATCTATTTTTTGCATCCAAATTCTACCCATATTGTTATGGTACGTGGTGAAATATTTGGACACTGTGATGATAGAACAAATATATATTATTACGTATTTCTTAGGAGTAAATTCCTCATCAGATCATTCATAATGGCTGAATCGATGACGGCAAAAGAAATTAGACAAGCTTACATTGATTTCTTCAAGAAGAATGGGCATGAATATGTTCATTCAAGTTCTACTATCCCGCACGATGACCCAACTTTACTCTTTACGAATGCTGGAATGAATCAGGTAATTTTGAATTTTCTTTGAGAACTTATCATTGTCCTCATAATTTGAAATGTAATCTTTTTATACAGTTCAAGCCTATTTTTCTTGGCACAGTTGATCCTAATAGCGATATGTCGAGATGGGTACGAGTTGTAAATTCCCAGAAATGCATTCGTGCTGGTGGAAAGCACAATGATCTTGATGATGTTGGTAAAGATGTTTACCATCATACATTTTTCGAAATGATGGGTAACTGGTCATTCGGAGATTATTTCAAGAAAGAAATATGTACATGGGCATGGGAATTTCTGACTGAAGTGATGAAGCTACCTGCCGATCGTTTATATGTTACCTACTTTGGTGGTGATAAAAAATCTAATTTAGATCCTGATGAGGAATGCAAGCAACTGTGGATTTCACTTGGTGTACCGCCATCTCACGTTTTACCTGGTAGTATGAAAGACAATTTTTGGGAGATGGGTGAAACAGGTCCATGTGGTCCATGCAGTGAACTCCATTACGACCGCATTGGCGGCCGTGAAGCTGCTCATTTAGTCAATATGGACGATCCTGATGTTTTAGAAATATGGAATCTCGTATTTATTCAATTCAATCGGGAATCGGATGGTAGTCTGCGCAACTTGCCAAAGAAACACATTGATTGTGGTCTCGGCTTGGAGCGACTGGTATCTGTAATACAGAACAAACGTGCCAATTATGACACAGATTTGTTTTTACCATTATTCCATGCGATTCAAGAGCGTACAGGTGCCCGAGCATATTCAGGAAATGTCGGTGATCAGGATGAAGATGGTATTGACATGGCCTATAGAGTATTAGCCGACCATGCACGAACCATTACCATTGCGTTAGCTGACGGTGGAATGCCAGACAATACTGGGAGAGGATATGTTCTGAGAAGAATCCTTCGTCGTGCTGTCCGCTATGGAACTGAAAAGCTTAATGCGAAACCGGGCTTTTTCGGGTCGTTAGTGAACGTTGTAGTTCAACTTCTAGGCGATGTTTTTCCAGAACTGAAAAAGGATCCAGAATCAATCATCGATATTATCAATGAAGAGGAGGTCCAATTCCTCAAAACTCTTTCACGTGGTCGGAACTTGTTGGATCGTACCATAGCCAAATTAGACAAAGCGAAAGTGGTGCCGGGTGATATTGCTTGGCGTTTGTATGACACGTATGGATTCCCTGTAGATCTCACTCAATTAATGACAGAAGAAAAAGGCTTGCAAGTCGATCTAGCAGGCTACGAAGATGCAAAAAAAGCAGCACAACTTGCATCACAAAGTAAAGCTGGTGGAGTTGATGATCAAATCAATTTAGATGTTCATGCAATTACAGAATTGCAAAAGATAGGCATCCCACCAACAAATGATTCATTCAAGTATGATTATACAACATCATCCGAGAAAGATGCTGAATATTCTTTCCAGAGTTGTGTGGGAACAGTAATCGCTTTAAGACGAGCGAGGCAGTTTGTTGATCAAGCCCTCAGCGGTGAAGAAGTTGGGGTCTTATTAGATAAAACATGCTTTTATGCAGAACAAGGTGGACAAATATTCGATGAAGGATTTTTAGTGAAGCTTTCGGATGACAATCAAGAGGATGCCACAGAAGTTCGGATAGTAAACGTCCAAGTTCGCGGTGGATATGTTCTCCATATCGGAACAATCGGATCGGGTACACTCAAGAAAGGTGACAAATTACAGTTGAATATCGATACATCTCGTAGACGTTTGATTATGAATAATCATTCGGCAACGCATGCTCTCAATTATGCATTGAGACAGGTCATTGGTACGGATGCCGATCAGAAAGGATCGCTGGTTGCACCTGATCGACTGAGATTTGATTTTACAAACAAGGGGGCAATGACTTCGGAACAGGTAAAAAAATCTGAACACTTGACCAACGAAATGATACGTGATAATAGAACCATTTACGCGAAAGAGAGTAACCTTGGTATAGCGAAAACCATTAAAGGATTGCGCGCCATGTTCGGAGAGACTTATCCAGATCCTGTGAGGATTGTAAGTATGGGTGTAGCCATTACCGAATTAGAAAATGATCCAATGAGTCCAGCTGGAACTCTGACGAGTGTTGAATTTTGTGGGGGTACACATCTACACTATACAGGACACATTGGTGACTTCGTCATCGCTAGTGAAGAAGCGATCGCTAAGGGAGTTCGAAGGATTGTCGCATTAACTGGTCCAGAAGCCACAAAAGCTTTGAAAAGAGCTGAGGTTTTGCAAAATAGACTGCTGGATCTACAGGCGACTGTCAATGCTGATAAAGTAGGGATAGATTCGAGGGACCATGTCAAAAAAATTGTAGAATTAACTGAGGATATCTCGCAAGCTATAATTCCTGCGTGGCATAAAGATGAAATGAGAATAGTGCTCAAAGGATTGAAAAAATCTTTAGACGATAAGGATCGTGCATTGAAGATTGCAGTTGCCAATTTGGTTGTTGAAAAAGCTGAGCGAATCATTCAGGAAAATATCGGTACAACAGTACTAGTCAAAGAGCTTGAAGCTTACAGTAATACTAAAGCACTCGATGCTGCCTTAAAAAAAGTGAAGTCCATTTCTCCAGAAACTAGTGCAATGTTCCTAAGTGTCGATGAGGGTGCCACAAAAATATTTGCTCTCGCATTTGTGACGAAAGATGCTGTCGTTAAAGGATTGAAAGCGAATGAGTGGATTCAAGCAATTGCCCCTTTAATGGGTGGCAAGGGTGGTGGTAAAGCTGAATCTGCCCAAGCCTCAGGTCCGAATTATTTATGTATGTCAGAAGCATTGAGAGTTGCAAATGAATTTGCATGCACGAAGCTTGGATGTTAGGCAATCGAAATTTTCGACAAAAGTCGACATTCCCCGGAGTCGTAATAGAATTGAAATTCAATTCTCATTGTATCTCTTTGCATCAAAACAAATACGTATAATTGTTTGAATAAATACAATTTTATAAAGATAATGAGACAATTCTCCCTTCTACATTTTCCCTAGATCTCACAAATAGAGTACATGATACCTGATAATGAACTCGCACACGCAATTGCATCAATATTAAAATTAAATAACTTCCTTACGGGAAGTTCATATATCATGTCAACGGGGCTTCATGTTCGTGTCGCATCAATATATATCACAATCGACTATGAGACGAAACTATTACAAAATAGTAGTTGTGCAAGGACATGAGGATATGAATAATGGTCCCAAAATACAAAAAATTGTGGTCAGTTGTCTATATGGCATGTATTTTTGACGACAAAAAAATTTGATGCGTGCTACAAAGGTTCTTCATCAGAGGTCTTACTTTCTACTTTCCTGGCACGTTTGTCATATAAAATTCGAATTTGCTTCAATAATTCACTAACATTAGTTCCCATTTTAGCGGAAATTGGAATAATCGGTATATCAAGACGCTGCTTTAGGATATCTAGATTTTCTTTCGCACCCAGCAAATCTATCTTATTTGCAATGACCAATTGTGGGCGTTGAATCAATTTGATGCTGAATTGTTCAATTTCATACCTAAGTATTTCCAGCTGTTCCCATGGTGCTTCCAAACTCACATCAAGAATAAACAAAAGGGCCGCACATCGTTCGGCATGTTTCAGAAACATTATTCCCAATCCACGATTCTTATGGGAATCTTCTATCAGCCCCGGAAGATCCGCGACTGCAATTTGTTCATAATCATCATAGAGAACCATCCCCAGATGAGGTTTAAGAGTAGTGAATGGGTAGGGCGCAACTTTCGGCCGTGCTCGTGATATTGCCCGAAGAAGAGTACTTTTACCAGCATTTGGCATGCCAATCTGAAATTTTGATCAACTGGAAAGTAGCACAGATAATCTACTTCTCTGGTTGGATCAACGAAAAACAAATCGATAACTCACCAATCCCACGTGAGCCATACTTCTTATTTCCAAAACATACTGTTTGTCTTCGCCTGATCCACCAACTTCAGCTACTTTTGGTGCTTGTTGTACATCTGACACAAAAAACGCATTTCCATGACCACCAGCTCCACCTCGTGCAGCAATAAACATCATTTTTTCCTCGTCCAGATCTCCTAATATATCACCGGCTGTGTTACGTACAATCGTGCCCACAGGAACATTGATTACTGTATGATTTGCATTCTTCCCATGGCAATCTTTACTATATCCTTGTTCGCCATTTTCTGCGATTATTAGCGATTTCACATGACATAAATCTTTCACGTCTGTTGAGACCTAACAAAAGCTTGAATTATATCCACCATTAAACAAATAATCTTTGCCTACAATTTTTGATATCATAAATTCATATATATACTTCAAAAATGACATGGCCGCCGTGACCACCATCCCCGCCATCGGGTCCTGCACGATCGTTCACCCATAATCTCAGGAAACTTATTGCACCGTCACCACCATTGCCTCCAATCGTTTTCACCTAGTATTGAATGGCGATTCTTATTGATGTGATATGTCTTGATAGGAATTTTTTGTAACGGTTTTTTTTTCTAAATCACCTGTTTGACATCCACAAAATGTTGCTTCGTAGCGTTTTTCGCCCTTGCTTTCTTTCTTCGTAATGGGACAGGAACGACTTCATCATTATAAAAGCAGGTGGAGCGATAAAGAGATCGAATAAAATTAATATGATTTTTTATGTGATGTTTCAATATGATTGTATCGCAAGCTGATTGTTGGCATATCGAATGTTTTAATGTGGAAATTCTTAAGCGTCGGAGAAACTGCATCTGGAATGAACAATACCAAGTAGACGTTTTTGAAAAAAAATGTGACTAGAAGCTGATACAAAATTTTATAAATGTAAGAACCATTGAGACGACTAGGAATTCATCTGATTTATTGTCACTGGCATACTTTTATATTGAGATTACTCTCAAGAATTTGCGGAATTATATTCTCGTGTATCTCGATTGCTCTCTTTCGATACAAAGGTATTGTATCAGAATGATAACTTATTCTATATGTCCTAGTAATCTTTTCAGAATCTCGAAATTGATACCATCCGAGAAACTCAACATTTTTAATTATGTTACCAGCATTGTTATACAATACTGTATAAAAAATATCTTGATTGAAACTTGGCAAAACCATAAATGTGACGTCAAATGGAAAAATAGGTGGTTCAAACGTTCCCTCTTGTATCTGATTTGGACTAATGTCTCGCCATTGTAAACCGGATAAATTGGACCCTGAACAGAGTATCTGCTGAATAGGCCGAAAGTGTGCCTGGACTGGTGTACCAAATAGAGCAAAAACGTGTACTAGAGCTTTCTCAATACTGAATTTTTTGTCTATTCCCCTGTATCCAGTCGTTGTATAATTCACGAAATTATCCGGTATGTATGGTTCTACCGCTTGTAAAATAAAGTTACCGTGAGCAGCCATTTCTTTTATTTTCCAAGAATCGTCCCATCTCCTTTGTGGTTCATCATAATTCGTTCCGCCCTGACCATTACACAAAGCTACTACAATTTTTCCATTCGACACTAACATATTTTCTGCTGATTCAAAAAATTTTCGAAGCAATTCGCGATTTTTATCTATTCGCATTTTACTACAAACATGAGGGAAATTGAATAGTATTTTGGTAAAGCGCAATGTATTGAGTTGATCATATTCCATCAATTTAGTCGCATCGACACCTAACAACACACGGATTCCTAAAATTAAAAAAAAGTACAATTCATATTGTGATTTATAAATTTGATCGCATATTTTGAAGTTGATCCGATAATATTTTGGATACGAACCATTATTTTTTAAATACTCAATATTTCGAAGGGCAATAACATTTATCGGCTCTGTTTCATAACATGTTGCGATAAAATCAATTTTCAGGTTATGTTTACACAACGCAGCGGAAAATGAAAAATTTCCTTCGCCCATTAACAATATCGTATCATTCTCATCAAAAATTGACAGCTTCATAGTTTCTCACCCCCGCAATACTCAAGGGGCTGGAACAAAGTTTCAATGTTCGTATTCTCAATAATTCATCGTAGAAAATTCGTCTCTATAGAATATGAGTCGCGTATAACCTTTCATACGTATAAGCAAATCAAAAGAATAATAAAATAGCAGTACAAACCTTCAAAATTATTTATATGACGTAATATATTTAGCCAGTATAATAACAAAACCGCTTAATTAAACATTCATAATAGAGTTGATGAAAAACATGTGCGATGAAATATTTGTACATGCCAACGTTGGTATGCATGAACTGCATGACCATGCATGTGACCTATCGAGAAACATGGGTAAACTATATGTCTATATAGATATATATATACATATATCGAGAGCGCCAGTTGAATATTGCACGCACCAGCATGCACTTGCTGACACTCGCACAAGCCTTCACGGCTTCACGCAACAATTAATAAAGTCAATCAAGTGTTATAGTCATTCTCAGTTTTCTTGGACAATATGCATTATATATATTTGTTTACACGACATCACTCCCACAGTTGTCTTGTTTTCATTGATTTTCAATACATGAGAAATGAATATTTACCAGCGTAACTATCACCGGATATTATATATACACTCACCAGTATAAACATTCATTTTATCCTCGAATTTTTTTCAATACTGTCAAAATTTTATGAGAATCTAGCACATTATTAACCACAAGCAGCTGCTTAACACAATGCCGTTTGCTATGACAAGCAAATGTTGATTCAACATATCCACGAAAGAATACGAGGTGTGTATTGTATACCATGTAACAAACATTTCAACAAATAATATTGTCAGGCCGATCAATATTTAGACCTTCATATGTCCTCGCACAATCTTTGTTGTTTATCCTTGTTTGCTGCACTCAATCAAATACACCAATAGCAGTGAATTATTCAATTCCAGTGAACCCAATATAAATTAATGAAAGAAGAAGTAAAAATACATTCATTCTTCTTCTTCTTCACTGTTTTCACATGACTCAATGAGTAGCATTTATATATATATATACTGTCAAATGAACTGCCAAATAAGTCCGGTTCATTGAGAATAATTTCATAGCAGAAATATGTCCATTGCAGTGACGTTTTTCTGATAGAATGAAAATATATGTTCACATATAAGTGCACAAATGCACGATGTTCGATGCCTACGCGCGTGCATTCAATTCTTGGCGATCTCATCACATTTATACGATATTATATATCTATTAAGTCGGCTTTCGCTCTACATTCATTCAGACTAAATTTATGAGAGACGGCCTTCAAGTTTAATTTCATCCTAGTCATTTTTATAAATCATACAAGGTTTTTCTTCCATTGGTTGCATCACAATTGCATCATCTATATACAAATCCATGAGAAAATGTATTATTAGTGTCTCCCATTGATTATTCAAGAGTATACAATATATCATTAAATTATGATCATTAGTCAGCGAATAATTCCAATGACTGTAGGATACATTGCGCATGAAGTAATTGAACCATCGCGCGAATCGTATATCATTCTGTTTTTAGCTTATAAACAGATTCACAATGAGTCTGTTGGAGCAATGGTAAACGATATGGTGTGACAACATATCATGCGCACATAATCATTGAGTAAAGATGAAATGTTATGTAATATATACACTTGGGATTGTAAAAAAATTTCATCGTACTGCCGTTATAACTCAATTTCCATGGAGAATTTCACAGATAGCAATTAAAGTACAGTACATTCTTTATATTTTTTAATCGATATACCATGCGCAAACAAATTATCCATATGTAAAATAAATGATAGTCATTTTTTTCAATACAGCCGTTGACATTGTATCGCGATTATGCCGTGGAGTATACGAAGTAAAACTTTTATTGTCGCCCACGCTAAAAAAATCGATATCTTCTAGTATCGCGTGTCAATGGATTTAACCACTATGATAATCTTAACGCATACACAGTTATACGCACTTTTTTTCGCCGTGTATGATACTTAATAATTGAGTCACGAGAAGTACATGAAAGCTTGTATTTATTGATTATAGGGTTTCGTGTATGTAATAAGGGAAGTGTGAAATGCTGGATCAAAAGCAAATGAAGTACGCGGATTGCCATATGAATCCGTGTACGCATACAGAAATATTAGAACGTGATATAATATAGGAACAATGGAGTTTTTCTATTAGTGTTGTTCCATCATACACAATTGACTGTCTTACAATAGATGGTGTATGAAATGCCAATGACAAAAGGATGAATGATCAAATGAATATGATAATTAACCATATCCACACTCACTACATAAAATCATCTCAGCGATCATGGAATGCGATCATGGAACCAAACAAGAAAACTGAAACATAATACACCATTATTCATCTAATAACAACGATTCCTATCATGTGAATATCATTTCTGTCCCATATCCTCATTTTCGTACGGGGAAAATCTGGCCTTGAATCGAAACTTTTCGTCGCAAGGCCAAGTAATGAATCCACTAAATGAAATTTTATATGAATGGTGAGGGAGCGTATAACGAATTTCCCATCACACCTGTTCCGCTCTCATGGCAAGATCATACGTTATTTAAATTGGATCGATACAAGTCCGAAGCCGAGTAAAATCAATACAAAGTTCTCTTCTTCTCCTCCTTTCTTCACAACATGTGAAATCCTTCAACACATTCATGTGTGCAAAGTTTCTTTTTTTCGACGTCTACATGACCCTACGTGTTGGACATTGTTTTGACCTTCGTATTTATATGTATTATTAAATACTGCCTTATGTGTTATAGTAGGTTCTGTCAGTACCAACTAGATTGAAGCGAGTTGAGTCTGATTTGAGTTCAACGCTCCCTCGTATGATATGAATAAATAGAAGCTCCACAAGTGTCTCGTTTAGGTTGATTCGCATTATTTTGTCTTGAAGAAGATTGGATTGTCATTGTCTCACAGAAACTCAATCGAGATATAATTAGTTAATCTCATTTAAATATTCCATATGTCCATTATTCATAATCTCATTATTGTCGATAATGTAATTAATTTGAAGATACTGATTCTATTGCAGGTAATGAATTTAAATGCTCATGTGAAGCAAATACTTGACTAATATCCCGCCATGAGACGGCGCTGCGGACGTCGCGACGGAGGGCGTCGTCGGCAGACGACGTCAATCGTGCGTGGCCTTAAAAACTCGTGGAGTGGATGTTGGTTGGAGGCGCCGGGAGGCAGTAGATATCGCCGTTGGCACAAGAGACGAAAATTATATTTGGTGAGAATACAGATGAACAGAGAGAAATGAGACAGGGCGCAAAGATGTGAGTGTGTGCTGTAGAAAAAAGAACTGTTTCAATGAGGGATCCTAAATTATCAGGAGACACTGTCATAGAAAAATTAAAACCCTGAAAAACAACCGAAGCTATGTGTACATTACGTAGAAAGAGATGATACGTGTTGTATTGATATGTTCTAAAATGCGAGAGCGAAGAAGAAACAGCGAGAGAGCGGAAAGACGGCGTACGAGGCTGATTATAGAATAATTTTCTCATCACTAAATTGCGAACTACTCTCTGTGTTCTAGTGTGAACTAGAATATAAGGATCCGACACCTTATTCTTGAGATTCTATTTTTATTCTTATGATAATTATTTTATCGTCTTTTGAATTTTTTTGATAATGCTTCTCGTAGTATTTCGCAAAATCTGATCATCATTTACTTCATTTTAAATGAACGTAAATACCGTGAGTTCACTGATCACTGCTAATCCATTTCGGGCACTGATTTATCGTGTATATTTCTACATATAAACACATACACATGTGTAAATATATATACATGTATATACGTATATGTATGTGAATATTGTTCTAGACGTAAGTACAAAGTGTTATTTCCAGTTCCTACTATACTTGAATTATATGTTTTTTTTTGTCATTGCTACGAGTGGGATGCTTTGCGCTATCATGGATAAGTTTGTTAATTCTACTTCCATCCCATTCTTCATCTCTACACCTCAATTCTCATCATTGTTCGGAAATTATCTAAGTATAGCCACACTAAATATGAATGAATGTAATTAATCTATTCAGTGTTATAAACGTTTCATGAATTTCATAGTTGTGTGCGTAATTTCAATTCAAACGTTTGTTATTCCCGACCGTATTCATGTTGTTACTTCTTTTTTTTTTCTTCACAATGAAAATTTTCATCGTCCTTCTTATCGTCTTATGAGGTATAGAAATAAATTTGTCAGTGCGAATTTTATATTCTTCTTCGTGAAGTGAGATATGGGAACGAATGTGTGAAGTTAATTGGAAGGATTATCAACTTATTGAAAAAAGAAGATATGCCGCATCACTTGTCACAGCATTCAGTATCCATTTACAAATAACATAATAAAACGTACATTGTGTGGGTTGATGTTTCTTCCGATGCTATTCTACCGGTATTTTATAATGGCCCGGTCAGTCAGTCGCCGTACTTCACAAGCGGTTCAGCCAATTTTACTTCGACGTACAGCGCTATTCGCATTCGACAAACACCAATTTACTAACAAATAATTTTATACCTCTACAAAATTTGTTGACAGATAAGTTCTTATCTTCACTAATTGTCAAACTCATTATTGAATTTGTAGCGACTCGATATAAAGGCGACAAGGCGTAACATGTGCTCCAAGACAATATCAATGTTCGATCGAGTGTCATAGATGATCTCCAAATAATAAATTATCAAAATTCAAAAATAATGGAACCAACGAAAATTTCAACGGTGACGACGACGTCGATGAGGACAAAAGAAAATATGCCTATCGTTCCACACTTAGAAAGAACGGCATTCACCGCCTGTAAAATTACTACTAATTTCTTGGCACCAGTGAAGACCGATAAGCAAATATATGAGAATTCAATGTTGGAAGATGATCCAAATGCTAACTCAGTTGTAGTAACTACTTCGCATGAATACAAAACTGTCCCTAGGTGGGGACCAAATCATAGAGGTGCTCAAGAACTCGCGAATCTTTACAGTACTGGTGAGTGCAGATCAAATATTATTTTTTATTCCGTTGTCCAGATTAAATTGGAATTAACAGTAGAATAGATGTTATATAAATCCAAGAATGATTCGCAACAATCTCTATCAGTGTTGTACATTACCGCAGATGACATCGAAAATTCTTACACGTATTTATTCACTTTTTTTATGCTATGAATAGGTAAAAGAACACAGGAATGTATTTGCGTTGGAATCTGTATAACATTGATGGCAGTGAATTCGGTATTGATCGTTATTCGATTGAGACTGGAAAATTTCAGCTCTATCGTTATAGCTGCGCTGTGTGGAATTGTAACAGCCGACTTTATATCAGGATTAGTTCATTGGGCGGCAGACACATGGGGATCTATAGAATTGCCAATCCTCGGAAAGGTACAATAAGTCATGTCAATGAACAAAAAAACATTGTATTAATATATATTGAACGAACTCTTTTGACTCTTCAAATTAATTGATTGCAGAATTTTTTGAGGCCATTTCGTGAGCATCACATAGATCCAACAAGCATAACCAGACATGATTTTATCGAGACAAACGGTGATAATTTCATGGTTACTATTCCAGCATTATGCAAGCTCACGTGGGATTTTATTAGCTTGCCAGAATCTGAAATTCAACGTAGATTTCTTTGGACTTGTTATTGGTGGCAATTAGCGATATTTGTGGCAATGACTAATCAAGTATACACTTTGGAATTCTATTGTTATTAAAAACGAAGGTTGAAAATGTTTCTCTAACATACAAAATATCATAATTGTAGATTCATAAATGGTCTCATACGTATTTTGGGCTGCCTGGATGGGTTGTTTGGCTGCAGGAACATAGAATAATTTTGCCGCGGAGACATCATCGTGTCCACCATGTTGCCCCTCATGAAACATATTTTTGTATCACAACTGGTTGGTTGAATTGGCCTTTGGAAAAAATAAGATTTTGGTGTGCTCTGGAGATCCTTATCGAACATGTAACAGGTTATAAACCGCGCGCTGACGATCTCAAATGGGCACAGAAAAGATCTTGAGAATCACTGTCAACATTTTTCTGGTTTGTGTGGTGATAAATATTTCTGTACATGATATACATTCGATATGAAACTAAAAAAAACGTGATGTTAAAAGCTTTCTGAGGAGAGATGCATGTATATGGGTGCGTAACGATGTGAGAATAGACCGGGGCTTTGTGAATAGAGGCGTTACAATTGGAATTTTTGCACTACATCAGACTCACGTTTTTCGACGTAGGTCGCACCTAAAGGCTACACGATTATCAGCTGAAGATTTTGTGTGAAGATTGGACATTGGAGATTCATAATACCATTTCAAATACCGTTTTCAATCTCTCCGCACGTCATCAATTTTCTTTTCTTAATGTCGATCGTATTTCACGCATTATAAGCGATAATCAAACTATTTTTATTCGCCTTAGAAGTATTTATTTGGGCAATATCTATACGCAAAATGATGAAAGAAAGCCGAAGAGTATCTCCAAAATAATGGTATTACATGACTCCGCTGAGTAAGTAAAACCAAATGTAGTTTACGGTGGCGGCCTTCGACAATTCGTTATTTTGTGTACCGATCAACTCATAACACGTACAATATGGAGGGAGAAATAGATATCCAGTGATATCTCTTTCTCTTGTCTGATTTTTCAGAAATCTCGCACAATAAGATTATAGCCACAAGTAACGAATGCACTTTATCTTCATACTGGAGTGAAAATAATCTCCGAACTCATCAACCAATATGATACGTCTTTTATAGTGTAAATACAATTGCAGAATTACGACATGCACACATAGGCTGAATAGTCTGCAATTTCCGCAAAATATCTTAAAAAACAGAGTTTGAATAGCCTAAATACGGTTTTTATGAATGATTGGTGTGCGAGTATTAGACTGTTCAGGAAACAAGCAGTGGAGTTTTATCCATAACACCAATATACAATGAACTAATCCAGTTTGAACTACAATTGATGGGCAGAATAAAAAAAAGTGAAGCCTGATGGAGAAAAAGAATTAAATAAATAAATAAGTCGGACAAAATAATGGAAATTGAACAAGAAGGAAGCTGAATGATAGAATACATAAGTTAAGAGAAAATATACATTGCGCCGTCCCACAAAAATTATATACCTCAACTGCTTCAGCACTTTTGTGTGAATTCTCTAAATCTTTTGTCAATATGAGGAATAAGTTATTGGTATATTGTTGTACTCACTCCCAATGTGATATTCTATTTTGATAATTTATGAATGGAACAGAATATATTAGTGCAAAATTCTACGCCGGAGAAGATGATAGTTCATCTGTATACAATTCAATAATATATATATATGTGATCGATATGATGGAGGCCGTAATTCTGAGTGTGTAATTCGTAATTAATAAGTATTATCGTTATCGATTGCGCTCTTGTTATTAAGTTTGATGGCAGATTTGGAGAAATATTTATCAGAAATTTAAATATACATATGAATAATATGTATACTCACACAGTGCTCATGAAAAAGAACGCGATTTCATCAGACGTGTAAATATTGTGAAACGAAAAATTTCTTGCTTGGACAATGATGTTTAATCAAATGATCACTTCCTGGCAGAGGGAGACGTTCTACTGGTATATTGAAATAAGAGAATACTATTCTAATATTTTTTTACTGCCAAGAGAGATGCTTATTTATCCAAGTTCGCATTGAATCAAAATTTCACCGTTGAAATGGGTACTCACAGCAATGGTCAAGACAAAAGTTGATATAATTGTGGTGAGGTTCATATGTACACAAAATGCAATGAAAGCATGTTATTTAGCATTTCTATGCTGTTTCACGATGGTGCTTATTTAATACGAAGTGTGTTGGGTAAACAATATCAGATGAATACAAACAGGCAGACAAATAATATAAAGCTCAAACCACGTAATAAAATTTCATGCAGAAATCGAAATTAGTTTCAATTGAACCACATAGGATTGTAATACCCAAAATGTCCAAGGTATTGCAAGATCTGCTAACAACGATACCATCAAGCGCCTACAGTAGATATGATAATAAGGAAATTATGTATGTATACGTACGAACTCTAAACAATATAAATAATGATATGCATCGCAATGCGATTTCACTACGTTGAGTAAGGTAGTCTTGTGATATTCCAAGTTTTATATGTATAATTCACTATAGTGAGAGAAAAACTTACCTATATTGAGCAAATCATGTAATGAAATATCTACACAACGTACGGTTATTGCCTCCTTTATTTTTATTTTCTTCTGGCGGAAGAAATTTTGTCAATGTACTGCATGAAAAATTTGGAATGAATGTGAAGAGAAGAATAAGTGTATTCTTTTTTTATAACATTATATCCATAATGAATAGATCCATTTTATTAAATTGCGGAAAATATTGGAACTCATGCGAGCTGGACATTCATGACACCCTTAAAACCCTTACAGTTATGACTCTTCAACCGTACTCATCATATGTCTTGACTGTTAATGGAAGATAAGCCGAAGTTTGTGAGATGCTGGAGGAAGAAAATTTTATTCTACATGTGGATTGACGAGAAAACAGTTCGATTTTTTGCGAAATTTTTGAATTTCAATCAGCTAAAGAATGAACAGATATCTTACACTAATTATTCTAACTCTGTTAGATTCCATTAGTGTATCAATAGACATATGATGATGACGAATTTATAAAAATTAGTTTTCCAGAAATGTTTTAAAGGTTCTCCCATTTGGCAGTTTATTTCTTTCACTAAACTAATTCTTCTCCATGTTTCTCACATACTCATCTGAGAGGATGATGAAAAAAGAGGCAAGATTTTTTTGTCACTTACTGCAAAGATGAGCGTATTAAGTACATGTTAACCATTCAAATAAACTAATGAAATGCGTCGTAGTTGGCGGTACCGTGACTGTAGACGAATAACAGCGATGCCCCTGGTGAATACATGGGAATGGGGCGCCCGCGTGGCCGATTGTGGCTGACGTGGTATTAGAAAGCATTGTTGAAAATAAAATATACACATAATGTTGGTACAATTGTCGAAAAGTTTTGAGAGTTCGTGTGATTAACATCGGGTGGATTGTTGTATTGGCCGATTTTTTTCGTCATCATCACACACGATATCAGTTTTTTTATTAAAAAAGCACCACGATACTTTGTCACGAGTGATTATCGATTAGAGCTATCAGTAATATCACGATAATTAATCGTGTTGAGCTACCCGCGGTGACCGTGGTAGTCGCCATGTAAATTGGCGCTGATAAACCCAAAGATTATACCGGCGTTGCCTGTCTTAACACAGTAGAAGTGCCGTTATTATTTGCCCGGGTTTTCCTTCCATGCAATTCTCAGAGCGATCCATTAATTGAAAAGGTCTTGTGTATCATCCTGCAATAATTGAGGACGTCGGCAAGTCCCGACGATCCTCACTCGGGTGCTTGTTGAGCGCCCGGGCGACGCCAATTTTATTCACCAAATATTATTTCTAGAGAATAGAGAAAATTCAAGACGAAAAGAGAAAGAACAAAAAACGGCAGAGAGTAGGAAGGAGAAAACGAAAGCGTGTGAGAAAGAAGGAGCAAGAAGTTGAGAGTGAACAGACCGGAGACAAAGATAGAAAGAAGTAACTGGTAAGGAAGGACAATAACGGCGTCGGTGGTTGCAGTCTACAACGACATTAACCGACAATCTCAGTTGGTTTAACAAAATACCATCACGGAATAATTCAATAAATCTTTGAAATATACTTGATAATATCGAGCAATTCGCCATGAAGCTCGTAGACCACGTGGTGAGGAGCTTTAAGGTGGCGAAAGTCTTCCGCGAAAATTCCGATCGTATAAACAGCATTGACTTCTCACAAAGCGGCGACACATTGATATCATGCTCTGAAGATGATCAAATAGTTATATATGACTGTGAAAAGGGTACACAAATGCGAACAGTCAATTCAAAAAAGTATGGTGTCGATTTAATACACTTCACACACGCTAAAAATACAGCGATACATAGTAGTACCAAAGTTGATGACACGATACGTTATCTCAGTCTTCATGACAATAAATACATCAGGTATTTCCCTGGCCATACAAGAAAGGTCGTTTCATTATGTATAAGTCCTGTTGAGGATACATTTCTATCAGGCTCAGTTGACAAAACATTACGATTGTGGGATCTGAGATCACCAAGTTGTCATGGTGTTATGAATGTGTCAGGACGACCAGTTGCAGCTTACGACCCTGAGGGTCTCATATTTGCTGCTGGCGTAAATTCCGAGTGTATCAAACTTTATGACCTTCGTAGTTTTGATAAAGGGCCTTTTGTGACATTTAAATTATCACAGGAGAAGGAGTGTGATTGGACAGGGCTGAAATTCAGTCGTGACGGCAAAACAATTCTCATATCAACAAATGGCAGTATCATACGTCTTATTGACGCATTTCATGGAACACCATTACAAACATTCGCTGGCTATTTGAATAACAAGGGCATCGCCATTGAAGCAAGCTTCAGTCCCGATTCACAATTCGTATTTAGTGGCTCAACAGATGGCAGAGTACATATATGGAATGCTGAAGCTGGTCACAAAGTTTGTGTTTTGAATGGCGATCATCCAGCTCCCGTTCAGTGTATACAATTCAATCCAAAGTATATGATGCTCGCGTCAGCATGCACCAATATGGCATTTTGGTTGCCGACCGTTGAGGATACAGCGTAGATGAAAAGTTAATGAACGGAGGAGAATCTGGAAAAGCCAGACACACGATGGGAAAGGGATAGAGTGGGCGAATGTGAGGCCTAAATATATATTTATGCAATTTATCAATGGCGAGTTGTGAAACTTGTCAATCGGACAATTTCATCTAATATCAGCGAATGAAAAAAGAGTTGTGCTGACCAGTGTCGAATTGATAGGAGAAATAAACCTGGCGAAAAAAAATTATGGGTTTCTCCATGAAACGTATGGCCCTTCACTCAATTCCGATGCTGCATTATAATCAATTTGATGAGGGAATCACAGACAGAAAAAAGTGAATAATACCGAGGATGCATCCTGGCAGTGTAGTTGTAACGTGATAATTATTATTTTGGTCATTCTCGTTTCTGTTGAACTCACGTGTCATCGATTTTTATATTCCCCTAGTTATTGTACACATGTAATTTTTAATCACGAAACGTCGTAACACCACTTTATCTCTTGTTCGCGTTTTCTGGACTCCAATCTCATTACCGTTAGTAGTATTTACAGATGCATCTTTTTCTCACTGTACATAGTTGTGTTTCTGTGTACCTATACTTTATAATTCTTACGATATCAATGCAAAATTGCATAGACTTGAACCGTTCGCAATCATCACTCGTCATCTTGCATTTGCGCTGTTAACCATCTATTGAATGTCTTTTTTTCATCATTTATGTAAATACGCTGTAACTGTTTACTATTTCTCGATGAAGTATATTTATCAGATCCAACATTTCTCTTTTTTAGTTCAGGTTCCAATACATGATCACATAAATATACATATAACTTTGCGAAAACTTTGGAATATATATATACATGCGCGTGCGTGCACGCAGACGCAACACACATACACATACACATTCCCTCTCTTCGGTCCATTTGTTTAACTATGCATAAAACGACACTCTATCTCTAATTGCATAACATATATAATATGTGATGTAGTGTTTGCATGTGAGAAAGAATGGAAGTTGGGCGTGCGAGATAAAAAATGATTTGTGATTCACTGAATAGGTATAAATGTGTGCAACTCGATGTAATATAGTATTTTTTATAAGATATATAAACAAATCAAATGCCGTATGTAATCATAATAGAGTGTTTCGTAATGAAAAAAATATACGCGTGTTTCGATGGTATGATGAAACTTTTGCACAATACATAAGAAAAAACAAAATAAATGCATACGGGACTCTACTGAATTTGAAGCTTTGATAACTGTCCCACCGAATTGATTCCAAATATATATATATATATATTTGGAATCATATATATATATATATACAATACGCTTATTCAAACTCGAAGAATGAGATTCCAAATTTCATCATTGTGAAACGTATAAGCGGAGAGAAAATGATTTCAAGTCAAAATAATTCCTTCAATTGCATATATTTTCCACAATTAGTGTGGACATCCTCAACTCCAATATTGCAATGTTGATTACCACTTTGAAACCTTTTTTATGAAGGAATATAATTGAAATGTAGAATGAATTCGGTCATAAGTGAGAAATCGCTCGCTATGTACGTAGATGCATTGATATACATATGTATGTATACATACAATTACGCGACCCTTTCCGTCCGCACAATGAGAAAATATTCAGAAAATAAGTAATAAAGTGGAGATACTAACTTGCAGTTATAAATGTCGAAGCATCCTTTTCTATTATAGATGTAACTATCAATATTTACCCTAGATGTGTCTTCGCGAGCCAATAGAAAGCAGGCGAATGCAAAAAATCTCCTGATGATGTCGTGTTTTCCTGATGTTTCAAATTTTAG
This sequence comes from Meteorus colon, assembly GCA_030523085.1. Taxonomy (NCBI): domain Eukaryota; kingdom Metazoa; phylum Arthropoda; class Insecta; order Hymenoptera; family Braconidae; genus Meteorus; species Meteorus colon. The sequence continues at coordinate 164,716 of JAPYZH010000071.1, forward strand.
TTCGGGCCGTACCAAGGCAAGAACGTTAATGAAATTTTCATGGCATACAAACCATGTCCGTATATGCAATCGTGCATATTGTTATGACCACATGGTTTTTTTTTTTTTTTTTCATTCATGACAAAAAGTTTATATCTTCCCACATGCAACAACAAAATATTTTCCATCCAGTACTCCCGTAATGAAGATACATTAAAGATATTTGCGTACAAGGGAGATCGAAATATGACGAAAGAATCAGATGTCATAAAGATCTCACGAAATATGTTTCATATCCGTTGACATAAGTGACAAGTCGGTATAATTACCAATTGTAAAGAGCTATACCGTGAATAATATAGGATACGGAATTAACTACTAGCCCCTCCATTTCGAAGTTTTATTTGCGCAAAAATCTCTCCTTTCAGTATATCATATTAATGATTATCGAGCTGTGACATTAATTGTATGGCACTGTTCCCAGAAATAAACTAACGTTTACTGTAAGAAGAAAATATATATAGAACAATCATTCGTTAGAAAACGATTTATTAGAAAAACATCATCATAATATCGTAAACGAAATGTTGTCTAATGTGTCCTGTCATTCACTCCAATTTGTACACTGCGTGAAGAACGAATATGGAGAAATAACAAATACTGTAATCATTATTCTTCTTTCTGAAGGTACATGTCTCAGAAAACATCTGATTGAATAAATTACAAACCGTTTTATACACCTGAATGCGTCTTCATCATTTTTCCTCGTTAAGATTATCCGATGCATCCAGATGATACATTTTTCTCTCGTCCGTAGATATTTCGGCAGGTGCACCAGACATCAAATCACGTCCCTCCATTGTCTTTGGGAACGCTATAACATTTCTGATATTTGGCGAGTTGCAAATCATGGAAATCAATCGATCTATACCTGCAAGCATCAATTATTTTCACTGAAAGTGTATAACGAAAATATCTCATATCAAATACAATAATTTACCGAATGCAATTCCGCCATGAGGCGGAGCACCACTCGCTAAAGCCACAAGCAAATGTCTCATTTGCTCATCATCAATATTGAGCATTTTTAATATTTTTCCTTGTAATTCCGCGTCGTGAATACGGATCGATCCACCAGCTATTTCAGACCCATTCAATACAAGGTCGTAATGCAATCCGCGTACCTGAGTAGATGGAAATACATTTCTTACTGATAAGTGAAATTTTACTGATTTATGTAGAATATTCCGCAGTTGTCACTCACTTTGAGTGGTTCTCTCGTGAGACATTCCATATCCTCAGGATGAACAGCAGTAAATGGATGATGTGTGGATTTCAATTCACCCTCGCATTCGCCTTTTTCAAATAACGGAAAGTCAGTGACCCAGAGAAATTTATGTTCGGATGAACGGATTTCCCGGTCTTTCGATTCCATAATATTCACGATCTCCGTGCGAATTCTACCCATCAATTCCCTCTATGGAAAAATTCGTTTTTTAAGCAATTATTTTTATAGCATTCACATTCTGAATACATACCGCATCATTTTTGTTGCCAAGAACCACAAATAAAGCATCTTTTTCATGCAACTTCAATATATGGTCCATCATGGAGGCATTGATATTAATTTCTTGGATTTTTTCCCGCCAGCAATCACTGCCAATCCTTAATTGAAGTAGTGTTGTATCGCCAGAATAATATGTTCTAATATGACTCAATTTCTTTTTTACAGACTTCGTGAGAAATTCCTGAAATATATCATCATCGGTTCATTGGTATTTCGATTCTCGTAAAGAATAAACAGATGTATGCGCTCACCGATGCATCCGGTATGGCAAATGCATACACGCCGAGGGAATCGGCAACATTTTTAGGGCCTAAATAAAATTCAGTAATATTGAAAATGCGGTACGGAATTCTTAAATCTGGTTTATCAGTGCCATAAGTTTCCATTACATCTTCATATGTGTATCTGGCAATAGGCAATGTCAGTCCTCCTAACTCACTAGGCCAGATATGTTTCAATAAGTTTTCAACCAAATCAATTACTCCCTCACAGTCAGTAAAGGACATTTCTAAATCTAATTGTGTGAATTCTGGCTGGCGGTCCGGTTTGCCTGTTTCATCTCTATAACATCGTGCTATTTGAAAATACCTATCTATTCCACCAATCATCAATAGCTGTTTGAATTGCTGTGGACTTTGTGTCAGGGAATAAAATTTTCCTTTAATTTTTGTGGGCACAACGAACTCCTGTGCACCACCGGGAGTTCTTCGGAATAGCGTTGGTGTTTCAACATCGACGAACCCACAGTGATCTATCAAATATACTCGAATTTTGTGGATAAGTTGCGACCTCAACCGTAAATTTCGCTGCAACAATGGAGATCTCAAAGCCAAGTATCTATATTGCATTTGAAGCGCTTCTTTTGGTGTGTTGTGCTGCCGATTATAAAACGGAAGCTGTGGTAGAGCCTCGTTCAAAATTTTGAGATCGTCCACCAGAATTTCAATACTACCGGTAGACATTTGATGATTTTCTTGACTTAATGGCCTTGCAGTTACTTCGCCAGTCACGGATAAAATGCTCTCATAACTCAGCCGGCTCACAGCTTCGATAAAAGTTGGTTTCTGCGTTAAAGAAGTATGAAAAATAAGCCAGTTACATTAATTAAAAAAGAATAATGGTATATTATCCTGACATCATCGGGGATTATAAGTTGTGTTGTGCCATAAGAATCTCTCAAAGTGACGAACTTTCCCATTCTCTGATATTCCATCCATCCACACAATTGCACTATTTCTCCTATGTTGTGAGCCCCCAGTTCGCCACACGTATGAGATCTCCGTACGTATTTGTTTATGGGCGATATTCCGTCACTTTCCCTTCTCTTGGCTTCAAGTGCATCCCGACCATTATATAGCACTTGACTTCTACTGGGATCTGTTCCACTCTGGAATTTCATTAATACGAATAATGTAATTTCGCGGCTGATTATACATCTCTCTCGCTATGACTATGTGTTTGACCTTCGAATTCTTCAATGCTAACTGAGAACCATTGCCAACGACAGTTGAATATCGCCGCAAAATCAATGTGCAGCTGTTTGCGAACATCTTCTTGATGATGGCAATCGTATGCACCTACGAAAATCAAAACAATCTAAACTCATAGGTTATGTTTCTATATTGAAGTTGTATAGAGGTGACGAATTAATTTGCTGAATATTTCTGGATTGCCTCGCTGCTTCTATTTGAGAACTACACAACAGTGTGAAGAAGTATCGATGTTTTGGAAGAACAAAAAATTGCTCATATTATACATATGTATTGACATATGACTTTACATTACTTACCTTTAATAGAAGCATAACTGATCTCCAATACTGTGTGAATTATTGATTGATCTCTAAAACAATATAGAATTGGTTGAGATACCATTTATGTCGGAATTCATTGCACGATAAGTTATCGACAAAAAAGTGAGAATATATAAACAGCAAACGTGTATGATTAACAATGCTATTATTATTCTGGCATAAGGTCATAATTTTTATATAAACTTTTCGAAAGAAAGATGGGATGTGGGAGATATGTGGGCTCCTCGCAATTCATCACTCCAATACTAATTAGGGAGATGTAAGCATTACTTTCCTCGTCTCCCACGCTTAGAATTATTGGAGTATTATAATGAATCCCGAGGAAATAACGAAATACAACTATTCTAAGGTGCAGATCATTTTGGAATGAACTTCATAACATCAGGGGGTGATATATCGTATAATTTCCCGTTTCAATCAACGTGAAATGCTTGCCAATATAGTCTACTAATTTCACTTCCGGCATTTACACAACGTACACACTATACAACATACTATATATTCCAATCTCACGCTTGCTTTTATCAAATCCAGGCACGAGCGCTGTTTATGTTTCAGCAAAACAAATCAAACTCGTCATTCAGATCTTCACATTGAACTACAACGTCTTGGACACTATTAGACCGGTATAAATATGGTAAACCTAACAATTATCACTAATCCTAATAACTGCAATACAAATATACTCTAAAAATCTACAATTTCTCATTCAAGCTACCATTGTCGCTGCTTAGGACTGCCCAGAATCATCCTATGGTAAATTCCTAACCTTAAATCATCAAATGAAGGTCATGCATTTAATTACGTTTAAAAACATTGTTGATAAAAGAAAGGCCATTTCTGGAATGGCAAGTAATCGCATAAAAGCCTGAAGATTCAACTTTCGATTTTCTCATGGATAGAATTTTGATGAAAAATTATTGAGAATTGCCAAATATACTAGAGTATTGATGCCACCGAATTTTAGCCCTTCAAAATATTCTTGCCTTGGCACGTTTGAAGATAGATGTTCTGAGAATACCCAATGAAATGCTGATTTTCCAAAGTTCCATCGTTAATTTCTCCACAGTATTTAGGATGTCTAAATAGAACATTTGTTTTTGTTTCATAGTTGGTGGAATTGAAAAATGGAGAAACGTACAATGGACATTTAGTAAGCTGTGATAATTGGATGAATATTAATCTTCGAGAAGTCATTTGCACATCGAGGGTAAGAAAATCAATCAGCAATAAATGAACAAATAATTAATCATGAATCATTTATTTGTATCATAGGATGGCGACAAATTCTGGAGAATGCCTGAGTGCTATATCAGAGGGAGTACAATAAAATATTTACGAATCCCTGATGAAGTAATTGACATGGTGAAGGAAGATGTCCAAATGAAATCGAGAGGGCGAGGCGAGATGAAGAGCCGTGGAGGCCAAAATCAAAGAGGTGGACGAGGTACAGGGAGAGGTACCTTCGGAAATCGCGGCAATAGGGGCCCTACGCCACTCGGCCGTAACAATACAGGGAATAAATCGATAAATAAATCAAGGCCAAAATGAAATCATTGATAAATAAGGTCATATATTGAGAATGATTAGTGAAAGTATTCGTTTCATTTTTTATTATACATATTTAGATCATGACTTAAAAAAAATGGAGTATGATTTGTACTGAAATCTTTCTGTCTTAATTCTTTACCAAACAAGCATTACAATTACAATTATTCTTTATTATGTATAGTTTTTTTTCTGTATTTCATTATTGATTAATACTCAGTGGATAGTCTAGTGCGAATCATAAATTAGGACATAATAATAGACAAATCCTATCATGTGACATACTAAACACGATTAGTTTAAAATAATATTCTTAAAGATCAGTCGTGTCAATGTACATACACTATCCACAGCGTGAAAAAAAAACTTCATTTAGTAAGGGAAATACGACAAAGTTCCCTTGAATTTTTCGTTCGTCTCTGTTGTTCCACTGTTAATAAATGGATCAACGGATTGCCATCGTGGCAGCCAATTTTTGCTGATTTTCTGTCAGCAATTTTGAATATTTATCGGCCTTCAACTATAACAAAGAAATGGAATAGTTTTTATATTTTGAAATATCATAATTAATAAATAGAGATTTGTTATACATACTGTATGAGGCTAAGTCGATTTCGTCGGGTAGTTCCGTAATATTCACGTCGAATCTCTCCTGAACGTCATTCAAAATTTTTGCATCACTCTCATCGCTCACCAACGTTATTGCAAGCCCTTTAGTACCAAAACGACCAGCTCGGGCAACTCGATGCAAATACGTATCAGAATCTTCAGGCATGTCGTAATTGAAGACTATATTAACTCTCTCAATGTCCATACCACGACCAAATAAATTTGTGGCCACTAAGATACGCTGAAAAGAATTAGTTTAATACATTTGAACGACATTCGAATTCTTGGTCAAAATATAGTTGATGTATACAGTTCGATACTCAGTAGAGAGTTCAAGAGTAGCAATCACGTTGTGATCATGAAATGAAAAAGCGTCCTCATTGTACGATACGTAAAAAATAAATACATTCAATTTTGAGTTAATTGAACTTACTTTTTGGAAATCTTTGAACTGTTGATACCTCGAGAGACGGTCCTCCTGTGTCATCGATCTGTGGATACCAATAGCTGGAAAATTTTGTTCCGTCAAAAGTTGAGCTAGAGCCATACACCGTTGTATTGATTTAACGAAGATCACCACTTGATTGAATTCCAATACATCAAGAAGTTCGAAGAGTTTTTTATTTTTTTCATTTTCTTTCAACTTGACGTAATGTTGTTGTAGACCATGAAGTGTGAGCTTGGCCTCGTCATCGACGTAGACTTCCATTGGCTAGACAAATAATAACTTTATGAATCAACCTACTCTAGCCTAACATGCAATTGTGGCCTCAATGATTCAAGACAGATAGAAGAAATAAAATACAGTCAAAAAATTCGAATTTCTTTTTCTAATTTGATAAATTGAAATTTGCAGCAAAAAGATTGAGAAAAAAAGTTGATATGATTCAGCTTGTTTTTTCTAAAACATAAACATCTGTCTGGTCTTAATGATTGTGAAATTTGTTGATTCAATGTTGTTTTTTTAAGCTCATTTACGAGCTTATTTCGTTGATCAGATATATCACACACTGGTTACATACGGTCCCGGCGATTTCCATTGTCAATGTAGTGCCAACAATGAAAACTCGGCAGTCAAAACCCCGACCAGAAATAAGTTGGTGCCACCCAGGAATGCTCAGACACTCATCCACTGACCCGATTGATGATCGAACTCCACTCTCGTAAAAACTTTCATTTTCTTTCATCGCGAACTGATTCTCCATTGTAATCGCGAAGTAACATGCTCACGGGCAACAGCAAACAATTATAAAGATGTATGTGTTTGTGACTGGTTCTCAGTTGAGAAGCATCGACGATGGTCAATCCAAATTGACGTATCAATTATCAACGATGCACAAATATTTACGGGTCGACCAAATTATTTTTCGCTCATTACAATTAGCTCTCAATTGAACGTACGCGGTTTATCGATTGCTCTTTTGCTTAGTTTGAATCATTATATGTAGTAACGTATCTATATGATGGTCCCTAGCTAATTGGTAATACATGATGCGTCCCAACAACCCCCGACGATTGGATCCTCTTGAAATCTTCTTTCTTGCATTCTTCTCTCTTCAGGATGTCTTGATGTCGTCTTCTTTCAACTCTTTCCATTCTCATGAATACCCTCCCAACCATGCCGTCCCCTGTTTTCACTCAAAATCTATACCACCCCACGATACCTCAATTTCTCTAATCATTTTATGAATCGACAGGTGGATTACAGTTTGGAGTAGGAAAACAATCATAGGGATATATAGCAGATGTCAAAGGTAAAAAGTTGGAATGAAGAATGAAATAGGAATTTGAGAACACACGTGTTTTGTGCGGACAACATAAATACTGTTGAGTAACTGAGGATAGATGGGAATAAGGATCGGTGCGATTATTCATGTCGGTTCGAAATTTTATCATTTTTACACAAGATTTTGCTCGTGTTTTCTAGCTAGCCTAGCCCGCGATTAAGACCCCAAATTCAATATATTTCGTGGCATGAGCTTTCTCCTGGGTGATAAACGTGGGGCCACAACACGGGGTAGTATCAACCGAGGATTGCAGTGAAGAGGAAGATTGGCTAATTACATCTTGCATGAATTTTTTGCAGACTGGTCGAATCTCCTTGGATAAGGTGGCGCTGAACATCATAACTTGTTTGCCATGCGGGGTGCTTCGGAATATTTCTTGTACATCTCTCCTCATATCTGCAAATAACAACGAATTATAAATATACTTTTGGAATTAACGTATCTCACAACATTTCAATCGATAGTTCGTTCTTGAGTTACCGGAGCTAAAGTAGGTGCCCCATGAAGCCATACTTTATTTTACATCATTTCGATATAACTTCGAAATATATTCTTATCTAAATATTAAGTGAACCAAAAGAAATTTTACCTAACGATTCCAACATTTTATCGCATTCATCAAGGATGAAATGTTTCAAGTGTTTGAGATTTAGCTTTTTCGAACGAACAAGCGCTAGGATCCGACCGGGTGTTCCAACGACAATATGCGGACAGGTGTTCTTCAATACTGCTTCATCATTCTGAATTGGTAAGCCCCCAAAGAAAACACCAACCTGCAATCAAATGAAAATAAATTTTGGGGAAACATTTCGACTTGGGGAGATGAATAATAATTCTATCATTCGATTTTTTATGATCTCCATCAGTAGTGGGTAGTGGTAAATGCAGTAGTCATCATTTTAGGCTAAGTCAAATGCAACATCATGTGGAGATAATTTCAAGAATAATTTTTATGGCAAAATTGATGATATACCTTCACTTGAGGCATGTATTTGCTGAAACGTTCGTATTCTTTACTGATTTGGAATGCGAGTTCCCGAGTATGACACATGACCAGAACGTAGACTTGATTTTCAGTAAGTTCAAGTTGTTGCAGCGTTGCAAGGACGAAGACAGCTGTTTTACCCATACCAGATTTGGCTTGGCAGAGAATGTCCATACCAAGGACCGCTTGTGGAATGCATTCGTGCTGTACTATAATAAAATTGTCCAGAAAAAAACAGATAATTGTTAGGTACGTTCTCAAAATGTAAGAATTTTCTTGAATTTATACATAAATTATCAGGATAGATTGATTTCATTCACTAATACTATGATGTCCCTATCTATTAGTATCATCATTACTTTTTCTCATTGAAAAAATAAATTTTTAAACTTTATCAGAAGAATATGAAATTGCTGTGGCTTACCTTCAGATGGATGCTCAAAACCGCAATCGACAATAGCTCTAAGAATTTCAGGTTTCAACAAGAAGTCTCGGAAGCCACTGCTGTGAATAGATACATATGTTCCTTTGACTTCTTTTTTGGCAGGCGCATCGCCACTTCCATCAACAACTGCTTCTGTTTGTTCCTCATCTTCATAATCGAGGAGGTCATCATTGTCAGCCATGTTTGTGGATGACGTTGAAATTCGTGACTATTCTGGAAAAAAATATCCGCCATTTTATAAAGGACAGGCTCATAAAGTGATGCGTTTGGTAGAAACTCGCCTCGCAACATTCGAATGAATTTCAATTCGCAATAAAAATATGGAATCAACTCCAAAGTAATATTATATAGATAATCTATTTATCTCAACTTTTTCTTACATTACAAACACGCCATTTTCAAGAGCATGGTGTTAATTCATTTGCAAACGCAAAACTTGAGGAAATATCTACGTTATGTTGTTGTAATTGGATTATGCATTATATAATTTAGTGTAATGATCATAAATCGAAAATAATACAGGAAATTTTACAAAGAAATATACTTTGTGGCAATTTTTAAATGAAATTTATCAACGGCGTCCTCCCCGGTCGGATATGCCATTTTTACAACCTCGTTATAATGCTTTGTAAGATTTAAAATTATCAACTATTGTGATATTAATGAAAGAAATAGCGTGAGGAATTCAATTAGACAGTTCAATAATATGGATTACTAATTCTGAGATGTATAAATATTGGATTACGAACTCACCGAAAAATGATGCTGAACTGACGCTAAAACGTTCGGGTGCGTTGCAACTAATGGCCGATCATGGGTCTCAATTTTGGGCAGAGGACTGCACTCAAAAGGGAGCTGTGAGGTGCTGCCACCACAAAACCCGCATCTCATTTTATAAAATATAATATGGACACGTAACGTCGGCACTTCCGTTTTAGGTGGCGCCACTTTGCTCAAGATAGAGAAACACAATGAATTGCGATACAGCCCAAGTAGCCTAACACAAATACATGTATATATTTGCTATATATACGTATTGAACATGTCGTTTAGTTTCGGCGCTTTTTCATATATTTTTGCGTTAATTGCTGACGCATTCCTCATATTCTTCTCTATTTATCACGTAAGTAATGTTGAATTCAACAAATTCCTACATCCATCTTCATTCAATAGAATTCATGACACTGTTAATATGCATATAACCCTCGGAAGTATCTCACAATCTCACCACCCACTTTCCCCAGTTTAGGGTACACAGTTTTTTTTCATGCATTATCAGATGAGAAAATATATTCCCTTCTCACTTCTAGGTTATTGCCTTTGATGAACTCAAAACGGAATATAAAAATCCCATTGAGCAATGCAACAGTTTAAATCCGGTGAGTCCTTGATACATAGCATCTCACTTCATTTATCCAATGTCTCATTGGGCGAAATACAATTAATGAACGTATATTATGCATATGTTTCAGTTAGTTCTTCCAGAATATATATTGCACATAACAATCAATTTATTTTTCCTCATAAGTGGGGAATGGCTCTCATTACTAATAAATGCACCATTATTAGCATACCATATACATAGATATTTAACAAGACCAGTAATGACTGGACCTGGATTATATGATGCTACGAGCATTCTAAATGCAAATAATTTATCGAGATGCCAACAGGAAGGTTGGATCAAGTTAGCATTTTATTTAATATCATTCTTCTATTATTTGTATGGGTGAGTTGATCAATTGAAACAGAAATATACAAAATTTAAGTCAATGGAATTAATTCATGCTAACTAATGATATTCATTTTTGGTTTCAGAATGATTAGCTCCCTCATTCAGTGAAGCTGCCGGAGTCATGGTGTACATTAAAATTAATTTTCTATCTGTTGCTGGAGAGTTGAAACGTAAGAGAAATGAATATTCATCTTCCATAAGTAACATTTGAGTGATGTCACAAATTTTACTGTATATGTGTGTGAGTCGTTCATGTAGTGTCAATTGAAGTAAAAGTATATGAAACGCTTCTCTGGTACGCAGGAAAGATTAATAAGACACTTTAATTGTAACATACTATGATTTGTACTAATTGACTGGAATTTGGGTCGCGTGTTATATAGAATTCCTGTAAACGTACTTGGAGTCGCAGAATACAAATGAAATGTAGCGTCATAATTTTTTATTCAATTTTCTACAGATGTTTCAAAGAGGAGCCATATCAAAGCTAAAGAATTCCATCAATTCTAGTCATCAGTATGCTAATAGTTTGATTATCTTTGAGTCTCGTTAGTATTTGTGCAAAAAAATATTAACATCATATGATGTGCGTTTCAATTTTAGTTTTGTTGGTTTTATGTAGAATGAGTTTTGACACAATTTACTCGATCGCATCCAATCCAATGGACAATATGTATTGCGATACTTGATATTATATCATGAGATTTTTCCGTAACTAGGTAAAATTGCATATTCAATATTCTGATACTGTGAATTACCTGAATTTTATATTCGAATGTAAACGAAAGGGAGAAAAAAAATTTAATACCAATCCATTACCTGTCATGTGAGTATTTTTGGTAAACAATGCTTTGACTTTGACTAGGTATTTCAACATTTCCTTTTTCAGCATAAAATAAATTCACCTATGTTTTTTATTTCTCTCGTTCTCTAACGTAGTTCGTTATGTTTTTCAATAAGGAAATTTTTGGAAAATTGTATAAATTCGTTGAGTAAATAACATTGCATTACTATCACAATATAATTTAAGCTATGCATTCTTTTCTTAATAAATGCCTGAATCATTCAAATAATCGATGATGAGTCGTATAAAGTTGTATAAATTGTGGCAGCCAACAAGCAGAAGTCAATGACAACTCATAGGAAATTCACCTTATTAATTTGGCTTTTAGCCATTCTTCTGTGAGTTCTTCAAGTTCACGCACTTCATAACATCGAGTAAGTTCAACTTCTTTTTGTAGTACAAGTTTCATACTTGCATAAACAACTTGTAATTGCATTTGAATATCTCTTGGGGTGTAAAAAATAAAGCACATGGGGAATGATATTCTTCCATCCGCATGCTCCATTTTATAACTGTAAACTATATATCTAGGTTCGTGACTTGGTATAATTTCTTGGAGTTCTTCTATTTGAATATCCTGTAAATATTTTTATCAAATTACCGCAATTAATGAACAGACTACAAAATATTGCGAATATTATGAAAATACCTCGATCAGTGCATCCAAACAGACTGTTTGTTTTTCACGATTAACTTTTATCAACAACGCTGCATTTTTTTGACTCTTCCGGAACCTAAAATCTTTTATGGCTTTCTTAACTTCATCTTCAATATCACATGTGCTTTGTGAAGACTAGGAAATGGAGATGAGTTAAAATAAGACATTATTAAATTAAAAATTCCAATTAGGTATGAATATTACGAATAAAAATTATCAACAGAATTACCATATTGTTGAATTAAAATGCTCCCAACAATATGAAAGGAGTGAAAATATTATCTGTTATTCCAGCACAGACAGAAAACCGTACGAATCAACTGTGATTATCCGACTGGAAAGTATACAATCCCATTAGAAATAATTTTTCATTGCTATAAGAAAAGGTATAGGACTGGATGTTTATTTACTATGGTAAATTATACGTTTATTGTAAATCAGCCCTCAATGTCCAATGTTCATTTCCATTGCACACCAACCCATCACATTGTGCGCATGACCGTACAATGTACGAATGCGTTTAACCAATAGCGTCACGAACAGCTATTTCGCTTCAATCATAGGCGCCGCCATTGTCATCTCCCTTTATATTATAGGAAGGAGCAGGAAGGAAAAAAACTGCATTGTCGACATTGTCGTTACCATTCATTACAGTTGAACTGTATTCTAACTACATGCAGTATATGTGTATATAAACGTATTGTATTTTGTTATTCTTCGTGTCCTAGTAAAGAATTTTGAACGAATACATGATTTTGATTAAAAATTATTAATTAAAATTTATGACACGATGAAGGGGCAATATTCAATTATCATTCTAATTATTTGTTGTACATCATTGGGTGAGCTACGCTATCTTAAAGTATAATACTATTTGTCTCTCGCTTTCACTAACCATCAATGTGTCATCATAATGTGTTTTAGGCAACGCCCTAGAATGTTATGTTTGTGACAGGCAAGAAGGTAATAAAGAAAAGTGTCTGAATTCAATCGTAACATGTGAACAAGGCCAAGATATCTGTTTAACAGATATAGAATGGGGAAGTACGTGAACAATATATAACAATATATGTACCTCCACTAGAGACGTTGACGTAAAATCCAAATCGTTTACTTTTGTATTCAGGTACTCCTTATTGGACTGAAGGCGCAAAGAAACAATACTATATTTCGAAAAGGTGTGCAACACAAAAGGAATGTGAGAGATTGAGCTCCAGCAATATGCCATTCTGTATTTATTTGTGGTACCAAGATTGGAAGTGTACAGATTGCTGCAAAGGCGATCGTTGTAACTATTACATATTTGTGAGTAATTTCATTCTATTCTTGGGTAGAGCAAACTCACAGATTTTGAAAATCTCAAATTTATCTAAAAATCCTTTATTCTTTACAGTCATCAGCGAATGAACACAATGTCTCACTTGGCTGTATGTTGGCAGTTACATTCATATCGATTTTTAGTGCTTGTATTTTATAGTAAGATCAACTCGAGAGTTCCAAAACTCTTGACAAACTGGCGTTATAGTCAGTAAATTTGAATAGAACAAACATTTTTATATATTTCAAAATACACAAAGAGAACTTTTTTATCCGTCCGATAGTATTTTGAACAATTATAGTTCTCATCATCATTGTGTTCTACTATATACTTTCAATGTCTTTATCATATGTCCATCGTTTATAGTCGATTTTTGATAAGTGCGATGATTGTTTAGTCATTCATAATAATATATTATACTTATATGTATGATTATTTTATAATTCCGTCCATTTTTTCATGTATTATGCATACTAAATATATATATACAACGTCTAACTTTTATTCGGTTATTTTACATTCAGCCCTATATTAGTGACAGAAATTATTAAAAATTAGACGACGATAAATGAGAGTATATATAGTTTAGGCACTATGGTTCCTGTGAACCAAACTCAAAATACATCATGATGTCAGTACTATACGAATGCATACTTACCTATGCACACTCATACTCGCACGCAGGACATACATGAACATGTATTTACAAGACATATATATATATATATATATTGCAAATGAAAAGCAGATGAAACTTGATATATTCACTATTATTGTGATGAGTGAACGAGCGGGCTTATGTAGCGCCACAGCACTATGGTGTTTGGAATAGTACAGAACGCCAAAGAACTTCACCGGGTATCAGAGAAGAAAATGATTGATGAAAAGTTCACTTCGGTAATTATTAATGAGCGTCGTTGAATATTAAAATTAACAATTGAAATTTATTCAGTAAATGGAAACTACTACAATTTTACAAAAGGAATAATGATTTCAAATCGTCTAACGACAATTTTTGTCCAAAATTATTTTGGGTTCCAGTTAGGACAGATGATGCTATATTCAATTTTTTCTCTTGTAAATTTTTTATGCGTTCTTCTATGGTTTCGGTACAAATAAATTTATACACGAATATATTTCTTTTTTGACCAAAACGATAAATACGGTCTTGGGCTTGTGCTTCCAGTTGTGGATTCCAATGGATATCCACCAACATGAGGTGGTTGGCACCTACTAGATTAAGTCCCACACCACCAGCAGTGAGCGACAATAACAAAATTTGTGGATCGTTACCTTCGCTATTGAAAGCATCCAAGATATTTTGACGATCTTTCACAGCTACGGACCCAGTGAACATTCTATATGTTGCACCTTTTATGGTTTTTAGTTGCGCGGCAATTATATCAAGATTACTTGTCCATTGTGACACAATGATGACCTTCTCACGTTTTTCCATTATTTCTTCAACCAATTTCAAGACAGCTCGTAACTTCGAACTTTTACGATCTCGGTCAAAAACGGGATTATCTGATGTCAGTAAATTTTCAGCAACTCTTTCATCCACACCAACATCCCCTTCTTCGTCCTCAACCTCATCATGATTGTAATCCAAGTTTAATTTCTTCATTGATTTTTCTAAATCAGCACTTAGTGTCACACTTTCGAGTCCGTTCACTTCTAGATCATCTCGATCGAGCATTGAATGCAGTAACGATGGATGACAACATACTTGCCGTAAACGGAGAAGAAGCACTAAAATTTCGTGCTGTTTCACATCTGCGTGACGTGCCAATAGCTCTTTCTGAGCTTTATTAAATTGTGTGTTTTTACAACAACCACTTCCGACAATTCTATTAGATGTACCAGCGCCTAATTCAAAATTATGCTGTTTCTCAGCGCGTTGTGACAAAAATTGAGCAAATAATGTTCTAGAATAGACCAATACTTTCTCATATATCAATCTCTCTTCTCGATCGAGTTGAACATCTACAACTTCCAATGTTTTTTCGGGAAGACTATCCAGTGATCCATTGCTTGTCAATTCCTGTTTAGTTCGACGTAGCATCAATGATTTCATGACAGCTGCAAGCCTTTCATGACCTGCCGTATTCTTATTATCGACCCAACGCTTCCACACACGAAGATCGTCGAATGGTGAGCATTGTAAAAATTTCAGAATCGCAAAAAGATCCATTTCCTTATTGTGTATTGGTGTTCCAGTCAAAGCCCAACGTTTGCGAGCTAAAATGCCGCAAACTGACTCACATACTTGACTTTTATGATTCCTAATTACATGTGCCTCATCGAGAATTACTCTTTTCCAATGAATATTATAAATTACTCCGCGCTTCTTAAATTCTCGCGTTAATAGATTATAGGTTGTTATCACGATATGATTGCGTGCCAATCGTCTGGCCATAGTTTCACGATTGTTGCCGTGATACAATTCAACTATCAACAAGCCTCGTTTACAGCGATTTTTGATTTCTGACTCCCACTGCGAAACTAATGATGCAGGGCACACAACCAGGGTCCCACCTTGATGCTTAACGCCCCTACCGCTTTGGAACCATTCATCTTCGTCATCATCGTTGCCTGCCTGCTCAAGCGATGCCATCACTAATGAGATCATAGTTAAAGTTTTTCCTAGACCCATGTCGTCCGCCAGGACGCCACCAGGAGGTTTTTGTTCTTCGCGCCACATTAACCACGCCAGGGCGTGCTGTTGATGAGGCATCAATTTTACACGTAAACCGCGCGGATCATCAGCGCGCGAATCTTCTGTTGGACGTGATAATAACGAACCATGAAGATCTTCAAGACGATCTACTGTGAGTGCTTGTTCCCGCTGAAACGTTTCCAAAGCTTTTTTTCCAAAATCTTCTGTATTTGTATTCGCTGTTGGTTTAAGCAATGTCGTGGGGTCGGATTGATTATGATTGGTCTCAAGCAATGGTATACTATCCAACTCAGCGTAAAGTTTTCCTAATTTCTCATTGCGCATGGCCAGATTCAAACGTAACTTTTCACCTTTATCAGGAAGGACATTGAGATTGCCTCCTCGCAGGAAAATTTTGGTATTCTTTATTTCCTGCTCAATTTTACGTATTTGAATCATTAGCATGGTTCTTTTTTGAGCAAGTATTGGGTCCAAAGTTGGAGCATTAAGTTCCTGTTTGTCTATAAAAATAACTTCTGATAAATCATCACAAACTCGAATTTCATCATCAGAAAGAAGTGACGTTTTTTTTGCCTTTTGATCTTGACTATATTCTCTACTTGACCTTGGCACTTCGTCATCATCTGGGGAAGATGTACCAGGTACTTGTTTTTGATCAACATCACTGGTATTATCAGAATCAGAATCATCTATGATCTCTTGCTGGCTGATATTGAAGATACTCCGACGTATGGCTTTATTTATTGATGGTGTCAGCCTTCCATCACCAAAAGAGTCATCTTCTGATGATACAATCCTGGAACATTATTACAAAATTATAGGACGAAAGAATAAAAAAAGGATGCTTCCAAACCTATCTACACCGACGAAAATCGCTTCCAATAATTCCGATAATATACTTACTCATCTTCTTCATCAGACTCAATTATTAGAGTCTGACACTTTTTTTTCCCCCCATTCAATCTGTTGTTTCTCCATGGAGCTTCAACGTCTGAATCGTCCTCGTCGGAATCGGGGACAATCGCATTTTGTTCTGAAGACATTCCACGTTATATTTGTATTACCATACTACAAGTAAATTATGTTCACACATGTAAAAAATTCGTGTGCCGTGATCATAAACTTCCACAAGTTGAAATGAATTTTACTTGATGACTAACACCGTTTGAAGACAGAATTTAACCGTATTCTAATTTTCAGAATCCACTGTGTGGCCCTCTACAATAATGTACGATACTATACACAAATATACGAAACTCAAATCGAAAAAGTACAAAAGAATTGTTGGGAGTTTATGGGAAAATGAATTTACAGCAGGATTTGTAGACGCTATAAATTCATGGAATGCATTTAAGACGAATAATTTTATGCACAGTAGATTGTTGACCTCAACAATAATGCCAATATTTTTTGTTGTGTATAATCAATTGGCGCTAGTAGACATTCTTTGGGCGTCCTCATACACCGCGTCCGCCATTTTCAGGAAGCTAGCGCCACATTTGTCTCTTTTCGTTTTAGCTGCACATCGTTCATGTTGTGTGTATATGAGAAAAACGAAAAATAAATAAATATTGGTTGGCAATGTGTCCTCGTCAGTTGCTAATAAATGCGGCGAACTATCGTTATTGAAATAATATAGATATATTGCAGGACACATGGAAGCACATGAAAACATTCTCGTAATTTGATGGTGCACAGTACAGCAAATATTATTGTGTAAAATCTTCATTAACAGTGTGACTCTGCACTCGGAAATAGGATATTTACTGATTGGAGGTCTGTGTGAATCATATTATCATCCAGATGTCCATGTGTAGGACTGTACACGTCGACTGAATTTAATGATACACTCATGTATTACAGGTTAGAAAGCGGTAATTAGAAACAATTGAACTTTGATATCAGTATTAAAGACAATGAAGGTAAATCCGCGGGTGTTCTTTGACATCGAAGTCGGTGGATTACCGATGGGACGTGTTATTTTTGAGCTGTATGCAGATGTATGTCCAAAAACGTGCGAAAACTTCCGTGCACTTTGTTCCGGCGACATGGGCTTGGGCAAAACAACTGGAAAACCTTTGCATTATAAGGGGATCGTATTCCACCGTGTTGTGAAAGATTTCATGATTCAAGGTGGAGATTTTTCGGTGGGTAATGGAACTGGTGGCGAGTCTATTTACGGAGGAACATTTCCAGGTATGAATTCATTTACTAAACCACACATTTCATTGGATTATTCATAAGCAATGAATATGTATGGTGTTTTTTTTCTCATAGATGAGAATTTCAACGTAATGCACAGTAAGCCTTTCCTTCTTTCAATGGCCAATCGTGGTAAAGACACTAATGGTTCACAGTTCTTTATGTGAGTATAAAATTATAATGAATGTGCACACGCAGACAGAATTTCGGCGCAGCTATACCTTGCTCCCACATGTTTATTTCCCCATTATTTAATGAATAAACGAGAAATGGTACATTTGCACGTATCAGGTGATGGATAAATGTGTGGTTATTGCAATTTCGTAAGTATATTCAACCTGAATATATATATATATATATATATATATCAACATACTGCCAAAGTCTCGGTGATGTTCAGGTAAATGCAATGAAAACTGAATCAGATCAACTTTGGATCCGCATATGACAAACTAAATCTGTGAATTCACTTTTCCGTTTTCCTTATGCATAAAATTATCTCCGCGGATCAATTAGCCATTCATTCTTAAATGCACCTTGAGGAATCAATAACTTATCACTATTTTTGTGTAGTCGTGAGCGAGGGGTCTGCGCATCACTGCTACAACACAGTAACCACTGAAAGCTGGCTCTTTGTCTGCATCACTCATCTCCTTAATCATGTTTTGTTGTTGTAGTACAACGCAACCGGCACCTCACCTCGACAAGTTAGTAATCAATCAGCCAAAATATCGTTATAATGATCTACAGAATTTCGAAGAACATGAAATGAATTTTTTTTTCAGTGTCCACGTGGTTTTTGGGGAGGTAGTTTCCGGCCATGAAGTTGTATCCCATATTGAAGGCCTACCAGTGGACCGAATGTCTCGACCTCTACAAGATGCAAAGGTAGTCAATTGTGGGGAACTCGTCTTGAAAATGAAATCTAAAGGTTTGTAAGAATACCGGAATGTTATTTGTATCAACTGTTTTTGCCAAAAATTTCAACTTTCAGTCAAAAAACGCAGTAAGGCTTCAGCTTCTTCAGATACAGAAAGTGACTCATCTGCCGGGAGAACAAAGAAGCGGAAAAAACAAAAGAAAAGGCACGTTACATCCACGATTGAACCTTTATATAGTTAAATCATAGTTTTTATAACACAGAATTTTCTATCCATTATTCCAGTAAAAAAAAGGCAAAATATGAAGAGGGTGAAGTTAATGATTCACATGATGATGAGGGTGGTGACGTTCATCCGTTAGTGTCAGTGACCAAAATTGATCCTGACGAGATTCCAGAGATACCAGCTAACAAATTCCTTTATCGTGCTGGCCCAACAAATAATTCGAATCAGAAAGAATACAGACAACGTTTTGCTCGTGATCGTGTGCGTAACCAGCGAAAAACTGGCCGAGTTTTCAAAGGCAGAGGGATATTCGTAAGTGTCGAGAATAAGCTATAAGTCGACAAATCCAATCAATTATTGTAATATTACTTTCAGCGATATCATACTCCCTCACGAAGTCGCTCACGTAGTGTGACACCACCACACTGGAAACAAGCGCAAAATCGCACAATTAAATTGCATGAGTTGAAAAAAATGAGAAGAGACGAACATCCCAAAGGGCGCGATCCTGACAAGCCTCGAAAATTCGTTGAGAATCCCGATGGTGATGGTGAGACCCTTGAATCTCCCAATGATGACAACAATTCTGTATTTGAACGAAACAAAAATAAGGGAAATCATTTTGGATCAGATAAAGAGAAAGAACACAAGAATAGAGACAACCATCACAAAAATTTCGAGAAGGGGGCTAATAATCAAAGTCGTATGGAATACCGACGTAGAGACAGAAGATCGCCATACCGTGATTTCAGCAGATCATTTGGAAGTAGGAGTGGTGGTCGCGATTCACGAAATTACAACAGACGTGGACATTCACGGTCAAGAGACGGAAGAAGATCTAAAGATCGTGGTGATCGCAGGCGGAGCCATGATCGTCAGCTGCGACGAGATGACTCGCCCCGGCGACGTTCTTCGTACAGATCCAAGCATGATAAACGTGATGATGAGAGGAAGAGTCCGGAGTCTACATCAAATACAGAAGTAAATGAAATTAAACCAGAAGCGAATGAGGATATTGTGGCTGATACCAATGATTCATCACTCCAGGCAAAATTTGATCGTAGCTCTAGTTCTTTAAGCAATCAGCAGCCTAACGACAAATGATAATAGAACGTTGAGCCTTATCATAATATTCAACTACGTTGCATATTTGTTGAGAACATCTTGTGTTTGTTTTATGCATCAAGTTATACCGATTATTCAGTGGCAACCGGTTAGAATACCAACGAATGAATTCTTATTGAAATAGACTTATTTGTTCATCATTCCAAATTCCGGTAACCCTTACGTAGGTAACAGAACATTTACACGCGATTGCAACAGATTGTAGGTTCAAATTCAATTGTTACAGTCTGATGAAGACACAAAAATAAAAGTTCATTGAACAGAGTATTTATTGAGATCCACAATACAAATTGATGATATACTGCCCACATGTACAAAAACAATAAAAATGACCCGTGGATTCGAATTCTCTGGTCTTGAATACAAGGTCAACGTAAAAAACTTTGTTTTTCATATCATTTGTACATATTTTTTAACGAAATTTATATAGTTTTCTTCCACATATCATTCACAAGACAAACCACTCTGCTATTATAAAAATAATGGAATAAAAGCTCACTGTTGAATCAATACAATTAATATTATGCACATGGAGTCTGAAATATATATATATATATATATTCAAGTTTTTATAAGCCGCTGCGAGTGATTGGAAAAACAGAAAATAACACCTTTAGTTTGGGATCTATTGAAAGGTGTGAGTTGTCACCTGTCTTTTTATTGCGTACGAGATGAGCTTTAAGGTGTCTCTACCAGTGATCTGCACCTGGTGGTGGTTGAGCACCCCCATACCGTGGGAATGTTCCATACGGATTGGTGCTGTAGCCGGGTTGATGTGGTGGATAGTATGGATAATTGTATGCAGCTAGAAGATGACGATTGATGAGCATGAAAATAATTGTAATTGTCGTCCAGTAAGAAAAATTATTATTGGTTCATACTTTGCCCTGGGTGTGGCAAGGTTGCATATGGATTATATGTGGCAGGCATTGGTGGAGGCACATAAGTTGGATAAGGTGCTGCAGGAGTGGCTCCGTACGGTACCGGCATTCCTCCTTGATATTGAGTAGGATACGGCAGTTGGTTACTACTGCCTTCATTTGATCCAGTCGGTGCTGCTTCACGATGTAACCGTGCAGTACAACATGTACCAATTAATTTGTTTTCATATTTTTAGCTTTTTCAATGCTGATAGTTACCTCCGTGATGTGCCGGAATCGTGGGTGTTGCAGCCGGGCCACTGTGGCTCAAATTTGTGGTCAAATCTTTCAATAATTCTTCTTTCTCAGTTTTACGAGCGAAACAGAAATCCGATATTTTGTTTTGGAAAACGACAAGGAGCTGAATGTATATGGAAATAGTTGCATCGTGTTAGTTGGAATGAAAGTGAATCGTTCAAATTTAGAACATTTATATTGATACGGACCTGCGTTAAATCATTGTAGAATTTAGCGCCTTCATGTAAATTATTTTTGAGTTCTTTGAATGCGTCATAAGCTGCAGCCAATTTACATAATACCGTTTCGCGAGAACTACCGGAACCACTTTGCTCTTTTGTGAAAGCAGCGTGACTTGATTGAATTTCAGCAATCAAAGTTTCTTGACGAGCTGTACTATCGCGGATTTGACTTGTCAATGGTCCATAAGTTGCGCCAATATTTTCTACAGACATGTTCGGTTCGTCGATAGCACCATCTTTTGCCAATGCTGATAAAAATGTGGATTTCATATCAGCAGTTGCTGATTTCAATTCACTCTCAATAACATCCCGTTCAGCTTTCAATGTCTCCACGTCTTCCATTAATTTTCGTAGTTGAATTACAGTATGACTTTCTTGAACGGCTGTACCAGATGGAATTGCTGATGCCAGTTGACTTTCATTCAAGCTCAATGTGGTCATCCCTTCTCGATGGGTCTCGAATTTATCTCGTACTGTCTATAAATATGAACATAGTTACAATGGCGGCTCAATTGGACGATTATAAAATTTTTGATATTTACTCTGTCTGCTGCAACAGCATTGTCAATAATTGCGCGGTATTTCTTGGCATTAATCGTAAATTGTTCGGTCAACTTGGCACTCGATGTCCTATTCCAACGTTCTTTAAATTGTTCTCGTAATTGATTGTCGGAGTCACATTCCTCTTTCAGCATCTTCTCAGCCTATAATTATGGTAAGATTATGAAATGGAAGACCGACGTGGCACATTAGTATTGGAGATAACGAAAAATTCATTACTTCATCTAAAATGTCCCTGTTGCGCTGGAGTAAATCTGGGAGTTCATTCATTGCTGTCTCCAGCGCATTAATACCACCTGCTTCTCTCACGTATAACGCTTTTTCGAGAAGCGATTGTGGTACTTCTGTTCCACTAGTGTCTTCAATAGCAGCCGGAAGATTCAGACTAGTCAAAACAGTATTCAATACTTGTGTCATTTCACGTAATTTCGAAATTTCTGTATTAACCAATTCATTGCGACGAACTTCGTAGGAGGATAATGCCTGATGAACAGCGACCGGAAGTAAATCTTCAAAGAGATCTTTGAAGTTTGAACTCATTGGATGCGACATAGACAGCAATTTAGCGACACTTGCTCGGGCTATTGCAGGCACTGATTTGATATCAGGGATTTTTTCATGATAAATGAAGTCATTATCTTTTTTCACTTCAGTTAGAAAGCGCTGAGCTTTATTTGCATAGTCATCAAATAGCGTGGGTCTATTCGATCTTTGTTGAGCAGCTTTGAATGAATCCACAGCGAACTAAAGATGAATTGAAACACGTTAATGCCAAACTCATTTTTTGCATTTCAAACAATGATTCATTGAAATTTTAATACCTCGAATCTACATATTGCTTCCCCTATCATATTTTTATCTCGGCATGCTTGACCTTGATATAATTCGGCCATGGCGCGGTAGCTTGATTGTTTTCCGGTGATCTAACAACACAAAATATTGAACAATCAAGTGCTGAAATCTTTCGTGTTCTAGCCATTGTTTCATATTTCATCGAGTATGACAAGCATTACTCAAGTGCACAATCTCTCTGTGATTAGAGATGAATGAACACTTTTGATTTTATTTTATCAATGGTCCTATAATTTTATGATTCGATTCTAAAGATTCTTCGAAAGATCCCGTGAATGATACAAAATAATGAGAACTAATGGCCATCCTCATTATTTTGACATGATATAAGTAATCATATTCACCAACGGAATCCACTCTTTATCCCAGAATGAACGGAATATTTCTTTTTGGAACAATTTCAAAGCCTCAGCGTAGAGCTCCTCAGTTTGGCTGGCTAATCGAGCGATGATAGTGTCCTTCATGGAGTCATGTATGGCTTTGTAAACGAATATTTCTTGAGCTTGTGCAAGCATGAGTGCTGATAAAGCACTCAATGTATCAGGACTCATATCAGGTGTGGGTTCCTGCTGTATTGCAAGCATTACATTGCCTTTCAAATAATTGAAAATTCCCGCAGCTTGCTGTGAACAAATAATTTCGAATGGATGAAAAAAATTTGGCCTGTTTTTCTTCTGATAAACATAGGGGTATGACTCACTTGGAATAATTTCGCAGCCAATTTCAAGCCTAAATCTGTCTCAAATGATTGGGCTGACGCAACAGAGCTTTGCAAAGCAGCAATATTGAAGAGGACGCATAGTTTCTCGTATGTAATCGTGCTGATTGCTGCCAATCAATAAATTATTTCGATTTATAGACGAAAGACTAAGAGACTATTTGATACTGTCAGTGAACGTACTCAGACTCAACTTTCCACCGAAAATAGTGCGGTCAAAGGCATCTTTCCATTTGAATGGGATCCGCAATTCATGAGTTGGTATTTTTCCTTCCAATGCACACAATTGATCATAATAACTGAGGCATGACATATATTTATAAGAAAAAATGTTCACTCATTTGACATAATATCTAACTATAATTTACTTTAAAAGTAATTAATAATAGTTGATAAAGACAATGAGTCATACCTGTAAATAACCTCCAAGGAACTCTCATATTTTTCGAATGCTCGCCACAAAGCATTATTCCTCAGTTTACTAAATTCATTTATGGCTTCTGTATAGTCCTTTCCATTATTCGCTGAATTGTATGTAGATTTGATAATGTTTGTTAAGGGTTTAATCACATCTACGTCAGACGGTTTTTTCAGCGGTATCGCTATCAATTCGGCCATTTCGATTTATATTGAATCACAATTAGATTCTCACAAGACGTAACGGTTATGATGCCTGCAGTATAACTATGGATGGTTTCGTAATGACAGCTGTTTATACGATTTATGGTAGGTACCGTGGGGCACTACGCTGTGCGCAATCAAATTAAACGCGCACTGTACTCTGCTGTACTTCATTGTTAATGTATTACTATATGTATGTGAGGCATTCATTGTGTGGATGCACTAGACCACGTGAGCATACTGTATACTTAACATGTATACGAACTGATCCAAATAAACAATGGCAGTCACACGGAAAGCTACTCTCGATCTCTATCGAAACTTATTGAAGGAGAGTAAGAGATGGAGGTCATATAATTACAGGTGAAGACTGCAATACAAAATTTTAATGAAAGATATGAATTTGTTATATTATGAATAAATTTCCATTACAGGGAATATGCATTGAGGAAAGTGAGGCATGAGTTCCAGCAGAATAAAACTATTACAAATGCCGACAGTATTGCAACATGTTATGCAAAAGGACTTGAAGCACTCGAAATAATAAAACGTCAAGTGATACTAGGAAATATGTATGGTACACGGCCGTTGGTTATTGAGAAAAGAGAATCAAGTGACAATAATTAATAGTCAGCAGTTAAATAGATTCTTCAGCGACACTTATTGTCGATATTTCATATTTATGAATTGTCCAATAAGTGTGTTCATAAGATAATTATAATCAAGGAATATATTTGTAAATAAATCCTAATTTACGACAAATGTGTGGCGATAATGATTTAGAGTTCGAGAATGAGAACAATCCGCGGCTTCAACGATTTCAATGAATTAAAGAAATTACTGAGGAGGAAAGAGAAATTATCTAATACTCAATTCTTCGAGTAAAGTGGTTGTGCAACGCAAGTTGGAATACAATAATTTTTGTAACGTCGGGCAATATATACATTTGAGTGTATACCTTTGTATCGATTCCATCTACATTCATTAATATTAATCGAGGATTGGACGAGCCGGTATAACATAACCTAGTAATTACCCACACACGTGGTATAGAACCCAATCTAAAGCATCATTTTGGCAATGGCTCGGCGTTTGACTAACACCGATAAATTACGATCGTTGTTGACTATCACAATGGGTGGTACAACATTTTTCACTGCAGTCTGTTTGTATCAAGGCAATGAAAAGTTTTACAATGATTTGCTGATGCCTTTGGTTAGATTGGTTGATCCAGAGGTTGCACATAACTTAGCTGTTTTTGCAGCTAAAAGTGGCGTAACACCCAAACAGACGATTTCTGATCCGACCACCATTCAACAAACTGTCTGGGGAATTAAATTCAGAAACCCTGTTGGTATCGCCGCTGGTTTTGATAAGCAAGGCGAAGCCGTGGAAAGTCTAATAGGAATGGGCTTTGGTTTTGTGGAGATTGGTGAGTTGGTAGTATGGCATTATTCGAAATTATGATTCAACATTATGCCTTTGTTTATATTTTCATTCTTATGTGATACATAGGATCTGTGACACCACATCCACAGTCAGGTAATCCTAAACCCCGGGTATTCCGATTAATAAAGGACATGGGAATTATCAACCGTTACGGATTCAACAGCGATGGACACGATGCGGTACTGAATCGTTTGAAAGTTCTCAGAAACGATAGGAATTTCAGTGGTATTATTGGCGTGAATTTGGGCAAGAATAAAACGTCACCAGATCCTATTAAAGATTATACAGATGGAATTGAAAAATTCATTGATGTAGCAGATTATTTCGTAATAAATGTGTCAAGCCCCAATACGGCCGGTCTGCGGGATTTACAAGATAAAAAACATTTAGGTGAACTATTGCGGGCAGTTAACATTGCCCGGCATAAAATGACGAAGCAACTACCTTTACTACTCAAATTAGCTCCGGACTTGACACCAAATGAACGTCAAGATATTGCTGACGTAATTTGTAAAAAGGAGTCGAAAGTTGATGGTTTGATATTGACAAATACAACTGTGAGTCGGGAAAATTTGTTGGATCCGAATAAAATTGAAACTGGGGGCCTTAGCGGGGCACCATTGGCTGAATTATCAACAGCAATTATTGCTGATATGTATCGACGTACAAAAGGTCGGATTCCTATCATTGGAGTAGGCGGCATCTTTTCTGGACAAGATGCCTATGACAAAATTACTGCCGGAGCTTCGTTGATTCAAATTTACACTTCATTTGCGTATCACGGGCCGCCAGTAGTACAGAAAATCAAGAAAGAATTGGATAACTTGATTGTTTCTAATGGCTTTAACTCAATAACAGAAGTTATTGGTAAAAATTCGGGCGCTGAATGAATCTTGGGATTTCTTGATGCGGTCAAACGTAAATGTTGTCCAGTGTCTAATTCATGTTCAACATTAACGCAGTACAGATTCAATAAGATATTATGATCTATTGTGGACCAATCGAATAGAAGCGCACAAGTAATATCGGTAATGGGTGTTCATGAATAAAGAAACCCTAAAATTTGGTTGGGAAAGTTTCAATCTGCTCTTTCAAGCTTGAATTACATAACACCAACTTCAAAAATCGTGAAAAAATATTTGTATAAATATAGGTTTTATTTCATAGTACTTGAAATATAACTCTGAAATTCTACAAATATTCATGCGTTTTTTTCGTACAATGATCGTTATTCATGTCGACTACATTTTTTTATGCCGCTGTTATTCAAATCCTTTATCATAAAATCATCTATAATCCTGGACCATTTTCGGTTCAAAATCATCTCACTATTTGTTGATTTGATTTCTAATTTGAAAACTTGGCGCCGTTTTCTATATATACGACAGCGCACCATTCGAGAGATGTCATAATGGATCAGGTGTTATTGACAGTTAGTTTAATACTACAAATTGGTTAGCAGCTACTAAACGATGGGAGCGATGTATCAGACATTTGTCTCTATATAGAATGAGTTTGGTTTGAATGTATCTGAATAACTGACCGTAAATGAACTATGGCAACTCGAAGTCTCACCGAGCCTTTTATGCTTATGAGAAACAATGCTATACAAAGTAAGCATATTCATGCTGAGCAGGTATGTGTAGCTCTAACCTCACACTGTAAATGCGAAATGAAAAGAAATTTGTACAATCAAATAAGAACGCCTACGAATTTTTCAGAATTTATCCGATCGTATGGCACTTGTAAGTCCAGATGGCAGAGCGTCAGACAATGTAGAATTAAAAGGTATTAGTGCAGGTGATGTACGACCCCCAACTTGGAGTGATGCGCTGGAGGAGACGCAATATATTTTGAGTCGATTGCGAATAAAACTAGATAGTTTGATTGAATTACATGGAAAACATGTTACACGCCCAACTCTTGACGATACATTTCAAGAGGAAAGGCAAATGGACCAATTGACCCGTGAAATAAGCAGAGCTTTTTCCAGCGGTTATCGTCAAGTACAGATTGTTAAGAATGCCGCAAGACATGAAACACGACACGCTGAAAAACAATTAGCTATGAGTGCGGTTTTAGCATTGTCTTCGGCTTTGCAAGAATTGGGCGTTCGGTATAGAATTGCACAAAATACTTATTTACAGCGTTAGTGCATTAATTCACTTTATTATTCGTATTTTATGAATTGGAATTTGTGTTGATAAATAATGTGAAATTATTATGCAGAAGTGAATTCAAGAGAAGAAAGAAATAGACCGTTCTTCGGGGAAGATCGGCTGTTATTACCAGATATTCCGACGAATTCATGGCAATTTGACTTGACATTGAATGATGACACTGATCAATTCTGGCATCCACAGCAGAAACAAGAGTCCGTCCTCCTTCAAATTGAAGAGGCAGAGGAATCAACGAAGGCAGCGGTGCAAAGAGAACAAGAAGTTGGCCATATTGTACAAAGCATAGCTGATCTCAATTACATTTTTAAAGTGAATTTAGTATAATACACTACAATGAAAATAATCAACTAATAGATCATTGCCGGCAGTATATGTAATTGACAATTTTTTCCATAGGACCTCGCTGCAGTGGTACACGATCAAGGGTGCATTCTGGACCGAATTGATTATAATATTGAACAAACTCAAGGTCAAGTACAAGAGGGTTATAAGCAATTGAAGAAAGCGAATTCATATCAGAAGTCGAATAGAAAATTATATTGTATATTGATTCTCGCGGCGTCCATTATACTACTCAGTTTCCAGTTTATTTTATTTAAAACCTAATCGCTATGTTCACTAATTTTTTTTGTACTTTCACATTGTATGAAATGGATCTCAGAGAAACTATGATTTTTATTCAATTGGATAATTAACGATAAGTGACGATCTATCGTATTCATTCAACCTGTCTATTATGCCGAATGTTCATAATAGGAAGGTAACCCCACTACGTGACTGAAGAACCTTTCGCATTAATTTTTCGAGATGAAAATGAATTATGTATGTATAAGTAAAACAAATATATAAATTCATTCTGTTAATCGATGCATGAATGTTGATCGGTTACTGAGCTGAAAATTACAGATAGTTATAATTAAAACGACAGAGTATGGTTAAATATGGAGTTTATTTATTTGAAAATATTAACAGTTTCCAATATCACAGGCTATGAGATAAGAATTCATTCTTGCCCAATCTTTTGTTTAATGAAATAGAATGTTGCTTAATGAATGAAGTACTGTTTCCGAGTAGCATGCTAAGTGTTTGGCTATAGTTCAATCAAATGCCATCATTTTTTGATATTGTGCCAATATAATACGGATATTTTATTAAATTTTCATTTTAATCAACCACAATTGTTTTGTTTGCCGATTCAAATTCAGGATCACATCAATAACAAACAGGTTCTATTTATAGATGAAGGCACCTCATTAGGCTGATGTAGATGAAAATGAAGATAAGAAATATTATTATATAAATATGAAGACACGCGTCAGTAATATTTTGTATAAACATTTTTCATTATTCTTCGTCGAGTGAAATTCTACATTAGATACTGTTCGATGTAATACCTTCAAAATTGTGTGATGAATATATGTATATATATATTAATCTGCTTTCGTGGAGCTTCTGCATTATATAAAAATAGGGGGAGGGGGAAGCTCTAACTATCATCAGGTCATACATCCCTAGCTAATATCTTCCCACAGTTACATAATTTGTGTGTGTATTCTGCATAAGCGGTAATTAATCCGTATCAAGATTGCGAATCAAATGGGCTGCGACTCCAAATGCCCCGCCAAGTATGAATCTAACAAAATTATCGCCCACAAGCGGACCAATTGCATATAGCCCTTTACGAGGTGACCGTACAACTTCGTATGTGAAGTCGTTAATTTCAATTGGATTGGAACGTCCATCAATAGGTTTATCGATAATTCTTCCAAATTTCTCTGCATATTCACCTAGATACGACAGATCGGGTTTAGCACCTGGAATAAAGACAAGAGAATCAGCGGACGGATATTCGACATACAAATAGAATGAGTCATGCAGAACAAAATTGATCTACCGATAAGAATTGCCACAATGGCGACTCGAAACCTGTAGATTTGTCCGTTAGGCGATTGAAGTGAAACCATCCTTTCTTTTTTCTTATTAGTGTCGTCGGATTTGATACCAAGATCGATTATTCTGTAACCTGGTAATGCCTTATAGTTTCGATGCTTATTACCGTCAGTCATCATCTCATATACTTTATGGTATTCTGGATATATAGAAACTGGGAGTGATTGTAATCGGTCGTAAATGCTGGCGCTCAATTTCACGCCATTGAGGTTATCATCATTTATCTCAACAGATTCACGGAATGCGTGAATCACAGGGATGCCTCTATTACATGCTGCCATTATTGCATCTGCGGCACTCAAACCTGCCCCAATCACTAATACAGGATCAACTTTTTTCAAATCTTGATCGCCACGTTTTGCGGCGCACTTCTTACACTTTCCAGCCAACCGATCTAAGCGGGTTTCGAGATCGTTGAGCTGGTGAGTCACCCAACATGATTGGGTCTCTTCACCGGTAATGCCAAGACGATTGAATGAATTAGTTGTTCCCGTTGCAATTACGACATTTTTACTTTTGTAACAAAAACGTCGACCGCTCTGATTTTCATACCCTTGTACAATCCATGCGTACTCTTTATCCTGATCTTCGGATTCTGGTACAGGTCGGACTGAAGTTACTGTTCGTCCACTGCAGACATAGGAAATCGTATGAATAACACAACTTTCATCCAAAATTACTCTTCATAAATATCGTAAAATTTTTACCTCTTGAAATATTTGGCAAGGCCTTGTTTAACTACATAATCTTTGTAATAAGCAGCCACTGTACCAACTGGGATTCGTCTCATGGGATTAGGTATATTGATCTTTGTTCCCGACAACGAGGCGCAACCATCGCCAATACGCTCCCGCAGTATCGCTGACTTTCGTAATTGTTCTACTTCTATCATAGTTTCCCATTCTTGCAATTCCAATCCAGGTAAGGACATCCACCGATCTAGGCTAATAGTCAAAACATTTGGATCCATGAATTGCCATGCACCACCTGGTGGTCCTTTACCCAATGATACATGGTCGAATATTTTTTGCTTAGAATTGTTTTCGGCTGACCGCCAGAGTAGGAGTCCGGGCAAATTCAAGCCTGCATCAACACAAGGATGTTGTAATTGATCCAATAAGAGTGCCAATGGTCTACATGTCCCCCGACCTTCAATGCCCGATGCTAAAATTTTTAAATCACGTTCCGAAGTTTTTAGTAGACTGTTCTTGGTGACTGTTTTCTGTACGGGCGATTGATTCTGTCTGTTAACTGTCCTAATAACTCTTTTCCCGTCTACCCTATCGCATTTTTCCACAAGGTTATACATTTCTCCCAATACAAATTGTAATCTTGCCGATAACATTTCGTCACCTGGATGAGGTTGGCCACTGTAGTAAGGCCAATTCCCATTGAGTAAGAAAGAGAGAAAAATTCCACCAGGCCCATTCCCTGAACAATAGAGAAAGTTTATGATTCCAATTTCGGATGAAATCGATATTGACGAGGCCCTGCAAACATTGCCAGCCCGATCGTTTTTTTGCTGCTCATATATCTTTAACTCACCCACTATGACTACGTCTTTGTAGAGGACATTTTCGTCACTAGCCTGCGATAGATCCTGCATGTTTGAGACTGAAATAGATGAAGATCTGTGAACCTCCTTGATTTATATATCCTGTATGGTTTTCTGAAAATAAAAATTATACTGAATTATTCATAGATCAGTATTTGAAGAGTACGCAGCAATAGTATACAATTATTGATGTTATAATCAAGATTGGGAGACAGTGTCAAGATCTACTAATATGAATGTGGGATAATCATGAAAATTAATTTTACAGTAATAGTGACAGCCCTGGATTTTTATTGATGATGTGACATGACGCCGGCTTGACCTGCTCCACACCGACGCGTGATTAATATTTACGTAGAATATAGTCTCAATCACGGAATTAAACTTGACAGTCATTGTTATGACGTAATACCAACATCACATATTGAGTTTTATCAGTCGTATTAAATAATTCCTCGTCAAACATTCGAACTCTGTTGTTAATCTGAGGAAATTAATGTATCCCCACGTAAACATTTTTTTATTAACGTATAATTGGACATGTTTTTTTCCGGTAACACGTGCATAAATTTTTTCCCGAATAAATTGCGAATCGTATATAGTGATATTACCTATTACAGAGAATAACATTAATGTGATGATCCCAAATTGTCGAGACTAATAAGAGACACTTCTGAATTGAACAACAGTGGTTTGGTGACTGGCTGTCAAACTGTGTATATCACTTGAATGCGAATGGGAAATGAGGTAATATGTGGCAATCAAAGAAGCATGCATATGTCTCTTGGAACGTGGAAATTGTACGCTGAGATTGTATAGATAGAGATAGTACTGGCCGTTTGAATTATAATGTTGCAGCGGAAGGGATTGTATCAGCTGTTCATTCGCGCATTCCCGATCCCAATGCTGAATTACATCATCTTTTCAAGGACATATACTGGTGATTTATACCATCAATCTGTTGAATGTGTGTGAAACATGTGAGATATCGGCACGATAATGTGGATATT
This sequence comes from Meteorus colon, assembly GCA_030523085.1. NCBI lineage: Eukaryota > Metazoa > Arthropoda > Insecta > Hymenoptera > Braconidae > Meteorus > Meteorus colon. The sequence goes on from JAPYZH010000071.1 coordinate 197,412, forward strand.
GACAGGATTTCTACAAGTTATCGATCAATGCGTGTTTTAATCCGATGTGATTATCTACTATAGATGTTCATACAGTGATCTTAATATAAATCTAGGTTGACTCATGTGCGATTGAGTATGGAAAGTGGCCAACTATTCATGAGTGAGAATGGATGAGAGTAGACATAATTGTAATTTGTGGAGACGGAAACAGTCTTAAGGATGTTTATAGTATAATATTTTTGTTACCTCAAGTGTTACCATTCATCACGATGTTTTTCGGCGGTACGATTATAATTGGGCATAATCCATATACCTGTCAAGTGTTGAAATGATGTGATATGTAAATAATATAAATCACAGTCTCGAATTATTGATATTATTTGTCATTAATGTAAGATGGAGAATTGTAGCTGTAACAGTAATCGCTCTTTGATGAATATATTTGATTTTCATGAATGACATTAATTTAATAGCATCGCATACCACGTTTACCATATCCGATCGACATATTTGGTATCAATTTTCCTAATTGCTGTGAAAATATAGTTCCAGATAATTCATATTTTCCTTATCTGCACAGGCACAACAATCGAATTGGGATTACCGGCAGGTAAGTCACGGACTCAATGTTGTTGAGAGAAACCGGGCGAACATAATGGTGACAATGGTGACATATGACGGTGAATCTGACTAAATTTGAAGGTTAGGATTATTCCGAGTGCTTCCGACTGCTCCCGAATCCCGACTACGATTTGTGCACATACATTCACGCAAATGTATATGGCAAATGGCATGTGATGAAACTCAGTAAATCAGCATTGATCAGCATCAGTAGTGAAAATCTAGCCAATCAGCATCGTCGTCCAATGTAGACGCCATTTTTCTTTTCAAAATGTTAGTTTGATGAATGATCGTATTTGCGAGCTAAATTTCGAAGATCGGGCGTCCAAAACATAACTTTTGATTGGTTATGGAATTATATGTGACATAGAAATAATACGTTCGCCACTCAATATTGGAATAGTTTCATAACGGGCATCCTTTATTTTTTTCACAGTCCATTCACTCTAACATCCAATTAATTATTGTAAGTCGGCGACCACATCGGGTTCAACTGGTTTTACATTTCTATACTGGCCATTGTTGTGCATTGCCACAGAATTGACGACAAATAAATTTGGAGAGGAATGCCCACTCACCGCCCAATCAATTTATATAGTAGCAAAGTCGAAGAAGTTGTTCAACTTCACGATTGTTACAATTATTTCCATATGACATCGGATGTGTGCATCCAATTATTTCGCGAAATACAAAAGTATATTTCTAGTTTAACATATAATTTCAGACAATCTTCTCATTTCCACTGCGATGTATGAACCAACCAACCGTCCTTCAACGCATCCATAATATTATTCAATCCAGATCTCTGCTTCCTGATAATCCATTTCAATATGAATGTGAGTAATTTATGAATGTTGAGATCACGTGCACTCATTGACATTGACAACATCCACATTATCCGGAGAACGATATAAGGTATACCATGCTCCTCGAACTATTTTTGTTATTGAGATAAAACGTCTATGATCCTAGTTACAATTATTATTCATATACTTTGGATGTAAGAGCCGCCAGAGTTACGGGTCATATCTATAAAACTCGAAGTTCATATTTCATTTTTATTCAGAAATTGCGTCACTGCTAATAAAATGGGAAGAAAAAAAAAACGCTTCCAGTCATCGTTGACATTCTTTTTTCCTTCTATACAATTTATACATTTACTCGCGATATTGATATGGTCCTATATGATCAATACAAGCCATAATTGTACTCCAAGCTCTATTATCGAGACGGAACGAAGAATCTTTTGTTTCATGAAAAACTTATCTATTTGATCGTTGCATACATTCCTGGCACCTTACAGTCCTTATACAAGTTATCACCGTCCTCACTCTTTGTCATAAGGAAAAATGATGAAGGGAAAGACATGAAACTACTACTACTACTAATAATAATAATAATAATAATAATAAAATATGGTGAACGAAAATCATAGAATGCCTTCTGTACAAAATTTTGTTCAATGCTCACCCTTGCATTGAACAATAATTACACCATAAGGAAATACTAAGTACATACAGGTTTTTTGTCATATTCTTTTCTCTTCATCGCTTCGGTGAATAACCGCGCTCATTGGACGGCCCTTAACCCGCCGATAATATCACAGATGAATGAGTTTCCGTGTTGTGCGTTGCGTATCCTCTTGCTATCTGAAATTTCTCACAAGAGCATTGATCCTTTCAATTTTTTCCATTACAACACGTCTGTCAGATTCCAATGATGATTGTGCCGCAAGTAAATCATATCTCATTTGTTCATATTTAATAGCTTCAGTACGCAACATATTTGCACGAGTTATTAATTTTGACATTTGCCCCGATAGTATTTTTCGCTCTATCGATTTCTCTGGAACAATAGAAGAAACGATGAATAATAATTGAGTTGAGATGATATTTGTGAGATCCGTAGGGGAAAATCACATGAATGTATTACCTCTCGAATATTGCAGGAATGCAATCATAACATCCTCTATATTGTTCCAGGTGAACTTTTCATTTTGTGTATCATAATCATTTTTGTAATCACGATTTTCATGTTGATTAACTACTTTGCATTGTTGTCTGGAGTCATTTTCTTCAAGTACTGACAATGCAGGATAATAATTCGAGAATATATTTGATACTAAAGGCGGCAGAAGAGGAAAGCGACCAGGAGATGCTTTTATTTTAACTTTATCCAACAGTCTCATTTTTTGTGGTGGTTTCAATAGTGTCGGTGGTTCCTTTGAGTACGCTTTAGCCATACGTTCACAATAGACTGTCACGGTATTCGTACTTTTACGTTTTTTCCGATCCCGCAAGACGTATTGCCATGTCACTTCGGCTTCTGTAAGAAATAGTTTCCATCATAACATGCACTGAAATTTTTTTTTCATATCACTTACCATCTCGTTTATTAGGCGGCATTATATCCAGTCCAATGGTTTTGAGGAAGCCAACTTTAGGCACAAAATCTGATGAATTCAGCAAAACATCTGGATGTTCTTTTGGTATTGGTAAAATTGACTCGACAATTGTGTCAGTGCTGTCAATTGGGACTTCTGGTGGTTCCGGATTTAGTCGATAACGCTTTTCTAGTTTACTCAGTTCAATTTCTACATCATAAAGACACACATGTTAGAGAAGGCGGTAGGATTAATTGTAACAATGAAATTTGAAACTGAATTCATACCATTTCTCATACTGAGAGTTGTGAGCCCGAATATTGCGAGGAATGAAAGTTTTTTTTCTGAAAAACAGAATTTGGCTGGAGGCCCTTTCGTGATCCATAAATCCATATCCCTTCCATCATCCTCGCCATCAGAATCTGAACTGCATGTAACGCTACGTTGTCTTTTACGTTTGCGTCTCCTCTCCGCTAGATCCAGTGTTGAGGTAAGCCGTTTTGTATGATCTGATAACATTGATATGTTATCAGGGCGTACTTCGATTCTATTGAGTGCCTTGGCAGGGTCGGGAACATTGAGCACAGCCGGCTCACACTTAGTGGCAATTCTTGTTATATTGTTGCAATTATCAGTGTAACAATATGGTCCTCGCAGTTCATTATGCGAAAAATTCAAGAGTTTCTCTTGATACTTTGGAATTTGCAACAAAACATTTGAGACATTTTGGCAGGTGCGTAATACTTCTTCTGATTGGATATTTTGTAAAATATTCGCATCAGTTGGTGGCTCTTTTTGGTTGATTTCATTGATAGAAAACTTGAGGGTTCCGGGTGGATGAGTCACCGTGCTTGATACAGTGTTGATCGTCATCAATGTTGTACTTGTCGTTGATGGAAAAATTGATGGTGAATTCAGAGGCAATTTATTCGTCGCACTCACATCAATTTTAACATCCTTTTCCATTGCTGCGCAAATACTTGGAGATCTATCATTCATCATAGGACTTATTCGTTCCTTAGTGATATCGGAAATTTGTGATGTCATTATTGGATATTTATTACTATCTATTGGCGGTACGGACGTCACGCGTGACTTATGTTTCATTATCGTCGGTTGCGGTTGTACAGTCGTTGATATTGCATCATTACACGAAGCTAGTACTTTGTCCTTATCCCTGGGTGGAACATCCAGGATACTTCTATGATTTGAATTCATTTGTTTATTTATTACAATGCTTGTCGGGAAATTACTTCCAATATTGCCGTAATAATTGATGCTGTTAATTGATTTATCATGAGCACCAAAACCATTATCTAGAGCAACACCATTTTTTTGCGTAGCCAGATTTGAATCATGACTATCTGCGATTGCACTATAAATTTTATCACCATTCATAGTGGAATTCACGGTTGAACTAGGGTTAGTTTGAGGTGTGGGTTTTATTGTGACTCCATTAGTCGAAGAGACCGAAATAGGAGTCGACGATTTTATTGGTGGTTGTTGAGTCGGTGTTGAAAATTGTGGCTTATATAAATTGGTTACAGTTGATGTGGGCATATGGAGAGAATGATGATGATACTGTTGAGTTTGGTAAACAGTTACTGGCACTTTTGAATTTTCCATTGGTGATAAATTTGAATTACACTCTGGCTGATAAGTTTGTACACATGTACCATGAATATTAACAGATGGTTTGGCAATTTCCTGATGACCCATCTGATTTGTCAGGGTCGAATTATGATTATTAACGACTGACCATGGTTGAGGCTTTGTTGTCGATCGAAATGAATCTTCGAAGGGTCGAACGAAGGCCGGATGAGGTGGCGGCGGGGCCGAGGTAGTTGATGGTATTGTAGCTATATTTGTTACTATCGATGTGGCTACAGTCGTTGTCGTCATTATAACGGATGTAGACGCGGTTAATGCCATCGTTGTGACAACTGCAATCGTTGTAGGTGTTGATGCTTCTCGAATCTTCGATAATGAGAGTGTTGAATGATTTGTGATACTCGCAGACGGCGGCACGGCACCAGAAGTTGTTAATGTATTAGTCGCATGAGTTGACATGGTTCCACTAGCCAGCAGTGAATTAGTGGTTGTTGTAAATGCGCTATTTAAATTATGTTGACTTGGGACTTGTGGCACTGGTACTTGTTGATGATGATGGGTCATTGTCGGATAGGCCGAAGTTGGGACAGTTGCTGGTGCAGTACTGTCATTATTTGATAATGCGTTTGAATGCTGACTAGAATGAATTGCATTGGGCGACGGGGGTGGTACATGTAGGGCCATCATTGGTGCCATTTGTATATTTATTTGTGGTGCCGGACCAATGCCCGATGTTAAGGATGAAATTGGAGATACTGGGGGTATTGTATTCGATCCCATGGGAGCTGGCGGTGGCGGTGGTTGAATAGCTGGTGGTGGCTGTGGTGGTGGTGGCGGCCCTAAGTTCAAAGGTGGTAGACCTACACCAAGAGTCGGTGGGATAGAAGCCGAACTGACTGAAGAAATAGACGGATTGCTAAGGCCACCAGTCGTCAATTGTCCTAGATTTTGAAATGGTGGTGCTAGCCTTGGATGGTGATAAACGGTTGCAGAATTTTGCGAATCTGCTGGTACTTGTTGTGAATCGTCTTTCCTCAGTTGATTGTGATTTGTTTTGCAGATGACTTGGTCATTATTGATATTGATATTGTTGCTGGCATTTGGTCGGTCACGCTCACGATCTCCTCGCTCATTATGCAACTGGTGTGTGGCTATGGTCGGCTTCCTAGCTGGAACAAATCCGTAACACAGTGCTTGGTAATGCTCTAATACTAATAATTGTTGGGAATTATGTTCCTCATATATCTGCAGCACGTCCTGTTTTTGTTTTTTTATGCCCAGTTGCATTTTCAACTTACCTCCTTATTATAGTTATATATATACAAATATACTAGCGCATCATCATATAAACAAATTTGATTAATATATTCGAAAACTACTCATTGAGTATTGGGGATGATTTCTTCGGAAGTAAAAAGAATAAGTCACGCTACGCATCATTATATAGTAATTGTGCATACGAAAAAAAAAAAGATAAATATCTGAATAAATGAATAAAATGTGAATGCACGGGAAGAATACCGAAGCGATCGCAATCTCATCGAATGCTAGGCATGTTTAGTGGCACATTTGCTTTCATATGAGTATCGTTAGCGATTGATGGTTTATTCAAACACACGTGTAATTTATGTAAATGACGATCAATATGTCAATCGCTGTTGAAATATGAAGCTATCGAATCTTCCCCAAAACTGTTTCAGAAAACGACTTGAGGGTCAAGAACTTTAGATCAATTATAAAATTTTGATCTCATTTTTATTTCAATTTCTTTTATTTGCAATGTTTATTTTCAGTTATAGTCCAAATATACATGTTTACATAATAAATTATATAAAAAGTGGTAGAATTTTGACAAATGAATTATGCGTGACAGTTATTTACATCAGTGGATTCTTCTTTCTTTTTCAATAAGTCGTGTAATGCAATCGGAACCAGTAAAATTATCTGTGGTAATTTGTTGAGATATTAAAAAAAATTTATAGATATGACTTCGACATTTTTTTTATAGCGATCAACGATCAAATTTCCAAAACAGTTGCGGGAACTAACGCAAGAGTGCCGAGACCTAGCAGTAGATGAAATAGCTATCTGTTGACGATAAAAAAAAATTACCAAACTATCAGTAAAAAATATTTCATGATCTTCACATCTTTACATCTAATGTAATGATTGAACCACTTTTTCTATTACTCCCTCTATATACAGTATATTAATGACATCGTATTTATATTGTTGATGAAATTGTCTTAACTCTAGCGAATCCACCATTATTTCGTTTCATGTTTGAACTTAATTTGGAGAAAGAAAAAACGTACATATGCACATTAAAACGACTAGGTATCGTGCACTCTCATGTTTCAGTCACGCCGTATAGACGTGTAGTTACAAAAGATTTACGTATTTATATCAATTCGCCATGATCTATAGTTTATACAGAAATGCTACAGTAATTAATTCAGTAATTATTTTCTTTTTTTCCTTTTTCTGTCCTTTTGGAAGTCGGCCATGAATATATCTCGATCTCCAGTTGTAAGATAGCAAAATATTCGATGGAAGTTTAATGAGACAAGAGAAAAACCACAAAAATGAAAGTTGATTTTATTGTTTCTACCACAAATCGTACGGTTTCGTCAGAAATACTGGAGTCAAGAGTTAAGTTCAAGCCATTAGAGTCGTCTAAAGTCATTCTATTTGGATAGAATGAATCGGGTTTACGTGCCTTCAGGAAAAACAACGGAGGGAAAAAAAAAGGAGTGACGAATCTACATTATTATTGCGGCACTGAAATGAACGTTACAAGGACTGGGACTCTCGGATTATCGACGATTTTTTTTTCTTTTCGTATTTGTCCATTTTTTTTGTTTTCATGATATTCGTTCATAAACTAGTATCCATATTCGAGGATTAGTGTCACAGACGATCGCCTCGTCGTCCTGCTCTGCCTTACATGGGACTTCCCATACGATTGGGATGCAGAAATGATTCATCCCCCTATTACTGAATTCACTCGTTCATCATTTATTCCATTTCCATGTCTTCCATTTGTATTGTTTTATCCTCGGAAGAAATTGCGGAAAATAATGTGCACTAATAATAGAGACGACTCTGGGTGAATGTTGCTTCTATCTCGATCCTCGTACTATATACTTATCTAAAAAATATGAAACCTAGCTTGATAAGAAACGATTAACTATGACTATAACTTTCATTATCGCTATATTAAAAGTAGAAGCGTAGTATGTTGTTGTAGTTGTTGTAAGTTTTTCCAACTTTTTCCGAAAATTTTCGAATATTTTTGTGTTCACAGACAAGGGGGTTTTTATATATCGTAGATATTTTTTTGTTACCTAGTGTTTTCATTCGGTTTTGTTGCAGATTTTCTTCTTCTCAACAACGAATTTTCTCTCACTCGCCGCAACTGTTCTTTAAGATTATTCTACGATAGAGAAGAACAGCGCTCTCATTCTAATTATAAAAAATCTCACGTGTTATTCGGTTGAAATAATGGAAGTAAACGAATAAATTTCTTCATGAGAGAACGATCGCTTGGCATCGATATCATGGGTCAAGAAGTTTTCTTTCTCATTTTTAATTTTTTTCTGGCTTTCCAAATTCCGATCTTATTACTGTTTCCTAGTGTATGGAATGGGCGTAACTAAATAAAACAGTGTACGTATGATGTACATTCAATGGAGGGACAATCCCACTCGGCGTAAGATAGAAAATTTTTTCTCCTCAACTATTACCAATTGTCGGAAATTGGGGAGAGAAATTCTGATTCAAATTGACGACGGCTGTCTTGAAAATGCCTCCATTTCCTCTTTCGCTCGCGCTCTGTCTCTCTTTCTTCCTCATTCCCTGTTCTCTTGTTGCCATCGATTAGAATTCCCGTCTTTTCTCGTCGATTTGTTTAATAATCCTTTTTTATCATGAACAACCAAATTGTGGCAATTTATATGGAAATCTATCCGCCGTGTAAGACTAACCATTCCGTTAACCGTTTAAGTCCCAAGCAGCGCGATCGCGTTGTTGAGATTTTATATTGAGAAAACCCAGCACATTTCTTACTCATTTAGAGAAGGCGCGGTGACGCGGTTCCGGAATTTTTTGACAGTGTTTATTCAAAACCCCCTTGGAATCAAACGGTTAATGGTAACGAGTGAGGTTTACCAGATTCAATATCTACGTGTACCAATGTCAATGATTAAGTGGAAAAGAAAGAAAAAAAACAAAAAAAATTATGCGAACAATGTTATACAAATGAATGATAAAGTTGAATGTGGTGAAGAGTTGAAATATCCGGTAAACCTTAAATAGATAATACACGACGGTTTTCTATCGTCCATTATTGTTAATGTTTTCTGTTCTTATTCTTTTTTTTTTTCGTTTTCAATGGAAGGCAGTGGGGGGTGGAGCGACTCGCTCACCTGCAGTATCGGCTGATGTTGGGGCCGGCGTCGGGATAGGTGCTGATGACGCCGAATTACGCGCCGCTCTTCTCCTGTCTTCCTCATCCCTCATTGCTGCTTGTTCTCTAGCCTGTCTCAGTCTGTGTTCCTCTTCCAATTTCATCCTTAACAAAATAATAAATCAAGGATAAAGAAATTAATCAAATCTATCGAGATAACCACAATACACTTTTCTGATACACTAATTTGACTCACCGCTCATGCATTACCGGCGACATGAGACCAAGCGATGCAGGTGGTAACATATCCGGACTGTATCTGAGTCCATAAAATGGATAAGAAGCTAGTCCAGGGAATAATGGCGGCCTCAGCATACCCACTCGTTCCAAGTACAATTGATCCTCTAATCTGAAACAAAATTCAACGGGAAAAATTACATTTCGAAAATCATTGGGTGACATTCATTCTGGAGATTATTGAATGGAACGAATATGAATGTAATCTCACCTATAAGCGGGCTGAAGGTGAGGAGGTGGATAAAGACCGTGATGATATGGACTGTAAGCCGCAGGATCGAGCGTAAATGCTGGTGGTGGTTGAGACGGATGATGTTCGGGCCGATAAGGTTGGAAACCGGAGCGTGCAAGCAATTCCGAAGCTGCCGCCGCTGTCACGCTGTGCTTGTTATTTTCCGCTGGTCGGGAAGTCGAATACATGGATGGTATTTCTTCTGTTCGGCGTTCATGTGTTGATCGTTCCTGAAACAGTGATTCCCTACATATATCTATCTTGCGTTTGTGTTTTATTCAAGAAATGGAAGAGATGGATCCAGGTGCATGCTAAAGTATTTGGCGAAGGACTGAACGAAGAGCGTGAATGGTGAAGGAAAATTACTAAAGCATGAAAAAGGAAAAAAACTAGACTCTACAAACGGGACAGGGTGCAAATGCCTTGTTCCTGTTCATTCTCAATCTTTTTATTATTCCCATGTTCGTTGATGGATTATGAGGTCATTACTCGTTCTAGCAAAGGTCGTGTGACAGAAAGACACCAAAAAAAATTATGAAGAATAACCCGATGAAGACAATTACCTTGGCTGGCGAGGATCCACGTACAAGCGGTGGTGGCGCACGATTCTTCGGACTTGCCCTCGGTTCTTCGTCCTGAGGAGCCGGTCCCGCTGCTTTAGCAAGGTTTCTTAATGCTGCAGCGAAACTTCGACTACTTTGTTGACCACCTGGACCCGGTCCGGGTCCTGGGGTGTGACTTTGAGGTAATACAGCAGGACTTTGTCTGTGGGATTTTCCGATTGTGCCTGATTGTGTTTTTGTACTCGCCGGTTGGAGACCTGTAGAAGTGAGTCAACATTCATCATGAAAAAATAATCATATATATTTTCGAAGAAACATTTATAATGTTGATAGCAGTTCAATTTATTCCCACAGAAAAAAAATGAAATAGAGATATTTCGATCAGCGGAAGAGAAATAAAAAAAAAAAAGACGGTACCAGTCTCAGATGAAAATCAAAGGGTGGGTTAGCCATGAAAAATGTGAAATCTGTTTAGGGGGAAGATGGTGAGTGATGGTGGAGACTTGTGACTCCCTTGGGTGATGAAGGAGTGACTGCATTCACTGGTAGGGAGCTTACGTTGGGTGGGGATTTAAGCGGCTTATTGTCATGTCGCTATGGTAACGCTGCATCACCCACCAGACGAGATAGGGAAGATGGAGCGAAATCGAAAGAGAAAGATAGAGACTGAGGCGCGAACTTCTCAATTCTCTTTGACTATGTTGGAGATGATGATACCTGACCACCTCGCGTGAGGTTTTCGCGCTTACAGTAGCTGTACCATCACCACTGGAGCACGAAAACCTGGGGGATTACTCTCTAATTTCGTTTCTTTTTTTTCTTTTTCCCGTCAGAACTCTTTTCAAGAACTTGATCTTCTATGTTTAATATTCGTTGGTGGAAAGTGACGTTCGTAAGCGAAGGGGGAATAGTGTCAACGCGACACTATTCTGTAAGATAAAAATGCGGAGGCTTGGCAGTCAGTTTTTTTACTCATAAATAAATCGCATAGTTGAGAATACATTAATTGATTGGCTCTTATGTTTAATGCTGTTGGCTAGAAGATTTGTATAAAAGTATTGTTGACGGTTTAAAGAGTTTAGATGATGAAATATACTTCCAATTATATATTTTCATATTCTTCCATCATCCCGATGATGTTTGGACAAATATCCAAGGGGGAATTACGAACAAAAATTTAGCTTTCATACATATTCACATGTCTGTGCATTTAGTGAAAACACGAGTACTTATTAACTTAGTGCCGTTGCTGTAAAAATAACGAACAAAGCGGTGAACATGAAAAAGCTTATGTGTGGCCAAGCAGCACCCTGAGGGTTCATGAATGCGACCAACCCATATATATATACGAAAGGTGCACATGTATTCAATTATACACCAGCGACGCAGCTGCATCGACCACGCGAAAACATAGGAAGTAAGATATATTTCCATCAGGGAATATATTCTGTTTTACACATACATATTTGTATGCTTGGTAATATTAACATATGTGTTAAATATCATTCGATAATTTCCGGAAATCATTCCACGTCTGCGTCATATTTAGCTGAATGCAACAAGACAAAGTGAGGGAAGTATTACTAGTATAGGGAATTTGGAGGGTGTACATTTTCCATTTACTGACAGGTGCCGAAGATCCATGATATTCAAGAAAAAAAAGTGAGTAATATGAATAATGCGCAAAATAAAAAATAGGAAGTGGAAGAGAAGCAAGTTCAAAGGGAAGCGGATGTTTCCCTTCGTGTAAGCCAAGAGAAGAGGTTTTCGGGTTGAATGTAGCAGCCGCTCTCGGTATAACCGCCGTTAATATATACATATATATATTATATATATTGAAATGGAATACGGAGCGTTCGCTCTCACAGGCGCTCTCAAGCTTCAATGACGTCCCAGTCCAAAGCATACATATATATAGCAAAAGAGTTTGCACTATTTCCCCAACGTTTCATTGTGGAGTTTTCTACTGAAAAATTCATCACAATCATTCTGTTGTTATTTTTTAAAAGGGGAAAATTGTTCTCATATGAAACCACAAAGTCAAAAAAAAAATATATATATATATATATATATAATCTGTGCCTTGGCATACCCACAGGATTTGCTTATATAATCGTGCTTGACTCCGGGTAAATGCGCCGAGTAAACACTCGACAGCGCCTTCATTACCAAAGTTTACCTCTCTGGAGGGCTTTAATTTTCATCCAAGAGTTGAAACCTGCTATCTAACTTCGACGACTATAAAAGCGCGTGAGTGCAAGTGAGAAGAGAGGATTATATATATGGATACCTCGTTCTCATTATTATGTGTTGGACTGAATATAATTTATTGAAAAAATCTTATTCATACGTATACGGTAAATGATAATTTTGAATAGTCTGTATTTAAACAGAATGAAAAATTTAACAGACTGAATATATCGGTGTGCGTTCAAATGTTTATCTGCACAAATATGATTGTTGTGATGAATCGTGTAATTGTGTTATTGGATTTGGGGTGGATAAAAATACATAAATTTTATGTACGATCGAAGAATTAATTTCCTCCTTTTCAACTCGACTCGTGCTCGATATCGTTGCACTAGAATGAAAACACTGTAGAATAAAAAATACTTCCTCAACGGTGTCTTGCTGTGTATATATATAAAGTGCGAGGTGGAAAAATCGAGAACAAAATAGGAAGGGTGGCGGTTTTTTTTTCTCATCCCACGTCGGAGACGTTTCCATAGCGACGATGAGATCTCCACTCCCTCTTGTTTTCATTCCCAACAAAGTCGTCGGCGTACCGTAAAATCGCAAATCGGGCAATCGTTATCGATGAATTAGGTTTCATCTTCTATTTTTTTTTCTTTCACAAGCGTTTTTCCACCTATGATATAATTTGCTTCGTGAGAGAGAAATATTTGAAAGAACCGATAGTGAAGATATTTCAAATAGATGAAGAGTATGAAATAACAAGAATAGATATGCGAAAAAAATGATCGAATGACTGTTGCTGAGGAACAATGCATTCGATAATCGTGGAATTCACTTATTTTCCAAAATGTGACTTATTATTCAATATGATATTTATCAACATATCAATAATTCCATAGTTGATTATTAATGAATGTGGGAGATGAAGCTTCAAATCTTCATGGATTGAGCCGATTTAACGAATACAAATGAGATACACAACATATGAAGATATACAGATGTGTACAATGCGTAGTTATGAGCGTGCGCATGAATTCGGTGCCGCCCTAAAATGAATGAGATGCAATGTACGTAATAGTGTAGGCGAACGAACGAACAAACGCGCGGGCGCGCGTCGAGCCAGCAGAGAAAGCGTAAGCGAGATGCACATATAGAGAGTGTACGAGGGCCAGGGGCCAGGCCCCTTTAACAAGCTCGTAAGCCGATGACTTGGAGTCATGACAACGCCGGCGTACGCCGGGTCAACGAGTGCCAACTGGTGCCAAGCATGTCAAACGGCGACAGCCAATTGCCTGTTGGGAAACAGACTATGCAACATATATAAATGAATAGCTCGTTCATCTCTCATTTACTGCTCCCGATAACATTCTAATAACGCATGATTAAATGTTGTTATACGTAAATAATTCCGGATAAAAAAAAATCCTCCATGCGTTTCTATTGTAAAGTATTTTTGCGTGGAGTAGTTATGTCCAATCAATGTTATATATGCAAAACAAGAAAATAAAATTGATACTTTGGCCTTTGTCTAACGACTCGGCGATTTATCACGGAAAGAATTCAACGCTCGATAAATTTCTCTTCCTCCTTCCCTTCCTACAATTTCATCTGCGCATGCTCATTTTTAAGCAACTCCAATGTTGAAAACACAGAGAACATTGGAGTGAAAAAGCGAAAGAAAGTAATAAAAAAAGGAGATAGAGAAAAAAATTGGTACATGTAATCTAGGAATGCTCGTGACATTTTGATTAAATAATCAAATTCTAATTAACGAACGTAGATATAAGAAAGGAGTATTATTGGAATGTTGATCTGTCATTAAAGTGTACATGCATGCGTATAAAAATATACAAACAATACTTGGCCAGAGTCAGATAACCTAACCGCCTCGCGTGACTGCAATCGCGTTGTATGTAAAACGTAAATTGTCCACATTCTATTTGTATATATATATATATTTCACGTCGACTGAAGGAATATTTATGCAAGTAAGTTCTTGATAAACACCAGGTAAAAAAAGCAGTTTCATTTTCCATTACCCTTAGTCGTTTCCTCGTTATTTTTTTCCTCTCAGAGTATAAAAATTTCGTGGGATCAATGACAAAATATGACAATTATTTTTGATATCGACTTCGATATAGGATATCCTTTCAAATACTGACATCCTAAGAGAATTTTGAACGTGACAGGGTAATATGAATTCGCAAGCAAAATTAAATGGTAATGGTGAATATGACAAACTGATTACTAACTCCAATACCCCTCGATGAGTGTGTGCCTCACAGAGCCTTTACCCAATGCGAGGATACAATACTCTCGCTATTTGGTCCTTTACTCTCCGTCGCATTGTCTCGTTTTGTGTGGGATCACGAGTAGTGGCGAAGAAAATAGGAGGGACATGAACGAATATAGTAGGGGAATACATACATATGTATATACACACACACAAACATATATATATATATATATATATATATATATGACGCGGTGGGGCTATTGATCGGAATCAAGAGAGAGAAAAAGGACGCGAACGGGAATATATATATATATATGCAAAATGTATGTAGGAGAACACGATAGGGAGCAATAGGAATGAGGGGGGTTTGCTTTCATCGTGCCCCCGACCGTCATAACTAATTCATGCTCTTTTCCCGCGTGCTGTCAAAACGATTGAAAAATTTATGTATGTATGCTCAGTCTTCGTAAAAAATAATTTGCCACCAGACAGATGCTGGTGTCCGTTCTACCTATAGACATGAGTAATATAATATACATATATATATATGACTAGTGTTTGCTTCGAGTGGCGTAGAGGGTGCTTATAATACACAGAAAGAGCCAAAGAGATGTCCTGAGTGCATGTATGGAAGGTAGATGTGTGGTAGAATAGTGAAAAGCGAATGTTGTGATCGCTAGAGTGCGAAAGAGGGCGCGGATGGTTTGGGAACAAAGGACTCCGTTCAAACAGCCCTTTGTTGATAGCGGCCAGCAAGCGCGGGAGGAATAGCGAATGAATAAGAAATGGGGAAAAAGAAGGCAAGCAAAAATGCAAAAACAAAAAATGAAATAAAAATTGGATGCAATGAAAAAAGCTCTTGGGGGGTGTAGACAATAAACAGAAAAGTGTCATTTTGGCTATTGCGATAACTTCATGTCCAGTTGGCGTCTCAACACGATGGTGCTGGTGATATGAGAGATAATTCGAGGTCCAAAAACTTGTGAAAAATGATTGAAAGTTGATAGAAATGATCATAAAATAGTGATAGTTTAATCATTGGAATGAAATTATGGAAAAATTATGATTATCTATATGAGAATACAAATGATGATGGTTCTTTCATTCCAGTAGAATCAATAAGAACAGCTATATGTGAGAGGATATTAACCGAACGCATTAGAATAATACCGACTTTTTGTGATTAAATTAGTGAGTGATGCAATAATAGCAATAATCAATGTTTCTGATGGATAAACTATTCAATAGAGTTTCACATTTTTGTAGTGTGTGCGTGTGTGTTATGTGTGTGTGTGTGTGTGTGTGTGTGTGAGAGAGAGAGAGACAGATAGAGCAAGTGAGAGAGACAGAGAGAGCAAGAGAGAGCAAGAGGGCGGGAGAAAGCCCAACTTGTTGAACGTGTTGACGAATAGACTTTTGTTGGCCTTGACACATGACGATTGATGGGACGTGGCGTAGAATATAGTTTGGAGTGTCGAATCAAAAGTATATTGCTGTTTCATATATTCATATTGAAATTTTCTCCTCCCTCTTTGTTTTTAGGGCTTACGAAATGGTCGGCAATTAACCATTTTATGAACTATTATTTTTTCTGTCACGCAATTTTTCATTTTGGATTATACAATCAATTTGCAATCAGTCAATGGGAATAGTAACTTTAATAATTAAACTTAATGAACTGATAAATTAAAAATTCGTGAAAATAGTGTATGTTAATTAATGAAGAAAAAAAAAATGAATAATAATAATATAGTTGCTCTAGAGATACAGTATTATTTTTCATTTTTTTCTTCTTAGTATTGTTGATGCAACGAAAAAAGAAAATTAATGAGTTATTGTCACTATACGAGGGATATACGTCCTGTTATATACCTGAGTAATAATAAGGGTGGCCGGTGTGCAATGGATGGACGAGGGGATGTGGTGCCCGGAAATCCATCTTCTTTATCCGGTTACGTTACAATTAATATTGGATATAAAACAAGAGTAAAGTAGAACTGCTTTCACTACACACACTCGAACACAAACACACGAGCACAATTATCGCGTCAAATAATTTGTGTGTTTATCACTTGATCGTTCGATATCATTCACTTTTCGGGTCACCATGCCGAAAGATTAATTTGATTGTATTGCTCGATATGTATTTCGAAGTGGGAGAATGAAGGGAATTGTAACTGCTGCTGGAAGGATTGTAACAAAACGGAAAAAAAAAAGATAAAAATAAGAGATGCCGAATGATATATCAATAGCTTTTTCCTATGCTGAAAATTGATATCTTTATGTACTTCCTCGTTCGTTTCACAAGCACACTACAGATCAAATCACTGAATTGACTTCCAATTGGCACGAGGACAATTGATCGAGGCCAATCACGTTCTGGAGTGTTGGCCAGTTAATAACATAAACCTTTCTGCTCATCATAGAGACTGGCTCCGAATGACGACATTAAATTCATGACTTTTTTGCTTTTTTCTCCGTTTCACCGTTACGATTTTTTACACTTAATTGCGCTCGTCAATCTATCACCTACAACGTTACAACTTTGATAAACGACTGTACATCGATAATATTTTATCACGCGGGGAAACCCATGTGCACGCGTGAACAGGTCATATTACAATAAAATATTCCTCAACAAAATATTGAAAAAAAAAAATGAAAAAAAAAATCATTATGTCACTACATGGATGAGTTAGAGCAATGTATAAAATGACTGACGCTTATTGAATACACAAATGCAATTTGAATGCATATTGGAGCAGTAACGTCGAGCTTTAAAAAGCGAAGATAAATAGGGTTGGATCACGACACAAGATCCCACAAACACTCTTCGTCACGACAGTCGTTCCCCGTATGTCTCGCTCCAACTTCAACTCGTCGAGTAGAGCTAGCGGAGGGTTAATTCCACTTTTTGCTAAGGAGAAGGGACGCTGCACCAACTGTATGTATATATTATTTGTGTGTTATGTATATGCGCATGCGCTGAGGGTTGCGCGTGCTGCATATAACGATATGTGGTAGCTTTTATACTGACGTGACGTTATAATGTTTTGGACGCACGCGTAACAGATATTCATCAACAACGTTGGATCAACCGGGAGTAGAATATCCTTTCCTCTAATCATCATTTCCTCCTATTAATTCGCCCCTCTGGACAAATTTTGATCATTATGCGTTGATAATTGCTCCGTTTTATACAATTTTAAATCTACCACCAAAGTTTCATACGGAACATCTCATGCTAATGTTACTAATGGCAATAGAAAAGATATGTGGTGAAGGTGCTGACAGCCTTTCAGGGATTTCTCTCTGAAGCTTTCGTGATCAGCTTTCATTGCATAACCATTTTCCCATCTTCCTCGCTCTCTTTAAACATCTGGCATTGGAACGTCATGCGCACCCGACTTCCACTCTATCCCCTCGTTATAACGTTTTACCCCCATGTGACTGTGTCTGTGTTTTCGTATATACATCTACATATTCTCGTTGACTTTCATTCTCAAAATCAAATGCCTGTCTCTCACGCTCATTTTCTGTCTATCTATTTGTGCGTACATAATCAGTCTCTCACTAGCCGCTCGTTTCCAACTGTACGCAACCCCTCTTCTTTTTTTTCCTTCTCGGTATCATATACTC
Source organism: Meteorus colon (assembly GCA_030523085.1). NCBI lineage: Eukaryota > Metazoa > Arthropoda > Insecta > Hymenoptera > Braconidae > Meteorus > Meteorus colon. The sequence continues at coordinate 215,580 of JAPYZH010000071.1, forward strand.
ACACCAATCCTCTGACTGAACTCAACAACATCATAATTGCTGACACTCGTTCAAAATAAATCAACTTATTTTCATACTGGAATAATTGATTAATCATGAGAATGTAATTTCATATTTTGACATTTCAGTATTGAAGTGGTATAATATAGATCGCAGGAAGCGAAAAAGGGAGATCGAACACAGCATGGATGTCTGTTGTGCAAAATCAATGCGTGCCTAGCCACTGTCAGCCATTTCGCCCTCCCTTCACGCCCCCCTCTCTTTGTCTCCCTCTTACTCTCACTCTTCATCACCATATCACCCTTCGCCACTCTTTCGACTGTCCCACTCTGCGTTAACCCCTCCAAACCACTACGACTACGCCACTACCATCAGTACTACTACTACTACTACAATTTGTATGCTGTCCCAACGTCACCATCGACCTGTTTCTGTTCTCGCATTACTTTTGTGCCTTTTCAGCATTAGCACTTTTTGGAAGACATATGAAACTAGTTGCGAGAATTCTTGCCCAAAATTAAGATTTTGAACATGAATTCTTCGGCGACATTGGATGAAAATAAGGATTCAGTTGACGATGCTTGAGGACATTTTCCATGTGAAAATTGTATGAGTGAAAAATTAAAACCTTTTTTTATACAACGTTTGATCACAAGAAGGTGAACAAAAAAAAAAGGTAGATGATGACTGGCTCCCGATATCCAACACGTTTGATATCGATTGCCAAGGGCAGAAACCGCCAGACCTTTCCCCTCGTTGACTGGCAGTGTTGCAAGAGGGGGTGACGGGTAGTGAAGGGAGTTGCGGTGACGGGAGAGTGGTCGAACCCTCTCAAACACATAAAACTGTATACACATCAAAATGTATATGGGCTTACTACACACACACGTCCATATATATATACATATATATATATATATATGGGGAGGAGGGGTATATAACGACATGTTCTAGTTGGTTTGTATGATCAGGGGCGAATTGACATAAGCGCCGAGGGTGCCCTCCCTAATTCGAATTTAGGTGTTGGCCGGGTTACTAAGTGTGGGCGCAATGCGGTGTCACGCTGCGGGCATTTACTCTTCCCTATACATATCTCACTTTTCTCATCTCCTCGAATCTATACACACCCTCACTGAACATTTTCTTCTATGCTTGCCTCATACGTAACATCCGATGTATGAATCTTGTTTTATAACGATTGGTGTTTTGTTTCTACCGATTTGCAAAGCATTCTTGTTCATTTTATTGCACTTAAAACGTATGGCGATAAAAAAAAGTAATAATATACATAAATAATAAAGAAATTCGATTAAATCGCAGTGCATTGATAACGATTGAACAATTGACTAATATTAATTGTCATCGTGGATTGCATTGGGTCAAAGGATTATCAGGAGCAAGTTTGGAGTTTATCATTTTATACATACGAGAAGAAACTTACTTCGAGGTACCGATAGGTCATAGTTGATCATAAGGGGTCAAACGCGCGGTGCCTGCAAGAGTGTTGATAACGCTCTGAATTATTACTTCTGATAACCTGAGCTCTGAGCAAATATTGACCTTTCAAACAATTTTTTTCTAATTCAAGTTTACTCAAGTCGTTAAAAGTATATGTAAATCTGCACATTGAATTAATCCAAACGTCAGCAAGAAAGTTGGATACAAAATGAATACGCATATGTTTGTATTAATAAAATGTATTGTTCTTGTTTCCAATTACTTCGAAAATGATGGGAAATGGAAAATATGCAACGTTGAGTGTAACCCGAGATAACTGAATCTGGGTCAAAGGCCAAGTGTTGTAAGCTGCTTCCAAACAGTTAGTTAATTGGTTGCGACTACGCCGTTTAGGAGATGGTGTGTATGAGTATACACGTATTTAAGTGAAAGTTGCAAGCGACAAAAAAGACAGAGGATTTTATACTATCGGAAACTTGGGCTTCTGTCCCAAACAGTCCACATACCTGATTGTTCTTTTTCTGGTAGTTTAGATGTATTTTTTTTCTCTGGTGCTTTCGGTGAACAATTTTTACGGGCAGGCCTGGCGGTCAATGTTGGAGGTACCTGTAAAACAATATAGGGGTATCCAACGCTGAATGAGATGTGGAAGAGCCAGAGAACGTATCAATGATTATTGTTCTCTTACGTCAACAAATATCGAATGAAAAAATGATTGAATCGCACTCACCACTTTTTCGGAACGTTCACCGGATGGGAGACGTGCAATGGCTGCATCGGGGCCGTCCTCAGGTGGCGGTGGTTGCACGATCCAATTATATTCACGCTTTTCTACCGGTAAACCCCATCTTTCATATTCGAGACTTTGTGTCCTCAATGTTTCATAACAGTCTAAGCAAACAACAGCAAAGTCACCGTTCTCAAGCAGTAAACTCTTTTCTGGCTGTCGGTGATACCTCAAGAATGGAAAATCTTTAACAGGCAATGCTCTAACTCTCTTACGATATGTGGTGATACCACAAACATAACACCAATAATCGTGCGTATTATATTGTCTTTCAGGTGGATTGACCTGTTGGCCAGTTGGTAATGACTCGTATCGCCGCCACTGTGACAGCAACGAATGGTAACAAAATGTGCATACAAGTGCTGAACCATCTTCACGTAATTGTTCAGCATTAGGCGGTGATTGATGACGTAATAATTCAGGAAAGAACGGTGCATTTCGACCCTGTGGTCGACCATATAATACACGTGCTAACGTTAAATCGCTGTGTAAACCACACAAAAAACAGTAAATAGAACTGCTTGATGTGCCTGGATTGCTTGCAAATGTTCTATCTGAACTTGAACTGGGCGGTGTGGCAATGGCACGATTCACGTCACCATTCGGATGTGGACTAGGGATATCGTACCTATGGATGCGAATAGTAAAAAATGATGATGCTTTTTTCGTATAATTCCGATATAATACTGGGTCTAATTAGTCACCTTCGTCGTTCTAATGGTACTCTTTCAGCGTCCATATTCTCCCATTGCTGAGCCAAGTGATTAACACAATGGCTGCACGCTAATACTCTACCGTGGCTGTCCATGCACGCATTTTCTGAAGTACGCGCCATTCCACGCAAGCATGGGAAATGCATTGCATGTGAATTCATGCCTTCAGGGCTTGTGGATAACCTAAAAACCAAATGAACAAGTTATTATCAGTTCTCCATATTTATATAAGCTGCTTCATTGAGGTGAAGAAAAGTATTGATTATTCCATTCACCATTCCATTTGTGTGCGTGGATGAAGTCGTTCGCATATATAGCACCTATAATTTTGACCAAGCGCAACATTACCATTCTCGGTTGGTGGATTGCTCGGCGAATTCCGCTGCGTTGAACTTGGTACCTTCACATTGGCACAACGTGCTTTTGTACTAACTACACTGGGCGTTTTATTCAAATCGTATGGTTTGAACCGTATATCACTACCAGCCGAGTTAGCTGGCGATTTAGCAACAACAGGTCTAGGTGATGGGCCTGAATTTTTCATAATAACCAAACAAATTCATGATTTCCTGTTAGTTTATCATTCAAAAGGCATCGTCCACATAACTATCAATATAGTTACCCTGTTGACGAAATTCAGTACCCTGTTGTCCACCAGCTGAAGGAACTTCATTATTATCACCGCCGAAAACCTGCTGTTTCTGTGGTATGGCTTTGTAACAGATGGAACAAACTTGTACCATCCCCTGAGGACTGATTGGACTAGCACCTGGAGGTGGCCGTAATGAACATATAAAAGGAAAATATGCTTCTTTTTCGGGATTAGGACAGCAATACAGCAATCTAATACTGGACGAGGGATATTCCAATGCACACGTATAGCATATAAATGTTGTTGGATCAACTGTTGGAGCTTGACGTTTACGTAACGTATAATTACGATCAGCGTGCGGTACACCTTGACGTGTATATGCTTTCCATTGATGTATAAGATGATTTTGACATGCGAAGCAAGCCTAAATTGAAAAAAAAAATCATTTGATTGAAAGATAGGTTGAATACTTTGTTTTGCTTTTTCATTATTCACCTGTACACGGCCGGCACTATCCATTGGTCGACTTTTACTCGGTCGTGGATGAAGCATGAGTGATGGGAAAAATGGTGGTGGGCTGCTCGATGGATGCGGAGGCGTTGGCAGTTGTTTAGCAGCTATATTACTTAGCGATCCTTTTTTGAACTCGTCACCGCACACATAGCAAACTTCAGTCATAGAATTTTTGTCTGGCATCGATAAATCTAGAATGTCAGTACCAGTGCTCGATGATGATCCTCCGCTATAAATTGCTGTGAAAGAACAAAAATATCAACGACCATTCAGCAACATTGCGATTTTCAATTCAAAATTTATCTCGATATGGTATTAGGCAGTGCTGAGCAATTCAAGGGGGACATCATCGTCGCGTTTTTCACATTATCATAACATAGTCATAGTCCATGTTATTCAAATAGATTATTGTGCTCCATTTTTTCACAAATAATAGATAAACTCGAAAAAATATATAAGGATGAGGATTCCAAATATTTGGAATAGTGGTGCAGCAACGTCGGGTCGATGTATATATGACATTCAATTCTCGCATGATTTCCACATATTTCTTATCAGTATAAAACTGTTAACCTTTACTTAGGAACGTTGACTTACACCAGCGGAAAGTGCTAACACCAGTATAAATAATATTCATGATGATTCAATTGTTTATTATAGACATTCATTAATCAGTCTCGAGAATTTTTTATTCATAGCAATTTTATTCTAATACCAATTTCACACAAGGAAAGAGTGATTGCATAATCACAATATAAAGTTATACATTTTACTTTGACAATAGTCTCTACTATGTCGTAGTAATATTTCGTAATAATGGCGTCGTAAAAATTTATGAACCATCGCCAACTAAAAAAACGACAATAGCATAAGCATATCGATATGTGAATGTGTATCCGTCACTCGCCCATTTCCACATAACGCGCGAACAAATGATTCTTTGAAGCATCATGGAATTATGACTAAAAGTTGACCGTTTGGATGACCTCAGATAAATGTCCAATTAAACTCGACAGGTCAACTCAATAATTAGGGAGATTCTGTATAACGTCTGTATAGTATCGTCGCTCGCAATACATATATGTGTCGCATTTAATAACGAGGTCGATAAACCTATTTATGTTTTTGTTCCATTACGTAGTTGATCTTCCAATTTAAATGCCACCACACATAGGGGAAGGCCGAACGAGAGTTCCACAATTGATAATATTTACTAACGTTCGACACAATGCACATATGATATAAAAAATGTGAATAATGATTTGAAATACATGCTCAAGTACCTTGTGGTTGAGATTGTAGAGATGGTTGTGGGGCTGGTGAACTTCTTGGAGCATGCCTGAGATCTAGAGCTGCGTCATTTGAAATACGAGGTTCCTCAACTGGTTGTCGCGGGCTGTGTAAGCGTTGATGAGGTGATTGTAGCCGTTGATGCGGCGATTCCATAGTCAATCTCACTTGTTCTAAATGTCTGGCATTTTCAGGTTGGTTAGAATGCGGTCGCGGTAATTCAATGGAATTCGATGGTGGTCGTGATTGTTCGACAACACGCGGTGATGGTGAATTTGGCGGCAATCGTGGCGATAGACCAACCGGACGTGTCTCTTGTCTGGCCTGGAGTGGTTGCTGATCATTGGTCAAACCAAGTACTTGAGCAGCATATTCACCCTGTAAAGCCATTTCGGCACCAGTGAATGGTCCACCATCACATCGCTTGAGCCAATAAATTCGTTGACTGTGAGGCCTTGCTTCCCGTTCATAACTCTCCCATTGTTGCAATAATAATGCATAACACAAACTGCATGCTCTAACAGCCCCACTACGAGCGCTCTCGCCACGATAACTCGTTGGTGGCTCGTGTGTTTCCAAAAACGGAAAGAACGGTTCATTAGCAGCACCACCAGGTATCGGTTTCACACGCAACCAATATTGCTCGTTGTGACTTAATGTACCACATACGAAGCATATTTTTACACTTCCATCATCGGTACCCAATTGATTGGTCTGCGAATTTTGGTGTGATTGCCCCTCAAGTCCCGGCTCATTCTTTACGTATAACTTGCTTTCCATCATGTCAGGAAACCATTTGTTTGTTGCTGACGAGCACACTTCCTAAATATTCATGCCACGTTCGTAATTTTCCTATTGCTGAACCTCAGATAAGATCACAATATCCTTTTTTTATGCGATGCATATCTGTAAATAATGAGTAATACATATAATTAGCTAAGTCGTGATTATCATTATCACAGCAGATTATCATTATTGACAATGAATATTGGGTAGGTATATCACCGGTTATATTAGTTACACAAATGTTTAACGTGCTTCTAGTGTTGACACTGATGACTGACGGGAATGTTTAGTCACAGCTGTGACCTTATTTCCGACCCGGCAATAGATTATTATTTTTCGTATTCTAATTGTAGATTGCAACGGTATTGAAATAAAACTTGGCGGTGGAATACTCATAAGAGAATACGAAAAACTCGTGAACTGGAACATGAATGACGATGGTGGCAATGATGATAACGTTTGATATTGACACGATCTTGGTTATTCGGGATGTTGCGCAGGCATCAATGTTACTCCACACTTCAATTGGATCAGTTTCCCAAAATGATAATATCTAAAGAAAACGCGCAGTGTGGAGAAGAGAAAAAGAATAAAAAAAAGGGGGAAAAAAAAAAAAATCACTCGATATTATATTGTGGTAATGATGCTGATGTTGGTGGTGGTGCTATTAGTTAGGAGGCGAAGACTTGGGACGTGGACGATTGTCGAGGGGGAGGCTCAGAGAGGAATTCCGGTCATAGGTTAAAACCGCGTATTGGATGCGCGGGCGAGGTTATCTTCTTCTCCAAGTCAAAGAGGGTAACCTGAAGAAATATCAAGATTATTCAAGGATTATATATAGGAAAATGACGTGAGACAATAGACAGATTGACATAGACGGAGACACACTAACTACCGAAATACGCACAACAAAACTGCGGGATGCATGTAGGCTACTTCACGTTTTTTTTTCTTTTCATTTTTTCCGTAACATAGAGAGTATCGGTACACTCACACAATGAGCGTTGTTATATGATATCCGTGACATAGCTTGAACATCCGATCAAATGCAGTACGGTGAACTATTGTGGCACCGGGATGATTCAAGCTCGGTTATCTTGCTTTCTAGTCTCTGCCATACGTGCTCATCATGCACCGGACCGAGCTGTTGGGTGTCACCTTCGTTGAACGCTTATCTATTTTTCTCCGCATATTTACACACTTCAATGAGGTATGTTCAGTAAAATAAAACACTTATTGCAATGCTTTAAACGTGTAATAAGTCAAAAATAGCCTTTGGATAACTATGAATTATACATTTTCTCAAGCTATAGCGCCGCGACTTTGGATTAGACAATCGCCATGATGGAAAAATTACAATACGTTTCCCATGATGCCACGCAAACTTCCATCATATGACAATACCACCGTACCAGCCAATCACAACTATTCCATCTTGCGCACGCAAACAAAGAATCAATATGGCCGCATATAAACTTGCCGGCGCGGCAAATTCGAACATATATTCTCTCACAGTCAGACTTTCCTTTAATTTTCATTTACCTTAAAAATTTACCGAAATTTTTCTCCGCTTGTTTTCACTATGATTACTCACCAATTCTATTGTACGATGATTGACATTTGTCTGGAAATTGGGATGATATTGCATCTCATAAACGAGCGTGATAATCTTTACCAGATGAGTAAATTGCAGTTGCACGGTTCACATGATTCCGTTCGAAACGTTTCATACTGATGACATTCCAAAATCATCACGTCACTATATTTCTTAATAAAACGTCTTGTTATAGAAATCATAGTGAATTACCGGGAGAATATTTTCACCATATGAAAAAAGTGAATAATGAGTTTCCTCATTTGCAATTCCCTCCAACCAACTAAAATATTATTCAGGCAAACATCTATCAATCAATGATGTGACAATAATGAGACATCATATACATGTGTACTTCCATATATATTTTTCAATTTATTGAGTTTCATGAGGAGAGCAAAGCGGTAACTATAGAATTGCAGGAAAACCCACAGTCTTGCGTTTCATATGACACAGTAATTAATAATTTTAAGACATTTCATGTATTTATTTACACAATTTATATTATGTTTTATTACTGAAGGAATTTCTTTGCACATATATGTGTATGTATTCAACCACCAACAGTAGCGTAATACTAAAAAATAAATGGAAATACTTTAAAAATACTCTTCGCGAACAATTATTTGATTAGATGAGATACAATTTTAGTAATATCCATTTCTCACTTTTTTTCAATTCCACTCTATCATCTAACGTCTATTAACTATATACTATAATTTTTGCCATGTGTCCTATTAATCGCAATTAATTTTTTTACGTCAAAATTATCGATATAACCCTTAAACTTATGAAATGAACATTCATGTTTAATTGTACAAAGATATTCTGTTTTATTCTATTCCAGACTCGTGAATGACAATATCGTCGACAAATTTCCATACGGTATGACTTAATACCCAGTACATTCATTAACTTTTTATTTTTTTCATGCTCTGCAAAGTTGCAGTATGAAAGAGTGGTGACAGGAATAGGAAAACAGTCGTTGAATGTAACTGATTGTGAATTTTTCCCATGTCGAGGAGAAATTCCTTAAAGTAATATTATTAACTAAGTATATATTGCATTGATAAAATGACTATGAACGATTGCAATCCATATATATGTGTGCATGTATATATGCGACAATCCTCCCTGACGTTATTTTTGTTATTTCGCCTCAATTAATATTATTATACTTTAGTCAACGAAAACATAGCGACATTGAAATATACATTTGAAAAAGTATGATATCAAAAAATGGAGTATGAATATGTTTTTTTTTGTTGCTGTCGATTCAGACTTTCACCCAAAATTCACACAGCTTGCTTATCTACATATAAACATGTATATAAATGATAAAAAACACCAAAATCAATTACAGGTGTTGTGAATATATTCTTTCGTGAACAGTGATAGAATAAGAAGTGCTCAATCCATCCATTCATATATTCCACGAGGTAAAAAACGAATTAAGAATTTATAATAGAATTGGTAACGATGAGTTCGATGATAACGTTTATTCACGAATATCATTCAATGCTGTGATTTCCAAATGTAGAGTAATGTAAATTTATTAAACGTTAACATAACGAGCTTGGTGCTTCTATGTGTCCATACAAAAACATCTCACCGTAAATATATTGGTCCATTCATTTCAATTCCAATATCATAACTAATGTGCCAGATTTCCCACAATATTTACCCATATAATATGCGCATTGAGTGACCTTCGAACAACTCTCATTATGTCTTTGAGTTTATTTTTTTGTTCATTTAGCTAATCCTAACTAACACGAAATATAATCACAGCATGAAGTCCGACAGAATGGTATAAAATATCAATGGGAAATAAAGAATATTGATTTTTATAACCATAGTCAACAGTAGATCATCTTTTTCGAAAATAACTTTGAATGAAAGAACCTTTTTTAATAAGTTTGAGACATACGAAACAAAATATAAAGTATAGATTGTCATTCACCCAAATTTCATAAGTGGATTATGTGTATATGTAGAATGATAATTCATACTTATTTTCAATCGAATGAGGCTACTCAACTGCGGAGAAAACTGACGAATCATCGCCAATAAAATTACTGAGCAGAATAGCCAATGAATTTTTTTTAACTATAATGAAAAAAATGGGGAAAAATGTTATCACGTACTAATATTGAGTTCGCTCAATTCCACAAGTAAAAATACGTAATATTCGTCTTAAAAGAATATAACTTTGTTTATGATAGCGTTCTCAAATAACATGATTATCCAAGAAATCGTTCCTTGGATTAGATTGACTTATAACATCTTGCGACTGGATGCCAGTATTCAATGTGGATTCACCGTTGCTATCTATTGACATTTGTTTTAGATTATGTTTATCTACGTGCGTCAGTTCAATAGGTAGATAAATAGTTTTACAGTGATCAATATCGGCACGACAAAGGGGACACCGTTCACACCGTCGTGCACACTCTAGACAAGCGACTGCGTGTCCGCATGGAAATAGCGCTGTGTCTAAGCTTCGATCCATACAAATACGACAGAGCATAGCATCAAGCAACCGTGTCAGACACTCTCGAGACTCCTAAAATCACAATAGTCAAACCATTTAGATTAATCAATTTGTGAACGTGGGGTTGAACACAAATATTACTGTTGTGGATGATAAATAATTACCTTGCATTTTAAATTCTCACAATCACCACAATTATACTTGTCCAACAATTCACTGCCATCTGGCATTCCAATATTCACAGCCTCACAATAGAGTGCACGTCGTGCATTATCATACACCTCTCGACATGTTCGACGTATATCGAATACATATTTTTTACCTAATGTTGAATCCTCATTAAAAATGGAAATGATCGTACCCTAGAAATAAAAACATAATGCTAGCGATCATGTTTCCTCCAGCGTTCCCTGAATCATTATGTCCTCAGGAAAGTTTTAATATTCAAATTCGATAAATTACCTTGAGATCACGAATGAATTGTGCAGTAACTGCACTTCTGACTGTTTCACAACTATAGAATGCGTGCTTTTCCGTGATTGCACGATATAATCCACTTGCTGATTGACTAGAATCCAATTTAAAATCCAGTGATGTTTCTTCACCATTCAATGACAAATAAATCAAATGAAACATCCGCCTTTGCGACGTCGCGCTCTGAATCGCTGTATATGGAATACTGAAAAGGAAAATATCATTGATCAGTTATGAGTATATCATTATGTCTATAATTTGATTTGAAAGCGTAGCATATATGTTGGTACTCACTTCTGTTTCTCATCATTTTCTCCACGATAAACTGTGATTCCATGTGGTCCAACTCCAATCATTGACACAGCATTTGATCCAAATTTACTATGGAACATTTCTTGACCAAATGTATCTAAATTCGAAACTTCTTTGAGCAACCAATACTCAGCCGTCGCTGCTTTCATTCCCTACAGTACGAAAAATGAATCAATAACATCACAAGTCTCTCCTTATATCTTGGATGTTATAACATGGAAATAAAGAATTGTCAATGTACAAACTTTAACTTCTTTGTGTTGTTGAATGATTCGATGAAGGAAGTCATGAGGTTTAGGTTCGCAACGACTCGCTGGTTGGATTTGGGAACACTGTGAATAAAGTCCATGAGGTGGTGACAAAGGATCGTAATCTCCGGCCTCAACTTGGGCCAACAGTGCCACCAATCTGGCAACTGATGACCAATCAGTCACTTTAAGTCTCCCCTCAAGCAACTCAAGACGAGAGTGCAAATAAAATTGATGTCTGTGAAAAAAGAATTACAATCGGGTAAATGAAATGAAAGAATCAATCAAAATGAACACCAAAGATGAGGAGGAAACTCGACATAAATATATAATAATTTGATTTACCTGGTAGCATCTTGAAGCAACAAATGAGGCGGAACCCAAAACTTGACTCTCAGTGCAAATCGTAAAGGCGTGACACCACCACCCGTTTGTCTTTCAATGGGATTCCGTAAATTCAACCAGAGCTCTTCACCTTTCGCATTCTGATATTTGAGACCAAAATAATCGCATTCCTTGCTTATCCCCAAACAATTGCACGCCTGAAACGTAAACATAAATTCAACTTTGCAACTATTTAGAAATTATCGTTCTTCTTTCTATGGCAATCCCATGTTCGTGAGTTCATGGTTAGCTGTTATATTGATGTGTACGCAGCAGAAAAAAAAAATGAAGCAAATCTTTGTGTAGATTGAATACTATCTTTAATGCAGCAAGAACAAGAATTAAATTTACCAGGGTTCCACTATAAACCGGATCGTAAATGGCGTAAACAAGCTCGAGGAAATATTGACGATACGTGACTCTTATATGATTCAACTTGACTTCACTTCAATGTATTTCAATGATTTTGTAATGAGGAATATGTCAACAATTAATTAATAATATTCCTGTTCGAACGAATATATGTTGATGATAGATATTCATACGGTGTCTGACTCATGAATTTACCATGTTCCGGGGAATATCGTTGAGTTTAATTTCAACATTAACATTTGCTTTGATATAAAGGAAAAAAGGCTGATGCGAATTGACAATTTCGACACAAAATGTTTGAATAAGGTCGCATTAATGTCGTGTTTGAAACCATCCTACAGTGATAATATCACATGGAGACGTAGATATTGAATAAAGACAATTATAAAAAACATACTTCTCCGTACTCTCTGTATTTACACAGGGACAATCCAAAGTTGTTTGGACTCAACCAAGGTCGCAATACATTATTCATATCGAGTGATAATAAAGATCTTTGTTTTCAGTGTTAATTAACTCGCGATATTTATTTGCAAACTTCTTATCATCATATTTATTGGCATTATTAACTGTTCTCATTGAATTCCTGTATAATTAAAAGAAATGAAAAACTCGTCGTGAATATGAAAAAACCAAATATTCGGAAAGATACTAATAGTTATGTAAGCTATTTTAATTTTGCGCACAGTCACGGATGAGTCATTCCTATTGTTTTGGGCTATTTGATGATTTGGGGTTACTTGAAGCAGACATGGAGCTCGGTTGCAGTGTGTTAAGCGCCTGTTTTCTATATATGTATCTGCGTAAGGAGATGCAGTCGGAATTTTGAGGGAGGAATGAAAAACATAATGGGTATGGTGTAGAAATGCAACATATGTGTGATCTGCATACGGAAAAGTTCTACAATGGAGATGGAGACATATAAAATAGAATATAACTGAAAATAAAATGATAACTCCCGAGAGAATTCTAATAATATGATGCCAATACCTGTACGGTAAAAACATTTGTTCTTTTTCCGATTCCACCATGATAAAAAAAAGCTGATTTAATGTTGACTCAGAATAAAATTTATTGCCATAGCTTTAAATTGTGAGTGGAACTATCAATGAATGATAATCAACGAAAAAAAATTTTGTAGGACTCTGTCTCTTCATTTGAACATTCGTTATTAGAGCAAACTAACAATACACATTACGGCCATAGAAGGTAGATATATATCCGATCTTCTAATCACACATGCACAATATGATATCTTTTGCAATCACTATCGTCCTTCGAGTAAGTAATATTTGTGTGGTATAAATAACATTGTTAACGCGAAACATCGTCCGTGGAGTTTGCAGCTAAATAAATTAACAGGATAGATAATGAATTTTTTGAATTAATTATAGTCGTGAATAATAATTGAAATGGATGGAGGTTTACACGTATGATAACAAATTCATGAATCATGAGAGTATGAATAGTGTCCTCATTTTATAAAGGAAAAAAAATATACATTTATCTGAAATGGATAGATAATCGGAAAACTATTCATTACAATCAACTTAATAGTTGTTATATGTTGGTGAGAAGCGTAAAGCGGAGAGTTGAAATTTCGAAAACAATAAATGTCAAGGTGAAGCGTACCGGTAAACTTTTTGATATGTAACATCTAAGTGAATACTTTTCCTGTTGCTCATGATGAAATTCTCGTATTTTTTTTTTGACAATCGAATATGTTCTCATTCAATTTTATAGATTTGACAATTGTGGGGATCACCTTAACTCCAGATGAAAAAAGGAAAAAAGAACATGAAAAATAAAAAGAAAAAATGCGGAATAATAAAATAATAATAAACGAATAACAGAAAAGAGATTGGTGCCATCAGAAATATAAAGAGTGAGAAGAGAAGATTGTGTGATAAAGACAACAGGAGAAACATGCAAGAGCAACGTGCGCGAGGTCTCCCGAGTCCAAAGTCCACACGACGAACCTCTCTCGAGACCATTTCTGTGTACTTTATTTATAACTATATAACACTCTATATATATATATATATATATGCAAGTATATACGCACAGATATATGCACGAAACATTCGCGGCGAACACGCGAGTGTTTCGTGCAGTGCGTGGGTGCGATATATTGTCATTTCGCTTTTCATTTTTATTTTCTGTCTTCCCTCCCATTCTACTTTGTTACTACATGTCCACACAAAACATCAAACCATAGAACGGATAGTTATTTTTATTTATGTCCAACTACAAGACTTCATTTCTTTCTATATCTGCATGTTATTCGTATGAATAGACATGATGGGTCTGATATAAAGAACAATGATATCAAATGTGAGATAAATACATGTATCTCCTCATCACTCTCACAAGGATACATTTGAGGACAAGTTTCTTTTTTCAAGTTGGCCAAGAACACATATACATACTTAACAATATAGCGATATATGCATTGGGAGACGTGCAAATAAGCACGTGCGCAATTGCGTTTGGACTTTGGAACAGGAAAGACCCAATCGGCGATGCTTAGCTCACTCACCGGTTATTGAGACTGCACAATATATACATATGATTAATAGTTGATTATTTTCGTTAACACATATCGCGAGTCATTACGACGCCGAATTATTTTAAACCACGAGAAAATTTATACTGACGATTTACAATTTTTAAGCGCATCGCACATATTTCAAATGGAAAGCGTGAAAGAAATCAATTAGAACTCAGATTTAAATGATAGAATCGCAAATAAATATGGAGGCGATGACCAAAACATAATTGAAAGCACTTCAGAGGATGAAGAGGAATGAAATGAGAGATGAGATAAGAAACCAATCACATTATTGGATATGATACGAAACATGGAAAGCTATGTCTACATTATCACTGGATCAAATAGTTTTGGCATAATGAAGACATCCTTTCCATTCACAAGTTCGAATCCATAAGTTCGAAATATAGCAAAATATACCTGCCCTTGGATTTGACTCTTATATATACCATAAGTCGCTTTAATAGTCGATAAATATTATTCATAAATAGTGAAGTTCAGGAGCTATTTTGATATTAATCATCGTCACGATCTAGATTAACACGAATGGAATCAACCGATCATTCTACACTGGTACTATTTATTTGTTTATTGATAGCTCTAATGAAATTTTGTTGGAACGTTGATATTATTTCAGTACCTACTGCACATCATGAAATTCCCGAGTGAATAATCTATGTGGACAATGCCCCGTATGTTTATGACAAAATTTTCTAGAAGAGGCAATCGGATTATAAACTATTCGATTACTCAACAGAACGAAAGGTCGTGACATTTCGACTGGCGCTATTATCAATCGTCCCGGCAACAAAGTAATTGAAATCATAATACATGCTATTTTGACATTATGTATTGCTGATAATGGTCTGGTAAAATTGTTGCGATAATTTGGAAGATCCTCATTCTCTATCGTAATGAGCACTACCTATGAGCATATGCAGGCTTAATATTATCATGTAAACTATCATACATATGAAAGCCTGATTTATGTATCAACACACATAACATCACCTATACTAGCGCACTGTGACTTTTAAACTTTGTACAATCTCTTAGATATTGTCATTAGAGCAGCATACTTTCGTATTCTCGTTTTTGGACTTATGCGAATTAACGTTCCACAAAAACAATCCCGGTTAGTGTCCACCTGTTCGATTTTGAAGTAAGGGGATAGAATGCATAGTAGCTGCTAGACAAAATGAATATTTAGTAATTAAAATTTGACATTTTTATGGTATGCGTGGATCAGTTCACTTTGTGTAAGTAGTACGTCTAAAATTGAAGTTGTATCACATAAGAAAGAAGGAAGAGGGAGCGTCAATATATGTTGATGATGTTGATCAATTTATTCTATTCTCTCTCTTATGTATGCAAGAAGATTCGGATATAGAGTAGCAGCTAACTTACGAATTCAACAACTAATTGATGACCGGCAATTACTGTCTAATGATATTCGATGACTGGCTGAGGAGAGCGATGATTATACGTTGTCACACATAACGATACAATTATGTATGATTGATAACATGTATGCATATCATATCATTTAGAATTTCATTAATTTTTGGAATTTTTTATGAAATGCGAAAAAAAGAACACACAGACGGGGTTTTCCTCATAACGCCAAAGTTCTCAAGAACCGAGTGTCAAAGATCGGCTACGATGTTCTAGCAATTAGCGCGTTAATCGAATTCCACCGAGGCGAAATAGTAAAGTTTTAGAACTAAAGTTCGAAAGTGAAGATGTACGAAATTAATTTTTTCATCACATTCCTGTATGCATATATATTTTCCCCTTTCTTTATATATTATATACATATATAGGAATAGATACTTCTACAAATATGGAACCTTAGCTAAATTACGTTTCTCGAATGGGATTACGTTGTGAAAATTTATCGTTTATACACGCAATCATGCCAAATTTCAAAATTTTATATTATAATTGATCATATTTCATGTCCTGTGGAATATCGAATGTGGGCATGTTCTTTTGTCATGTATTGACCTGTACTAACATGGATAGACTTCAATTGGACATAGATAAGCGAATATATATTTGTGATATACAATCCGAGCGAAGCAACACGACCCATGCAAATAGATTGACTTTCGATTATAATACGACCTTTATCTCTCTCATACCTATTTTGTATTTCATATATTTCCATTTGTAATAAAAAATGCGTCTGCCATATATTCAGTCATTTTCAAGGTTGAAAGTGCGGAATGGAATGACTGAAATACTTCTTCTCCATTGAATGCTTTTCTAATATTCTCAACGAAAATTAATGGAATAAGAATGAAAGCAGGCTGTCGGAGTAAACAGCGATACTTATTAATCCTGAGTTCCATCGGTTCATGTATATTCAAGTTAATTTGAAAGGCAGGTTGGTATATGCAGACGATTAACTATATACCAACAATAACAGGATGAACGTTGATTCCTCGATGATGTTAAAAATTGTCTATCATCTTTATTGACAGTGAAACTCGATTTTCGTCAATACACATTTCATTGCTTTGTTTTTGCTTCCTATTTTTTCCCCTAAATATTCATCGAGTCCCACATTACTTGACCCACATTGTTGCAGTGATTGTGATTGCAAAACATATGAATAGAAAAACAATTATAGAAGCTCTGAAATATAAATATATCTACTTGTATAATCAAATTCTTTTATTATCTTATTTGCTCACCTTCTCCAGGCATTCTCGTCCAATAGCCCGTGGATCTACCTGCACCTCCAGGATCACCGAGTTTGCTTGACTCACGAGACACCACATTATCAAGAATATTGAGTTTAGCAATTTAAGAAGAAAAAAAAAGTATGCATGTATGGTATGCTCCGATTCTTTCACTTCAACTATTTTGATGTAAATCACTGTTTTTTTTTTTTTTTTACTTTTAATGTCAAACAATTATATTGTAGTGAACCGGGATGACTGGATGACAATTAAATAAAGTGAATTGTAATGATACTATTGCCAATATGAAGTCATCAAAAATTGTAATAAATCAGGATGTAATGTTGAAATGTATAAGAGGAAAAAATGGAAACAATTGAGTACACAAGAACACTGTGGACGACACTCGAAATAAATTTTTGTTACCGGTAAGTTTTTCTCTTTTGACAATTGTATGAATTATTTGCAAATATTCAATCCTTGATTTCACCCTAATGCGTTTCTATTTGTTGCAACACCAAAATATAGTAGGGCTAAAAAGCACCCTTGAGCATGGCTGTCACTGGTATGGATGTTGGCTCTTGATCCGTTGCTATGTGCTCGTGGACCAACGTGATGCGTTTATTACTATTGTTTAATAGTAGTGTAAACTCTTCAGCTTCCATTTCTCTCATTAATATCAATGGACACAAAGAATTTGCTTGACTGTAAGTTATAAGATTGAAAAGTTGCTTTTCCAACAGAAAACTGAAATAAATGTCGCTGAGAAGATTAATTGTATGGCGCTGTGTGCACTTGTGTGTATACACTGTATGGTGCTGTGTGGTACAACCCGTCGACGTTTACGAATGAATGCAAGTTTTGGATGACGCGAGGCATGGAACGTGTGCGCCGATGAACATCTACCAGCAGCACCACCACCAATTTACCAGCTGATTTTCTTCCCCACTTTTTCTACTCTTCCACCATTGCACCCCACTACCATTCTTTTTTTCTCAAAACAACCATCTCTTTCTCTGATTTTTTATACTTCATTATGTCACGCATAAACGAAAGAATAAGTAAGACGGTTTCCGATGAAATTTAGTGACAAATGCATTTGCGGAAGAGGAAAGTTGCCTCAAAAATACTTAAATTTATTCTCCTTCACCTCTTTCTTTTTATTGTTAAATAATGATAAAAATGACAATACGACTCGGCCTTTTTTCCTCACGACCAATCGAATCGTCGCATCAATGGCAAACTATCGATATATGTTGGCGATTCGATGTACCCTGACATATGGCGCGAATTTTTGAATATCGAACGAGTAATGATGCATAATATTGCCATATGATGTTGGATTCATTATCACTCTGTTTCTTACGCCACAATATGAATTTTCATGTGGGAAAGTAGATTGATATGATATAGAATTCATATTCTTTTTATTCACTTTTCGACGTTTATACTGTACAAGCAGCTGTGCATCTAAAGAAGTAACAATTTTCCAATATAATACTCGGCGAGATAAAAGGATAAATTTTTATGCAATGCAGTCGACGAGCAGAAAACTACAAAAAGAATTAGTTTGTGAAATCTATGTGTATGTAGTCATGAGATTCTCAATGCACGGAATGGGAGCTAGACATGAGAATCACATGAGGTCATACTCAAAATTTAACAATTGTTCATAATTATTTTCACGTCCTCGATGTTGACAAAAAAGTTGGAATGAACTGTAATAATATCATAATAATTTTACACATTTTATCTAGCCACCACCTTATAATATTGTATCACCAACTCTGTTTATGTATTATTTCAATATACCTAGGCCTTGGTATATCAATACAATTCATAAATCGTTGCAACAGTATCTATAATTCATAAGGGCTATATCAATTCTCAAACTGTCCGGCAATTTGGTTAGAAGCATTTTGCATACATCCATGCGATTATATTCATATTCTTATTGTCATAAAGACGTGGATGAGGCCACTGCATAGAATAGCAGCAATAAGATCGATTGATTTTTACTAAACTGTTTGAGAATTACTGCTTAGAGACTGATTTGTGAACAGTTAGTTATTTATCTCTATTTTCTTTTCTATGTTCTTCATTTGGTTGCCTCTTAAATACAATATCGACAACAATATATAACCTCTGTAGCATATAGGGGATACACATAGAGGTAGGTTATATTCAATTTACACTTACATTATATGATAGTTTATATATAATTGTTTTCGTGTTTTTTTTCTGTTATAGATTGAGATGTTTAGCAGCATTAAACTTCAATGCGGTAATTTGGGTGCAATTCGGGCTTGATATTGTACACCAATTCCAAAATCTTCTGCATCACTGGTGCCTTGTGGGTGATAACAGCCTTGTTCATTTCTTCAATTTTTATTTTTGTCTCGGCATCAATGCGTGCTGCAACATCTTCCTTCGAGCCCATATGCTAAATGATGACAAAAAAAGAAAATAAAAGGTATTATATTCAACGCATTTGATATTGTTGCTCCATAAATTTTGTTACCTTAGCTTCAAACTCTTTGAATTGTCTTTCACGCTCTTGTCTATATTTCTCAATTTCATCTTGAGCCTCTTCTTTAGCTTGTTTCAAACGGCGCGCTTTGCCTGTGAAAATAATAAATGAATGAATAAGTATGAATTCAGCGAAGTGAAACGATAGAAATTAAGATATAATTGGACAAATTTTGATTCAAAGTTAGATCTGTTAGATCAAACGCATCGATCGATCTGAATCATCGATTCGATATCTTGACAAAACTGCTCGAATGAACTAGCAAATGAGATGAATAATATTTTGTCTGTGTCAGAGAAAAAAAGTCACACCTTATTCTCTCCAAGCATGTCAGGTGCTTAACGGATGAATTGATATGACACTCCCATGTCTGGACCCCATACACATCACACGGTTTATTCAATTGTGGGATAGCAAACAACAAATCGTTGGTATAACTTACGTTTTCTGGCCTCCGTAACTTTGTCAGCAGCCTTTTTCTCAGCAGCCAAGAGCTGCTGTATACCCTGCGTTTGGCTAGCCATTTTTTCGAGTAAACTCAATGAACGATCCGTACAACTTATTACGAATCGATCATATGACTTTGAAGCTTCAGTCTGTGCTGTGTCATCACTGGCGGCGCTACATGTAGTCTTATGTCACGTGGTTGTCAATTCCGACGCCTATGTGTTGTATTATTAAAACAGTAGCCGCGTGTACTAACACCATATAAGTGCGCCCTCTTTTATTCAAAAAAATATTTCGCCCAGTTCTCTTTAATTAGTTTGTTCAAAATTATCTATATATTAATATGAACTGTTTTCTCATACAGAAGTTTAGTCTCGATGACACATCAGTGTGGGATATATATATCTTGAAAATTCATTCAATGTGTTGATATATTCATGATTTTCACTCATCAAAATGACTGATAAATTCTAAGCACTTCCGAATGAATTCAATTGACAAACAATTGTTTTATACTTAGAAAGAGCGATAAATTGCAATGAATAATCTTCAATCAACATAGCAATTATCTTTCGGTGGAAGAATGACCGAACATTATTTATTAAATCAATCATATTTATTATAAATATATTGCATGATAATTTCAGATGATACAATTTATAATATACGATTGCCTTTATTATATTTGTCATTCAAAAGTTGTTTTTCTTGGCGTTTCTTTTCTTCTTTGAATGCCAGCGTATTAAGTTTACGCTCTAATCTCCGTTCCTGCAAAATAATATCGAGATCAGTGAATTTTTCCAATTAATACCAATGGACAATGACTCAATAATACCTTGCGGTAGTTCTTTAGGGCTGCTTTGCGTTCCTTGCGTTCTTCTGGTGATTCATCTTTTGGTCGAACACTCAAGACACTCAATACAGATTTCATGGTATCCGCAATCGACTGCGGACAAGTGGATTTATTTTCTGTTGAACGGTTTTCCATATCAAGTTGAGCCAAGCTTTTTGTCGTTAATTTTCCTGGTCTGCCATTTAATATATCTTTAGGTATTCCTGTTGAACTATTTATTCGTATTTTCCCGAGATTTTTGGGTTCTGATATCAATTTCGGATGATTGTAAATGTTACTGTATGTACTGATTATGCTTTCACAATCCCATCGGTCATCTTCAGCCCGATTGATGACAATATTGTCCAATTCTTCTTCTGAATCTGTTTCATTGTGAGTGGCTATTTTTAAACGATCTTGCATCAATTTTCCTATATTCTCCGCCTGAAAGTTATGGTAAAGTTAGTATTGTCATGAAAAAAAGAGAAAATGACAGCAATATTGGAAAACTACAAATAAAATTACATCTTCTCCCCGCTGCTTCTCGAATTCTGCTGCGTACTGCAACATAATTTCTGAATCTGGTGCCACATAGCCTTCAATCTCTTCACAATCAAGAGCACCAATTTCATTTTCATCATATGCAGCAAACATCTGAAATTAAAAATCAATGTTTGCAATTAAAGTTCTCAGAAAATTTCAGCTAAAATTGCTTACCCTTTCAAATTTATCATCGAGTAAGCTTAGCTGTTCATTTCTTCTGATTACACTGCTACTCATTGAATATTCTGTGAATCGCGATCTGGTTTCCTCATCTTCAAATGTAAATTGAGGACCATTCAAACTGCATACCTCGTCTCTTTCTTCATCCGAAAATGCTGTATTATCTGTGTCTATAATACAAACAATCAATAACTTTCTCCTCCATAACAAAAGTGAAAATTTTGTTCTCTTCTGTTCTTACCATAGTTGTCCTCATCTTCTTCATTGAATTCTACGTCACTCCCACCAGCGTTCGCTAATTCCATAAAGTTATCCTCCAAATCATTTTCGTATTCGAAATCATCATCCATAGCAGCAACAATATCAGGATCAAGATCTAATTGCGGTCCAGAAATTGGCGCCGCTCTATTTAGAAGACCAACATCTTCCTCCACCGTAGAAGCAAATACCGATGATGGTAGATTAATTTTCGGGGCATCAGTTTTGCTATTCTTGTTATTATTTGGTCGTTCCACGTAGGACCACTCAACGGGTAATGTTTTAACATTTCTTAAGTGTTTCAAATAATCATAATCGTCATCGAAATATATTCCATATTTTTGTTGTTCTTCTTTGCGCTTCTGTGGGTCCAATGAATTTTTCTCAGTTTTGGATGGCTGTGCAGAATTAATGGGAACCAATACTCGTTGGGGTGCTGTCTCATCAGCTACCAAAGGGTCTCTCTGAGAACGATGTACTAGAACATATGACTCTGCATCGTTCTTGTCGATAAACTTTTTCGTCTTTCCTTTCGGCTGCAATTTGAATTGTTGGAGTCCATTGTTATTAAAAATGAATTTACTTGGTATATTTGCGAACAACGTGTTGACTCATTGAATTTTCTTCATAACATGGAAAATAACTTACCATTTTCTTCCCACGGAAGCAGTTTGCGATCAATAATAAGAGGGTTAATTGCTTCCTACTTCTGCATTCCAAAATCAATTAGACAAATTACAGGACTATACTTGACTGTACTCGATACACCAACAGGCACATTGGCAGTAATTCCAATTTCCATTAATATGGAACGCGAGATGTCTGAAGTGAAGTTATTGCGAAGCCAGTATAGATATCGACGATAGTGCTGCCTACTGGCTGGGGTGATTACTTCCAATTCTGGAGTCAAGTCGGCTTATGGATTTGAACTTCTATGGACGTCTGTATTCTTCGCTATTGGTTAACACACCGATCAAAATATGACAGAATAACAATATATGATATGGAATAGTCATTTGGAATATATAGATATAGTGATTATGAGGAGACATAGGATTCAAAGTGCAAATAATTTGTTTGGAACCCGCAATCACTCGCAATCACCCACAATCGGCCACAAGTAGAGAGTATGGTAGAGAATAATAGGGGCTATTAAGGGGATTATTTAGTTTGTCGAGTATATTATATTGATTAGTGTGGATAGATAGATGGCATTTGAGAGTGGTGACACACGGAATATAAATTCGTGTAGTGCGTCATGAAAGTAGTATTTCGACAGACGTCCAAGTATACTTCATACATAAAATATAGCAGTGTAGTTGCAGCTGTCTGGCTTTACAGCTATGTCTTTGGTCCATTATTTGGTTTAATGATATTTGCTGTTGGACGTGACAATTTTACGAAAAAAATGGCTGCAGAATGCAAGTCCCCAACATCAGTAGGGCTATCATCGCCAAATAGCCTTTATGATTTGAGTGTTTGTACAGTCGCAAGTCGCTTCATACGTTATAAAAAATATCTTACTTATCTACCGGACAATACACTCTTTGATATTTACTATCAGGTGAATAAGTCATTCTCCATTACTTCTTTCAATTTCATCTATTTCAATATTATTTCATGATATTATTATTGCCATAATTTTCTGTTATATATATATCCGTTACGAATGGTGATAGTTATTAAGACATTGACTAAACTTTCTCCTATCGTTTGTATACAACATATTTGTTTATACGTCTTCCATCATTAATTTTTTCAATATACTTACCATTTATTGAAATGTTTTTTGTAGCTGTACAAAGAGAAGAGATTATGCCTTTTAGGAGCTGAATTCAGTGACTTACAAATATTCTCAAAGATGCTTAAAATAAGAAATCGTCGCATTCATTTACTACAGATTTTTCAGGTATATCCAATGATGAAAGGCTATTATATAATGTAATCAAGCTATTTCGTCTTTATGAATCACTAATTTCATGTCTATTTATTGTTGTTCTGAAGGCTTTAATGGATCATGGGACGAAAATTGGCAATGAACTAGCAATCACTTATAATATGCAGTGTTTAGGAATAAGCAATAAGCCATCTGCACAAGGAGATATTATAAATCTTGGTTTGAGATTGGGAAGTTTTTTGAGTGATGCTGGGTGGTATGCAGAGAGTGAAAAAGTATTGCTGGCTTGTCGAGATTTGTGCATTATGGATAGTGAAACGACGGAAAATTGGTGTCGCACTCTGGATTGCTGTCATAAATTACTGCATGCACAAGCATTTTATTGTGCGTTCAGAGGAGCCGCTGAGACACATCAATTGGCGTTAGATACAATTAAAAAGTTGGAAGATGCTGGTTACAAAGATTGTAGCCATGCAGCATTGTATGCTGAATTCAGTGTCCTTTTTTTTATGAGAAGTGAATATGACCAGGCTTATAGATGGAGTGTTGCCGCATTGAATGAATTAAAACCCTCATTGCCACCGTGCATAACAATTGATGTGTTACGCCAAGCAGCAAAATCGTGCGTGGTCAAACGTGAATTCAAGAAAGCAGGCTTGTTAATCCGGCAGGCTGTATATCTAGCTAGGGAAATATTTAATACTGATCATCCAAAATATGGTGATGCACTTATGGACTATGGATTTTACTTATTGAATTACGATAGCGTTTTCAATAGTGTTTTCATCTACAAGACTGCACTAGTCATAAGAAAAGAAATATTCGGCAAAACAAATTTATATGTCGCTATTGCACGTGAAGACTTGGCTTACGCACTTTATGTTCACGAATATCGTTCAGGAAGATTTACGCAGGCACATGAACAGGCTGAACGAGCCATTGAAATAATGGAAAAACTTTTGCCAGCCGAGCATCTAATGTTGGCAAGTGCTAAACGGGTTAAAGCATTGATATTGGAGGAACTTGCGGTCGATTATCGTGGATCAATAATGTCCAATAAAGACCTGCTTTTAAAATCTGAGTATCTGCATCTATCTGCATTACGTTTAGCACAAACTGCCTTTGGTGAGAGAAATGTACAAACTGCAAAGCATTACGGGAATTTAGGTCGACTATATCAAAGTATGGAGAGGTATCAGGTGAATTTTATAACTTGAATAATTTAAAGAATAATTTTACGGAAGTATCACGATTTTAGTTGTTTTCTTTCGTGTCAGGAAGCCGAGGAGATGCATTTGAAAGCAATAAGTATCAAGGAAGAGCTCCTTGGACCTGAAGATTACGAAGTTGGACTGAGTATCGGTCATTTGGCTTCATTATACAGTTTTCATATGAAACGTTATCGTGATGCCGAAAAACTTTATTATCGCAGTATGGCAATCAGTGAGTTCAATTACGAAATATCTATCATTTTCAGAATAGCACCTATTGTCATCTGTTCCATATTATTTTTGCAGATCTCAAATTATTTGGCAAAAGCTATAGTGGACTGAGTTATGATTATCGTGGATTGCTGCGTGTATATGAGAAGTTACATGATTATGACAAATTATTGGAGTACAGAGATGCATTAACTGTTTGGAAAGAATTAAGGAAGCAATTTCTTGAATCTGAAGACTCACCAATTGATCTTTACAAGCGTCCGGAGTCAACTGAAAACGTTATAAAAACATTTTTCTCGATGTGATGGAATTGAATGTACATGGTTTTTTTTTTCTTTTCGTTTTGTTCCATCACACATTCTCAAATTCGGCTTGTTTGAATGATACATCAACTATCCGACGAGCCGACAAAATAGATTTGGAAAATCATTTTATTAATAATCTCGGGTACTTTCTGTTTTAGAGCATACCAATTATTTTTGTGACCGTACATGTCGATCGGTAGAACTTTACGTTACAATTTCGAATTAAAATTTTTATATAATTCTTTTTCGCATTTTGCATCTGCGGAAAAGAAAAAAAACAAATCTTAGAATCGTTCATGCTCAGAATAAGCTTTCGTTATTCCGTACTTTCCAATTGTGCCGCAGTATATGAACGTTAACCCATATGCGAATCAAGAGATGACAAAAATAAAAGTTGTCGATGATAATGCCAAGTTTTGTAGAAATGATTTCATGCTGAACAGTATCAGCTGACATTTTCCTACAACAGCAAGTAGTATTTCCGTAATAAGATGCTTATGCTAATGTATATTTCTTGGAAACACCAGGATCATGTATTATGTCGTCGCAAACAATTTATGACTTCAAACACATTTTCACCAGGATATACCTACTCTTTTGGTCTCCAATAGGATAATGATATATTAAACAGCATATGAAATATGACGGAGAATGGCAATTGAAGGTTCTAAGAGAAGCTAAATCGATAGTCAAATGATATTGAGTGCAAAAAATTATTTCAGAATCTTCAAGGTGTCGTGCGATAGTTATATTGAGTTATGTATTTGTAATTCGACATCAAAATAATGTAATGATACAATTATTAATTGTTTTAATGTTAGAGCGGATATTGAATTTAGGAGATAAATTTCGTTCAGGGCTCATGGGGAAAAATTATATTGGAATATTGGAATCGTGCACTGAAAATCCAACATTAATTCATTTACTCATACACGTGCATCCTTTCCTGTGTAAATACAAAGATACGTTATTGAATTCAATAAATCTGTATATGATCAGTGGTTTAATTGGGAGTTGTTTCCAATTTCATTTGTTCAGTGAATAACACGATTCAATGAAGGGTTTTGAGAATACAATAGATTCAATAGATTCAATACATTCAAAAGCTTTAATATTATCCATGAATTCACAATGGATATGAAGGGAAATTTTTATATACAGCTTTCACTAACACTTGTTTTTATTATCGTCGAAGAGAAAATCAAATGTGGAGACTCTGTTCTAGCCACATATTAAAATATATTTAATTTGCTCCAAATATATCTCTTTTGTATTTAACGTGTTACATGCTCTTGAAACGAACAACCATGATAACTGCAATAGTCACTAGACTGGTTGACGAGGTGCTGAAGTAAATTCACAACTATTCAGTATTGCACATTATGTTCTTTTCAGTTTTCTGTCATTATCTGTTAATCTCTTTTTTCGATCATTGTCGGCATTGAGTAGGGGGAAAAATGAAAATTAGTCAGGCGTATGAGGTGGTTCTTGACTGAAATACGGTGCAGTATCTGGCACCAATAATGTGTGACATACACCGCAAACGCGTGATGGCCTTTGTTTTGGGCCACTATTTACGGTATGTGACAGACATATCTGACAGAATATATGGCCACAGTGTCGACAGTGTACCTACAATATTAAGAAAAACATTAGTAGAATGAAAGTAACAGCACAGTCGATGAAAGGTGGTATGACCCATGAGAATTTATATTTGTCTATTTGATGCTATACTTTTTTTTTCCCCAGTGAAAATACCGCGTGACAGTTCGGACATTCATCGACATCCTCCTCGTGTTGCCATCTAACTTCACTACCTGATTCCCGGATTTTTTCCAATTGAACCTGTAAGCGAGTATATGTATCATTAGTGGATAGAACATTCACGTCATACGTAAATGTGTTATTCATAAATTGTATAACTGCCTGAAGTGATTGTGACAATCGGACGAAGTCCTTCTGCACTTCTCCACTAGTTTCTAATACTTGCTGCAGGCTTGTCACCCTCTGGCGCAACTCAACAATTGTTGTATCACTTTCTTGTTTCGTGGCTAGAGCTTCCTTCAACATATCCTCCAAACGTCCTATTTTTTGGTCTTTCTCAGAGATTATTTGCTCTCGCAATAATCCGAGCTCATATCGCATTGTCGTTTCCTTTTCTTGTGCTACCTCCTGTGCGACTCGTGCGGATATGAGATCTTCATGTGCTCGCAATAAACTAATGTGTAATTCTTCAACATTATTTGGCATATTAATATTCTCACTCTGAAGTTGTTGTGAATGTTTACTATGTTTTCCAACTAGCATCTCATTCTCATGTTGAAGTTCAATAAGATGTCGTTGGACCTCTTCACGTCCACGGGTTAATTTACCTAATTCTTCAATCACACCCTGATGCATTTGTTTATATTGCTGCTTCAATTCTTGTAGCGTTTGTTGTGCTAATTGTGATGCTGCTGTTAATTCTGTTACTTTGATTTTATGCTCTTCCTTCTTTTCATTCCATTTCTCTTCCATTCCTTTACGAAATTCTACTTCTTTCGCTAACTCTTCTCTTTGAGCTTGGAGCATACGCTCAGAATCAATCAGTTGTTTTTCTAAATCCCGCGCAGTTGTTTGTATTTTTACAAGTTGCGCCTCATAATTCATACACATATCACAAACTAATTCACTACCGTCATTATCCAACTTTTTTTGCGGCAACTGCTGCGGTAGTTCTTTGTACTTTTGTAACTCGTCGTCAGTCGAGCGTAATTTCTCTTTCAAGGCTTTTATTTCTTCTTCTAATGGCACAACCAAAGAACGTAATACTTCAGCGTCTTCTTGAGCCTAAAATAAAATCAACACTTTGATAATAACAATCTTTGTTATAGTACATGCTGATATTAATCAGTTAATATTACTTGTTTGTACATTATATGTTAACAATATTATATTTTGCAGGAGTGCGCGCGTTCTCCAAGCATACGTACATATTTTTTTACCTTCCTCATGCTCTCTTCTAAATGTTCCGGACCTAATGATAAAGTATCTGCACCTAATTGTGAAGCAACTTTTCGTGCTAATGTTTTTGTTACAGTGGAAAGCGAAATCTGTGGACTATCCGCTGAAGCGTCTTTAGGTATTTGTGATTTCAAGAATGTATTTTCATCTTCAAGCTTATTCAAACATGTCCTCAGTTTGCACACTTCATTCTCAAGTTGCTCACGTGTACATGCTGATTCCTCCATTGTATCTTGTATAACTTGTTGTAGAGATGCGATTTCTTCTTGAGCTTTGTGTGTCTCCACATCGATATTATTTTCTAATCTGATGTTAGCAACCACTAGTTGACTCTTAGCCTCACCCAGTTCATTTGTCAATTTTGAAATTTCTGCTTGTAGCTCTATGTTTTCTCTTGATCTTCGTTTAAGTTCTTCTGCAGATAAGATACAAATACGTACATAAGCAATAATTATGTTTACGTGGAAAATAAAATCTTCAAATCATACCCTCTTTTTGTAGGAATAATTCTTTCATTTTTGCCCTTTGAACATTGAATTCTTCTCGCATCTGGGTTTTCTCAAACTCTAATTTGTCCATTTGCGTTCGCATATTATCTACAAATTTTGAAATAAATTCAATATATACCACTTTGAAAATCAATCGTATGGTGCATAAGTCAAATATGATTCGCATGACTGTTTCGACTGTCAACAATTAGCAGTTAAAAACAAACAAAATACTTTACCTTCTGCCTTTACAGTGTGAGTATGATTTTGTTCCGAATTACTCTCCATGATTGAACAATTTTGATGATAAAACTTTGTGATTTCGATTGAGATTGCTCACCATCAAGAGCAAAAATCCGGAGACAATATAGTTGCGACAATTAACTGACACGTTGGAGAATATTGTCGCCGCATTTTGATCGTACAAAAATCGAATTTGTCTAAATTTAATATGGTATGCTGTACAATGAGTGGCTATTTAACTTCAATTTTGAAGTTACCATAAAAATTAATAGACCTAAATCTCTCCAAAACTATGTTGAGCAGTAGAAATGTTATATACACTTGGCGCATTTATCTGCAAGACTAGATTCAGTATATATAACAAAACTATATATACTTATTATATCGTCATATATAACTATCACTATGTTCATAGAATACATACACTCGGCAGAGAGAAAACTCAAAGGTCTCTCTCTGCTTCTGGATGCAATATCATTCACTCAAAGTCCGATAGAGTATCAGCAATTCAGCTCACGCCTACATTTCATCACATTCATAGATGGCGTTGTGTCTTCGCGCTCAAACTCGCTGCGAGCCATTGCTGGGATTTGTGAATTTTGAATTTTACTCATAACGAAATTTTGGAGATAATGTACAAAGAACTATGCAACTGATATCAATTGATCTTTTTATTGTGTTTATTTATACAAAGTTAGTTGCGGCAGTATATAGAACATTCCTTCGGCGTCATACTACAGATGAACGATCGTGTAAGTAAAATAGAATACACAATTAACACACCTACACACACACACACACACACACGACAATTTAATAAATCAACATTATGAAAATTGCATATACCAAAATTATAATATGCTTTTATATTGGATGATTTACATCAAGGAGTCCCAAATCTATGTACATTAATTAATTTATACATATATCAAACAAAAAAATTGATGTATTTAACCTTAATATCACGACGTTGTGCCCGAACGCATACAGAAATGGATGTATGTGCATATGTATATGGCTACACTTGCGATGATTTGAATTGTTTTGCTCATAATTCCATATTCAATGCAATCATCAATCGTAAAGTATATCTTGTATAATAATGCCTAGATAGATAATGTATTATAATGTAACCCGAACATCATTGAGAAGACATGAGAAAAATTCTATGGAGAGCAACCGAGTCCAGCAGACCAATTACAAATGCCACCCACTGGATCAAATGATAATTTTGCTGGGCATGTATATTCAGTGGCAATCACTTGTCCACCAACCATAGGCGCACATGTGATGAATTTCTTGCATGAAGTTGGATGTGCGAAATTTCCTTGATCGAGACAACGAATACCCCCTGATTTAGTTATGTAAATTTTATCCTTGAGTTCTGGCTTTATTGATAATCGTACTTCTTCGTCAACGTAATAATCGTAGTCAATTATTGCTGGTCTGCGTGATGTTGGTACTGTAGCTTCGAAACTTATTTGATATTCTTTTTTTGGTCCTTGTCGTCGGCGCACAGGTGTTACGGTAGTTTGTATAATTGTTGGTGGTTCAGTATGTACATCATATCTCGTCCCAATTTTGTGTTTTTGAATACCCCGAATTTGCATAGCAGTTTCATTACCTAACCACAATATCATTTTTATCTTCACATTATGAAATCACATAAACATAGCAATTATCATGTATATGCATTTAGATAGTTAGTGTATGAATATGGAAGTGTAGCAATAAGTTGTAGAATTCCATTGGAAACATATCCGCATGAGAACTCAGTGCAAGAAAAAAAGCAGAAACTGAAATGAATTTTCTTGAGTGCTATTCTTTTTTACCAGTATCTTTGGAATATCGTGTGGATGAAAATCATGTACTTTTTCAAGATGAAATATAAACTCTGCAAGACTGTTGATGACGATTCATGAAAGAGAATACTCAGCTACATATTTTTATAATGATTCTTTACTCGTGGAATCCAGGATTTGATTGGAACTCTGATATCGATTATCAAAGCGCAGGTATAATTTTTTCCCGTCATTCCCTCTAATACCTCACCCCACTGCCATTATCGTTTCTTCTCTTATTATTTATTCTCCCCATATGCTACGATTATTGAAACGGGATGCACAATCCATTTCTTCCAAATGGTTGCGATACTGCATAGCATTTCAAAGATATTGGTAGAAAAAGTTTCAAAGGCACAAACCACATTTTAAATAGATAACATTTTTTTTCTTGTCATTTCTGCTCAACTAATGATGATGAAGAAGTAGACGAACAGATGTATGTTGTAAAGAAACGGTAATCTATTACGTTGATGATCCGAAGAGTCCCCACGCAGTCACAGGTAGTAGGTGACTGGTATATGCGGGTTAGTTCAATGATGTATATTGAGAGCTGAAGGAGAGAGATCAGTTTCCAATAATATGAATTAGAAAGACATTAATGACACACCGACAGATACCAAGAAGAAAAAGAGAGAGCAGTGGACTTTCAATGATTAAGAAAAAGAGAGAAAAATTTGTTGGACGAAATTAGTATGCCTCATTGGTGATTGATGTCGATTATATACCTATTCCAATGGTGGAAGTGGCAGTTGGCGGATCTGCTATGGATACTGCCAATAGTTCTTGTGCGCGACCACTTTGATCGTGAACATCCGTTGATACTCTACTAGAATATTGTGTTTCTGATACTTTGATGTTGGCTGAAACATTGTATATATGTTTCATCTGTTTTTGGTATTTCCAAACTAACATACGAAGGTAGTTAGAGAAAATTCGAATATAATCCTACCAACTGGATTTCTTGGCGGTGGCCTGAAGCGATCATGTCCATCCAATTTACCGATAGTTCCTGGTTTCCTCATTAGAGTAGTCGAACCTCTGAACAGATTGATCTGTTGAAAAATATTGCTCATATTATCGTAAATCACCCAATGAAAATATTCAATAAACGAAAAAACATGATTAATTGAAATGAATAGTTTTGCACAAGAGCGCCCTACATAGGAAAGCGTTAATGAAAATTTCACAAACAGAATAAAAGGGCTGGAAATAGGAAGACATAAATAGAAGCATTGCGTTCATCAGTTTATCGATGATATACACGCTCGAAGCATTTTCCTCATGATAGGTCTGTACATGTATATACATAAAAGACAGAAGAAAATATGTTATTTGAGCAGCACGAAGAGTCATCCGGATCTGGAGTCGATTCATTTCTGGTGACTATTCGCGGCGTTAGAAGACAATCCTGATCGCAGTTTTCGTTTTGTTAGCATATCCATAGCCGTTTACGTTGAGTAGATAATTTCCCATATGTTATTATAGCTTTCTAATATTGATCGAGTACTTCTGACAGTGAAACTATAGGCACTTGAGAGGGCCCACTAGTCTATGATTTGTTTTACGTGATAAAAGTGTTCGTTATTCGACCGCTTCCACCATTGTTTTTCTTTTTTGTTGTCATGCTATTGACACTGACCTC
The DNA here is from genome assembly GCA_030523085.1 of Meteorus colon. Taxonomy (NCBI): domain Eukaryota; kingdom Metazoa; phylum Arthropoda; class Insecta; order Hymenoptera; family Braconidae; genus Meteorus; species Meteorus colon. The sequence goes on from JAPYZH010000071.1 coordinate 248,489, forward strand.
CACAGTCGCGTTCATATCATCACTTCTCATTTTATTTGGAACATCCAATAGAATCGTTGGTAGTATTTGGCTCGTGATAAGTTCATGACCGCGGGTTTCTGCAATATTTTGATCGCTTGTTGTATCGGATATTGGACGTTTTTTCATTATTCTTCTTGACCAATTGCCTGGTCGCGGTGGTTGCACATTCTGTACAATTTTTCCAGGCTTGGTTGGTACAATACGCTGTCGCTTCGACTGTGGTTTGTCACGTAGCGTTGGGCGACGACGAAGAACAATTTGTTTTACGGCTCTTTTTTTTTCTGAATCGGTTGGCGAAAGCACCGACTCAGTTGTTGTGGACCTCGTTGTGACACCTGAAGTAGTGGCGTCTGTAACAGACGATTTTGTGGAGACATCTTGGTAATCTTGCATTTCATTGATGAGGCCCAAGTTATTCTCCGAAACGTCCATGATGGTAGTAGTTAAAAATGTTGGAGTATTTTCGAGGTATTCATTTGTCGTGTGATCTTCTCTATAATATTCTTTCAATGTGGAGTCAACTGTAGACAGGTATGTTGATGATGCTGGATAGATTTCTGTAGTTTTTGAACTCTCTGAAAGAGCTTCAAGTATATCTGTTGATGTTTCCTCAACATAAGTCGATATTACTGTCTTAGGCTGGGACGGAACTAAGCTTTTAGTGACATAAAAGCCACGAATGACACTCTCGGTGCTTGAAATCGTCCCAGAAGTTTCATCAATTTCAGTGAATGGATTAGTTGTATCAAATCCTACATTTTCTTCTGTCATTTTAGTTTTAGAATCGGTACTTTTCTTAGCGACTTGAATATCGTTTGAGTCATCTGAGATTTGTAATTTCAGAATATTGCGCCAAATGGTTGAATTTAAAGTGTTTCCAGGTATTCGGAGAAAAGCAAGCTGGTTGCTAACCATTTCTGCACCTTTTGGGCCACCAAACAATCTCACCGGTATTTGAATGTCAGTGTTTGATTCCAGTGATTCTGCTATATTTCGATTGGTCTCGATATTGTTATTAATGAGCTCCTTGAGGGTTGGAAGTTTCTCAAAATATTTTGACTCGACCTGCAAAAAAATGAGAACGAGCGCAAAAATTTAGTGAGCTCTGTATCGAGTAAAATAAGATTTTCCGTCGACGTTAAAGGTCGAGATGGAGTTGTGTTGTAGAAATTACTTATAGGCATCCAGTGAACTCATGGCGATTACTTTTTTTTTGATCCTTTAGTAATTCATGATTATGGTGATTTTGCAAATGGATGATTAATTATTGAAGTTTAATGGGTCTTTTTATCATAAGAATATAGAAGAATAATTTATTTAGTGTATTTTAGTGTTGGTGATCTCTCCCGATCAAGTTATTGAATACCGATTCAATAGCAATCGTTGACGATTGCGCGCTAGATTCTGTGGTAAAGTAACGTCCACGTCTTAAAAATTCATTCTCAATTGGCAATGTTGATATCTCCAGCATTTGTTCTGTCGGTACATGAATTTCATTCAGTAATACATGACGCGATTCATCAACGAAAACATTATTTTTGTCCAAGTGCTGGAGGAATTGGCTGTTAATGTTCATTGGGCTATCAATTGGGAATTTTGTTGCTGATGTTAGTGATGAATATTTTGTTTTTATACGTATTATTTGTCGTTCAGTTGTGCCTGATTCAACAACCGATGTAACTAGTCTTGTCACTTGTGGCTTCGTTTGTGGAGTCACCGAAGTCTGCTCATTATCAACTGGTTGATCATCGTTCAAGGATGATTTAATTATGGTTTTCGGTAATTGTTGTCGTCTTAATACTGCATTGGCAATAAAATCAAATTTTCTGGACGGTACAAGAGTTTCAGTCACTGATGGTTCTGTAGTGATAATTGATTGTCGTGGATATGAATATGTTTTAGTTGTTTGTCGTTGCCAAAATGCGTTTGTACCACCCGAGTTGAATTTATCCCGGTTTGAAGAAGATGATTTGAATGTTTTCTGAATCTCGCTATTTCCAATATGTGTTCGTGATTGACGATTAGTGACAATATCAGCGAGTTTTTCTGCTGACTCTCGAGGTGACGAATCATCGAGAATAATATTGCCTTGATGATTCGATGGAAGAGTCACTGGCGATTTAGATGGTGGCGTGTTTTGTTTCCAAAAATTATTTTTTTCTTGACTTACCCCAGAATTGTTAGTTTTATCGCTGAAGTTTTCCTCTTCCCAACTCATTTTTCCATTAAATATTTCATCGACATTCCGTTGTGCAGTTGTGGTTGATGTGATCGGTCGTTTACGTATAAAAAGACTTTTTCTGCGTATGTTTGATGCAGACAATGGACCGGGAGGTGAACTAGTGAATCTGGTAAAATTTGACCGTCGAATTGTTGTGGAATCTGGAGAGGTTAAAATCGGATCTATTGGCCGTTTACGGATAAACATTTTTCTGATAAAACGTGGGATTGGCTTGTCTTCTATTGTCGTTAACGGTGAACTTGTAGTAGATATCATTGACGCTTCTACTGAATGATTCAATTGTGAATAGTTATTTGTGGTGATTCCTGTAGATTCAATATCAAAATTCGGCGGCAGTATAGTTCTTCCAATGTCATCAATCGTGGATATCAGCTCTTCTTTTATTATCGCTGATTCAGTTGTGTATACTAAACTATTAGAATCAACGGTTGTAATTTCTGACATTGGATATAGGGTGGTATCAGAAATTTCTTCAAGTGTTATGGGTTGTAATGGAATCTCCGTTGTGGTGATATCTGGACTATCAGTCTTGTCATCGACTGGAATATGTGTTACAGGTCCCAGAAGCCTCACAACCTTACGTCTACGATTAGGTTTGGAAGTAGTCTGATCATTGGATAAGCGAGGTGTGGTCGGAGCTATAAGTCTCCGTCGCAACAGTACCTTCCGTTTTAATGAATCTGGTCGCTTCTCACTGACTGCTTGTTCGTGCTCAGTTGATATTTCTACGGGGCTGTTCGAACTCGAATCGAACAGAAAATCAGTTTTATTTCGAGTAGCAGTAATCACATTATCGTTTGTTACCTCGGTCGGTGGTATAATGGTCGTGGAAATTGGAGTTGAATCAGATGTGACCTCATAAGCGGGTGTCGTTGCTTCGATTGTGTTCAAAGAATCAATGTTTGCATGTATTTGGTCGGAAATCTTCAAAATTTGGATGTTAGTTATGTCCTGTCGATCGTTAACGCTATTATTCTTAAAACCTCCTCTACCGTATTTTTGGATTAATTTATCGTCAAAATATCCTGGAGAAATCCGGATTATTGGACTATCTGTTAGTGGTTCATCACTTGATCGAAGAATTGGTCGGCGTCGTCGATTAATTTTTTCGGTGGTTGTTTCTTTTGTTAGCGCAGTTGTTACTCTTTCACGTCGTCGTTTCGGAAAACTGTTCTCCCTTCTATCCACAGTCGCAACAGTTGTTTCAGTTGATTGCGAAGACATGAAATGACTAGTTCCCTCATCGACAGAAGTTCTACGTGTGGCAGTTGTGAATTTACTACTTCCTCTCAGTCTAGAATTGACACGAGATCTATTCGCCACTTTATCCTGATAAATTTCATCGCCTGCACTTTCATCATTGTCAGGAGGTTGACGCGTTTTAACTGTTGATTCAGTTGTTGTTTTCGCCCTCGTTCTCACACGAACAAAGTTCCTCGTTGGTATACTACTCACCTTTAATCTATTTTGATCAGTTGTGGTCGTTGAAGTAGTTGTTGTAGGAATTGATGTGGTTGTTGGTCGTCCTCTGCGTGAAAAACCGAATGGTCGTGGCTGAGCAACTGTAATGGTGGTTTTGCTAGTCGAAGTATTTGGAGTTGTAGTTACTGATAGAGTTGTTTGGGGAATCTCTGTGACGAAATTCTCAATTAACGCTACGACAGGATCTACCGCGGTTGGTTGTGCCGTGGTATGTATCGAGCTTGACGTCGTTTTGAATTCTGTGGTGATTGCTGATTCATCCGTTGATGTCAACGTCTTTTTCAATGTAGAGCCAAACGTTGATAATGTTTGTGTAGGAGAGAGTGACGTTGCTGCGCTCTCATTTTCATCTGGAGAATTATTTGGTGTGGTGGGATGGATTGAATACATTGGAGTGTATTCTGTTAGTTTCAATGCATCGTCCACTGTACTCACTGAATCCGTGGATTGCGTAGTCGTGCTTCTGAATCGTTGTATGTTTGTATATCTGAAAAGCAAAAGGAAAGAAAACTGTTGTTATTGTTTCAATTACTATTTCACTCGATTCTCAACTAAATCAACCTGGACTTCAGAGTGGCTGCTTGTTGGTCCTCATTAGATTCCGTGAACGTGGATGTTGTTAGCGGAGAATCGTTCTCATCTTCTAGATCAGTGTTACTTCTAGGCAATTGAAAAATCGATTATTTTCGTTATCACGCGGTCGGAATCGTTGATAGTTTAGGATCTTTCTTTCATTTTATACTAACGCGGGTGTAGAAGGTCGAGCGCGACGGATGTTTACATAACTAGGTGTCGCTTTCTTCATTGATGTATTACCATCATCATCATCATCATCATCAGGTCGATTACTTATCGTACGTTCCTCAGACGATGCAACATCAGTATTATCGGGTTGGAACTCGTCTTGTTGTGGTAAATAACCGTCCACGTCTCCATCAGTGAATGGGGTTTGTGTAGATGATGGCCTGAAGTATTGAAATAATTCAGATTTCGATGAATTGAGACAAACAACCCATGAAGTAGGAAATGGCAATATATAATCACATACTTGGGCCGCTCAATTGTGACGTATTGTGGTTTAAATGTACGCCGTAGACTTTTAACTTCGGGTACATCGTCGAGTCCCTGAAATTGTGCACCACCCGGACCATTTTGAAAACTGGCCCTGGAGTTTGAAGTTATTCTTTCAGTCACATCATCCTTTGCTAAGACTGCGCGAGTTGTTGACTCACTGAAAATACCACTGATTTTCGGTGCTTGGCGGTTTAGAACTCTTTCGTACAGACTACGACTGATCGTTGCTGGCGTTATGTGTTTGTTATCTTCTTCGTCAGGTGAATGTCTTTCTTGAAGATTCAATTGCTTTTCAAGTTGTTCTAGCCCACCTGATACAACCCGAATCGATTAAAAATATAGGCAATACATAATTTATAGTCATTTGGGGAAATACAGAAAACGAGTGTTACTCACCCGCCTTCTTTATCAAATCAATGAGTTCTTTGAGCACTCTTGGGTCTTCTTCATCTTTGAGATCAAGTACGTTATGTGTGTTTTGCTTGAAGTTTCTTAACGTGGCTGTTGTTGGTGCTCCCGTTGTAGTTATCGGTCTATTCCTCGTTATTGTTTTATAAATCAGAGGTTTCGATGTCGTACTTCGGACTGTGCTCCTATTCATAATCTCTTCATCTTCATCTTCTTCATCCTCTGCAATGTTCAAGTCTTGATCATCGTATTCATATTCCTCAGCAGAGTTCGGTGATTCGGTCGTTGTCGTTCTTCGAGTTGTTTTCTCTTGGAATATGGTCCGGGGTGTAGTTTTCGGCGCTTTGGTCGTTGGTACAGCAGTAGGATTCTTCGTCTTCGGGCATATGACATTGCGTGGGTAGTCGCAAGAGTCGGCAATCTTGTTGAATACCAGACCTTGAAAACATCCGTAAATTCAATGAATTAGAGTAGAATGTTTCATATTATTCTCATTGGTGAAATGGTATTCTATTTACCGGATGGGCATGTGAATTGGTTGGCAACAATACCAAGACCACTCGGTCCACTATCGAGACACCAGAAATATTTTTTGCAGTCCCGCGGATGTGAAAAAAATCCCTCATCCTGACATTTGAAGTCTAGAAACAAATGAAAAGTATGTAACTATGTTAATGCATTGAGAATTTCATCTATATGTCTTCATTTCTAAATTATGATTACCACTTCCAGGATCGGGTGTAGTAGGTGGTTCAGGTGTCGTCAGTTTATTACTGTACGATTCTTCACCTTCCTCAGTCTCATCTTCCAGTTGATCATCACCTCTTCTTGATTGAACTTTTCTTTTTGAAGCTATTCTGTTCGCACGTGTTCGCGGTTGGGATTTATGATTATATTTGTTTGCACTCTCTCTATGCACCGAATTTCCTGCCGACTCGATGTCCTCTACTTGGTCCTTATCATTTTCCTCTATGTTCAAACGATTCTTTCCACTTGACCGCGAATTAACACTTGTTGATGAAATTCTTTTTCTAGTTGATGGAGTTGTCGAACTTGTTCTCCGTCTATTTGTTCCGGTTTTCGGTCGATAACGTGTTGAACCATCCTCAGACTGTTGATTGTTACTTGAGTGTCTAGTTTTCTTCCGATCACTAACCGATTTAGTTTTTGTATTTGGCCGAATCTTTCGACTGAGAAAAATGTAAGAAAATTTATTTGTGCGCGAATTCATGAAACTATACTAGAGCTAACAAATACATTTGGATGATATTGATTACTTATTCCCAGTGAGCATAGCTTCCTTGGCAGCCTCAATGAGAGGATATGGTTGATCATGACACTTTCCACGGAAATCATCGTTATCTATTGACCAAAACATTATACCACCAAGTCCTTTTTCATTTACATATTGTGCCTTGAGCCGCACAATTTCCTCGTCGTCATAACCGACCCATTGATTTCCACGTACAGCATAGGGGCCCATTGCTTTAGGGTTTGGTTGAAAAACTTCCCACTCATCTGATTTACCAATATTCTCACAAATTTCGTAATAAGCGAGATATCCTTTTTCTCTTGTTGCGTCACCCTCTTCACCGGGTCCATCTGCAGGGGCACCAATTTCTGTAGCTTCTTCATTGAATAACGTGTACGATCTGCCATATGTTGGTATACCCAAGACCAATTTATTCGGTGTAACTTCGTGTCTCAACAGATATGATATTGTGTAATCCTATAATATGCAAATAGAATTATTTATTGATTTGATTGAATAAGAACAGTATATTCATCAAATAAAGAAAAACTGTACAGACGATAGTTAATTCATTGTCATAATTGTATTCATTGTCCTCCTCCAATCCATAAAGTGGTGAATGATGATTAACAGCGGGCTCAAATGCTGAATGATAATCGTATGAGAGTAAATTGAAGAAGTCAAGATATTCATTGAGTCGCGATAAGTCGTAGCCTTTCTCCAGATACTCAATACCTGCTGGTATTGCCATAGACAGGAGTAATCTTGGTCGTCCAGTTTTCGATGATTCCCTCTCGAATTCTTCGCGTAGTTCCTAATTGAAATACATTTTGTTATGTGAATTAGTTTGACTAAAAGTATTTTACATCTTCAACTGGAATTTTAGATATAAATATTTGAACCTGCACAAAATCTGCATAATTATTTCTATCACGTGGTTTCCCTCCATCTCTGAACGCTGGGTATTCCCAATCAAGATCGAGTCCATCAAAATGATTTTGTCGAAGAAATTTCACGGAATTTTTGATCAATTCCTCCCGTCTTTCAGGGTCAGCTACTAGTGCAGAGAACCGTGCTGAACCCTCATTCCATCCACCAATGGCCAACATAGTTTTTAATTTTTTATTGTATGTCTTTAGTCCGTTGAATTTCGCATATCCACCTGATGAACACATGTTGGGAAATGATACTCCTCATTCTTTCTTTATTTTGTTCAAAATGAAAATATTCATCACCTTTTTCAATATCCTGATACTTATCGAATGGTTTTAGAGTATTATCTTTGGTGAATCCTCCAAAGGCATAAATCAGATGAGTACATAAATAAGGATTGATATTTTGTGGTGAAAACTTGGCTGTACCAGGTCTGTATACCGACCAATTGGTATAATAACAAACGACCCTCTGCTCCGCAAGAACTGAAATATAATAGAAGTGTTCAATATGTGCCGTCTCCTGATCAATGCATTGTATATCAGTGCGAAAAAACTCATGATATTTGTTTGCATTCTCGAATTATGAACAATTTTGGATTGCGCCTGTGCTCATTGAAATTATTGAATTCAAAAAAAATATTAGTGGTCAGCATCGATATGCATGCATGCGGTACGTTTGATGAACATATTTATATATACATATGTTCGTAAATGGTCGGGAGAGAAACTGCAGCGTGCGGTGTTGCACGTGTTGCACGTGGAGAAATTTAAGTCCTTAACTATCACGAGACTTTCGTTTGCGTCGGGAAAATAAAATGCATGGTATTTCTAAATGTGATGTGAGGAGAAACAAAAATACTTAATTATTCATTCATAGATTATTTGTGTTCCGATTGGGACTTACCATTATGTATTGATGACAGTGAAAACGCGATACACAGCAGAACCCATGTAGCTCGTATAGTCTGGAAGTCATTTTAACACATACAAAATGAAAAATTGAAATGATATATTTCCCAATATATGGCATATGCCTGTACAGCTATAATCAATTATTATGATATGCCAACGGAAATCGGAATTTCCGTTTGATGACACATGAACCGTGACATTTATGATGGTCAGCCCTTGGCCATAAAAAGAATGCGGATATAAATATATTACTTGCTGTATAGAAGTGGTTTGTTGGCTTTTAATAATATCGTCACGCGTCATGGAATATTCAGTAAAACGTGATCGGACGTGTAATATATGCGAAAGGAATACAAACAGATGATTTCAATGTTCAACATGATTGGAAACGAAATACAGAAACAAAAAAATGCCCGAGCGAAAGAAAAGGAAAATGTGATATTGCCTTTTTCTTATTGGTTACGCAGAACGAATATAATTTCTTCTTTCCTCAAATTTCTCAGTACAGCTTTCACACCAAACATAACTATCATTGCTATGACAAAGATTTGATTCGATTTAAATGGTGTTTAAGCAACTAAAAGTATATATATATATATAACTCGGTAATTGTATATATGCAGCCCGTTATTTTCATCGTATCTTACATATATTTGTGGCTGTTTAATTGACGAGTGCTGAAAGAAATACGTTAGACTAGAGGAGAAACAACAGCGCAATAATAAATATATAAAAAGATGAAGCGAGACCGTGACACACAGAGAGGATTATTTCCGTTGTGATAATGTTGTAGTTCGTCGAGTCCTTGCCGTCGTCGTTAATGTTGTCGTTGTCGTCGGCACACCTCTTACGTTATGCAATTGCTACACTCGTGTGTAAAGAGAAAGCAAGAGAGAGAGAGAAAGAAGTGTAGAAACCCAAACGCCGTGAGGGAACGATTGAGGACTTTGAGAGAGCCCGCGTTTGGGACCGCGACTTTCTCGTGCGTTTCGGCGCAACGCCAAACATAATAACGTGTATATTACGCCGTTACGTATTGCTCATTCATATCAACTAATAATAACAGCCAATTAGTCTGGGGATATTTACGGCCATTTTTTGTACTCTTTCCACTAAAAAAGCAAACCAATGAATTAATTATTCTGATGGCTGAAAAAATTAAATGAGATTACTTGAATAAAATGCCAGCGACTTCTCGGACTGGTTTACATATTGGAACACCAGAATGCACCTGCCAAGGTGGTTTGGATGCATTCCTGGAGGGAAGAACGATGAAACCATGATTCGTTCATTTCTTTTAATTCAGGGCATTGGAGAAGAAAAAAATAAGTCAGTGTCAAATTATGTGAAAAGTCTTTTTATAGGAAGATTTTTAACAGAAAATAAGAGTGTCTAATGTCATCAGTATATACGGGCATCTAATAATATACGTTTCCTCCTAACGGCTATGGGCGACGTGTTTGAAGCCGCATGAGTTGCCACAGATTATTTGACTTACTTTTACTTTTCATAGGAATTTATTACCGCATAAGGCACAGGGGAAGCACTATCCTACACTATCGGAACGCGGTCGTCCTTCTCGTCATAGTTTTTTAATCTTCTATTATAAACATCTTTTATTTCACTCATCGCATTAAATTTTTTCTACAACTTGGAATTCATATAATATGCATGAAACAAACCGAATCAATCGGGTGTGACTAAAGGTCAAGTGATATTCTAATGAATACCATTCCACCATCAGTTTATGTTGATGTATACATTGGAAAGTTTTAAATCTATCCTGAAAATTATGTTGTGGCTATATGCACCTATGAATACACCCATCACAGTGATGACGATACAAGAAGTTGATATGAAGATCAAAATGTGGTGGGAGAGTGTGAAAAGAAAAGGGAAAAGTATACAAAGGATAGAGGGGCCAAAGAACTTGTCTCCTTGACGCATCAAAGGATGACAAAGGTCATCCAACTGACGCGTTGAATTTATTCTGTCTTTTTCATGAATTGACACAAAAATTCATGCCTATAAGTGTTTTTTTTCTACCAACTTTCATTGATAGTATATTTTATCATTAAAAAATACATCTGATCGCAGTCATATGTGCAATGACGAAGGTCATTCAATGATTAGTTTAATATTCTTGATGTATTGATGAAAGACATCCTCCTGATGAATAAATTAATAAAAGATTGAGGCGCTTTCACTATTTCACACATCGCGCATATTGCGCACGTGTCGATGGAACAACTTTTCTTTTCCTCGAAAGTCCAATCAATAGAATAAACATATTTTTAGGATCATAATTTAAATGATGCATGTCAGGATATATTCTGTTCACATCATGCGGTTTAGTCATGGGAGAAAATTATTGCTGCTCCATCTTCTCCTTCAATATATAGTGAGAAATAACATTATTTTATTAACGAATTTTCGAAACAGTATCATGATTAGCGCATTCAATAGTTTTGGTTTCTATGTGCACCTATAAAGCTGAAAGTTTCGAGAGGCAGAAAAACGAAAATTCACATATTTTACTCATCAATAATCAGACTATATGAGATTCTCCCACGAGAAAAATGGTATCCTCAATATAGTTCAGCTCCTAAAACCGGAGCTCAGTTGTAAGAAGTTATATTATTATAATGCATATGTTACCTCTCTATTTCTTCAGTGCTAGTAGTATGGAATAATTAATATAGATTATGAAATTCCCGGTATGTATATCTATCCTTCTATGACTACATTGGAAAAATATTATTAGTGGTTATACTTTGAATGAAAATATCGAGAAGGGTATATGTTAGTATAACGGAAAATAGAAGCCGCCAAGGCTGCACGGAAAGTTGAACCGGCACTGCACACTCACTCGGGGATCGCGTGAGATGCGATCACTCTATAAGCAGTAAATGCGAATAATGAAATGCGCCTCACATTACAGCTCTTGCTCTCTTTTACCTCCTAACCCTTTTTCTTTATTCATTTTGGAACAAGGACATCATAATTTCCGTTCATTCTGAGAAGTAAATGGGTCAAAAGCAACCGATAAAAAAGTACAATTGTGAATGCTTACCCAGTCCATTTTTCGAGTTTTTCACACCGATATTCCTTCAATTAATAGGCGAGGAAATCATGCAATATATGTCCTTCTTAGGAAGTTCGCATCCTGTTACGGAAGCGAGTACTCAATATTTTAACTTTCACTGATTCACCGTACAATCAGAACACTTACTGGGTTATTTGTTACATATATAGAAAAGAAAAAACAATTTGAATAGGCTTTTCTATTCTCCTTCACTCACGTATTCAATATATATTGAAAGATATATGTAGAAGTATAATCAACGATGATTTGGAGACGAGTGATAAATATCCCTTTCCCGTATACTCCAAGGTGTTCTACAGCACTGTTACTTTCATGGGTATTCATCGTTGGCTGAACTCCACCTCTGTAGCCCCACCAAAGCAACGTAACATACACCGGGCATCTATGCGATCCTGCCAGTTTTCATTGCTCCAACCGATACACCAAGTCGCATCTATAGGATACAATTCTGGCGGGGGAGGTGAAAGGACGACATTTCTTCCCTATTATATTGCTATTCAGAAATGCAGTCATCCACATGTATTCTATGGCCACATACAAATTCATAATGCAGAATGCAAATGTTAGACTTTGTATTAAAATTATTTCGCTCTCTCAATAAAATGCATATTGCGCTAATGTTGGAATCAATTATAGGTTTAATGTCACAGAAGAAAATGGTCAAAGATGTAGGTGGTGCAGTTCGCTTGTACGGTGAATTTTTAATATCGCGGCTGTCGTAGCATATATACATCGATAATGAGTGTATAATATGCGCGTGATTCGAAATACCAGATACATGACATTATCCGGAGCTGGTTAACCTCGAGACATTCGACCGTACGAGTTGAGACGAGAGGCAAAAAGGAAAAGTTTTTGGCAACATGATGAGAGATGTTGATTGGCTTTGGAATTCGATATATTGGGATTTCAGGAATTTTGAAGCACTTGTTCACTGCCCTAAATTGGAATGTTCATTATTCTTTTACTTCAATTTGGTTTTATTCATATTTACAGATAGCTTCAACATAATTAATCAGCAGCTAATCCTACAGATTCTGGATCTAATGTGGCTTTCTTACTTTTCTTAGTTGATACTTCTGAAATATTTAAAAGAAAACAATGGTGTAAATTGATCAAGAACTATACTATTTGCATTCAAAATGTGAAAAAAAATAAGAAAGATTTGTGATTTGAATCAGTAAATACCTTCGTGGAAATGTTTCGCTGTTCGCTTTCTAATATCGGACACGTCTTCGACAGTTTGGGCCCACTCCAATACCAATCTCCGACCATACAAATGAGTACTTTGACAAAGTGCCTTGAATGCACGCTGTTTGAAAACAAAAAAAAACCGACTGATTAACTGCACTAAATGGAATTTTTCGTCATATACGCGATTGACAATACCTTCGCATCACTCTTCGTATAATATTCGACAAAACCAAATCCTCGATGTTTTTCATCTCCCACCATCTTTTTCGGTAGTCGTACCGCGTTTAATTCGCCGAATGCTCTGTGGAGAGAATAGAATATTTTTAACCGGCATATTATGCGTTTATAACGCTCGGGTGTGAAAATCATTCAGGCCCATAACCGTATCACGTATACATACTTGAAGAGTTCGGCTATTTCGTCGGTATTCGCTTGGAATGGAATATTTTTAATTAATATTTTTGTACCAGTTTGTGCTGTCACATTGGAAATTTTCCTCGTCGTTGCTACATCAGTTCTACAATTCATATATATGTATATATTGGTTCGTAATCTTCAATGAGAAATCATCAATGTGTCGATTCATTCTTGACTTACCCCAAAGTTCTCTCTGATCGTTTGAGTTCTAACGTCTTACCGTCAAGTTCGGTCATTTGCAATTCTTTTAAAGCACGATCGGTGTCTATTTTATATTTATACCGAACAAAACCATAGCCCATTGATAGTTTTTCACCTGCATTATTTGGGTCTTTCTTCATAGCTACATTTGCATAATGTATAGATCCGCATTTGCTAAAATACTTCCTCAATGTCTCATCTGTTGTGGAAAAATTGAGATTTTTGACGAAAAGAGTCGTATCAGGTTCTGGTTCATCCTCATCATCCTCTTGATCATCTTTTGATTCTTTCAATTCACGCATTGACTCCGATTTCGTTTCATCGGAGTTGTTAAGGATACTTTTTCCATTACTGTTTTTAATCATTGACGATTTCCCGACGATATTTGTTTTTTTTACAGCAGGATTCAAGCTGTTATCTGGCGCCCATTCCAGATATAACGGTAAATGGTGGAATTTTGTGTATGCCAGTTTGGTGAATGCTTTTCGAGCTTCCGATGGCTCGAGGAATTCCACGAGGGCTGTAGAAATAATATCATTCGTAATCATATTTTTCACCTCACGTAATCATTAATTTATCAACATAAACTGTTACCTGTGATGCCTGATGATGGCATTATAACTCGCCCGAGTTCACCATGAGTAGCAAATTTCTCTCGGAGTTCAGATGCTTTCGTCCCCGGTGGTAAGTTCTTAACAAGGATAATTGTGTTCGAACGTTTTCCTGGAGGTTGGTTGAAGGCATCCAATACTACACCATTTTCTTCCAAAAATTTTCTAGTTCCTTCTACTAATTGTGTTTCACCCAGTGCAAGACGTACGGCAACGCTTGTTCCTTTACCACCATCTTCCAAAACTTTTTCTTTCGTAGTATTGTATGATGATGCAATCGCATCCGCCACTGCATTTTGTCCGAGAAACAAGGTATTCCAATTGTGCGATGAATTAGCCATCCCTCGTCTCTCCAATTCTTTCTTGTCTTTGAAACTCATCCCATCTGTGATAAAAACGTTATTGAAATACATTGAATACGCTTATTTAAACATTCAATGTCGATAATGAAATATTTCCAATGCATTTTTACCGGTGTTCACATCGATATCTGATGTTTTTGCCTTTCCAGGCAGCAGGTGAAGCATTCTACCATCAACAGTTGTACCATCTAACTCGGAATAAGCCTTTATTGCATGCTCCGGCATCATGAATGTAACGGTAGCGAAACCTTTCGGTTTCCTACTTATTTTGTCAATAGGCAAATTCATTTCGGCCAAAGGCCCATATTTTTCGAAGATGCTTTTCAAGTCCTCCTCGGTGGTTGTGTAGGATAAATTACGTATGAACATTCTGCCTGATTCACCAATGGCTTCTTCATTTTTCAAAGCATTCTCTTGTTGCTTCCAACGAGGATTTGATTGCTCATCTCCGAAATCGACTGATTTTTGTTCTTCTTTCTCCTCATATTTGCAAACAAATATTCGTTTCCCCTCTAGAAATGAATGAAAAGGTGAAGTTATTTATGAATAAAAGGGAAAAAATTATTGATCATGATTGATACTAACCCAAAAAGCTTTTATTCTTATTCAATGCTTGATTCATGTGTCGTTCTGTTTTGAATCCGACATACGCAATACCTTTGATTTTTTGTGGTACACGAATAGATTTTGGTTTTAATGGATGGAAAAACTGTTTTATGTGTTTTTTCTTCTGATTATAACCCAAACCACGCATTTTTACAGTAAAAAATTTGTCTGTCCCATGTGTTGATACGTTGGTGGATATTTCAACTTGGTTACTCAGATTTTTCTCCTTCAATGTTTTCATATATTCGAGATCTGAAATTTTTTTATTGGCTACCTTTTCTTCTGACGCTACTTCGATATTTTCGCCATCAGATTCTGGATCATCTTCATTTCCTGAAGCAACGGTGTCCCCAAGAGGATCGGCATCATGTTGTACAATGTCATTCTTGTTACTCGTGCTCATGAAATTCTCGATTCCTTTGGCAGCATGGCTTTCTAAGAATTCACTGAAGAGTGGATCATTTTTGTGCTAAAATTCATCGAAATTTCAAATTTAAAAGTGTTGAAGGTTTTATCGAACTGTTGTGGATAAGTTTCACTAACTTTCTCTAGAGCTTCCTTTATTTGATCATCGGTATGGCTTTCATTCTTTTTCTGCTTGTCCTTCTTCTGTCTTTCCAACTTGGAATGCTTAGATTTTTCAACGTCAACAGCTCCTTCTTGATGCACGAGTTTACTATGTGCTGAACTGTCTGCAGCGTACTTGCTCCACGCCTTCGGCTTCGAGGGATCACCTAATTAATTTCGCATCCTGATTGATTGATACAGGTGGAGTAATATGACAAACAAATGAATGTGAATAGTTACCTAATCCTGCACATAATTGAACAGTAATTCTTGCTGTGTCGATGCACGTACGATCAAAGTATGTTAAAGCTTCACTAGCTTGTTCATCAGTTTTAAAACCAATGAATCCAAAACGCCGGAATCTCCCATCTTTCGTGTATTTCAATTGTACATCTGTCACAATGCCTTTCGTACTAAAAAGTTCCTTTAACTTTGTTTCTGTAATCTGAGTAATTTCATCGTTAATATAGAAATGAGTCAAAAACAGTAGGGAATTATGATGAAGATTCAACCATTGGGTACTCACTCCGGGCGGTAAATTTTTTATAATAAGCCGTGACATGATATATCATGGGTTGATGGTTATTGAAAGAATTATGATAGCAATGGCGAGTCATAACCTCTGAATACCCACGTTGTTGTCATAGGCTTTGGTCATTATGATTCAAAGCTGTCGGTAATGCAGTGTGTTGGCAATGAGTTATCAAGCAAGCCATGATGCAGTGGGCGCCAGATAATTTGCTCCATATGAATCACATAGCAATGTGAAAATAGAATGAACCCGGAAAATTACATCTGACGTGATATGTTCGACGTATTTCACATACATACGTATGTGATAATTATATACTATCGTTGATGAAATCTGATCAACTAAAACTACGAGTGTTTCTCAAATATATGTATATAAATATATATTATTAGTGACAGATGGTGTTTGTTCTCCATCACTTTCATGACTTTATCTCGAAGGAAAAGCAAAAAAAAAGACCATTCAATTTCTTACAACACATTATTATTGATTTCACAATATTATATCCAATTCGAGCATTATGATGAATTTTTCAATAGCATATAGTAGCTGAGTGTGGCATTGGCAATCTAATTGAAATTCGATTAATATTCAATGCATATATAATTTTTATATGATAGATATGTAATACCTACACTTGTTAGTTGTTTATGATCGAGGGTAATTATACCATACGCAGTACATGAAAATTCTTTCCGGGCTCGCATCATGATTATCAATAACATAGTTTTGATTTTCTGGTCGCAATCAGTCCATTGAGAATTATAAACGGCACTGCTCATCTGCGTCGACTTAGACAGAATCAATTGAAAATTAGTTTATATTCGATAGTGTAAAATAATTTATTAACTATTTATCCGTCGCATTGTCATTACATTCTCAGTCAGAGTATCGGCAAAACTGCAGAGGATGATAGTTTGAACTGATAACGAGGTAAGAACGGCTAAATTTTTGGTGAATTCGTTCCAATTACCGGTCGCTATTTCCTGTGCAAATGTTAGTTAAAATATTACAATTGGTAATGGTAATTCGATTTTTAATTATTGGAGTTGATCATACCATGTCTAATCGATATAAACGGCAACATAGGTTCATTGCATTGGAAAGGACTGTGAAAAATATTATTGGATTGAAAAATGCCTCGACCGAATAGCAAAGTCTGCAATATGAAAAATACGCTTATGCTGATTGTACATTCGAAAAAACATGCGAAAGATTTTTTTTTATCCATTCTTACGTGAATAAATTCTCATATTGATCAACGATATATCGGATTTTTCGGATTGCACGACGATCATCTTTCAATCTACAACAATCCTCGATGATTTTTGTCAAATTTTCTGTGAGTATCTACTGATTATAAATGTATTAGTAGAGCTGCGTTTAGAAAATGAATTGTGGAGTTTTATTTGAAAATAATTCATACCATGAATTGGATTGAAATATGAGTAGTAAGTTGGGCAAATAGAGTGTCACAAGAGACCCAAACTAGGCACACAGATATACTGACAAATTGTTGAAAGGTGACACACACAAAATACTTTGTGAAAGAGTCAATTGTAAAAGGTAAATTGGAGGGGAACACAATCTGTGAGAAATCGAATGTGATGTTGTTGTCTCCTTGTAGAGAATAATCGAGAACGAGCCTACATATAGAGTGTAGATCACGATAATTAATATTCTGGATTTCAAATTCAATGAATGATTCCAATGTTAATGAAATGACATTTACATGTATGGACGAATTATATATGTAGTACTGAGAAAAATGATTAAAATCGTGTAATAATTCATCATCAATCTGGTACTTTCTGCTCTTCGTGCGATTTTTTCTGTGAGAAGATTCTGCCCTCTAGTGAACTCCCACAGTGATTCGAGATTTCGTAAGAGTTCATACAATTCCGAGTTATACAACCACAACCTTATTGACTGATAAAATTTGATTAGGCAATAACATTGATAAATATGCTGATATTCAATTTTTCACCTTAATTGCGCTCGATACACCTGAGCAGATAACAGAGAAGTACCGAATTGCGTAGTTAGGATTTGTTCGAGCAATAGCACACATTGTTTGAAATTGGCACATCATTACTAAGGTTGAGGATACTACACCAATGACAATTGGTGCACCGTCCCACGATTTTTTAATTGATTTCCGATTGACCGAAAACCCAGCTAGGGACGACAAACCCATAATCCGGAAAATAAACGTATCCCTGCGAAATAATTCCTCAAATGCGAAGGAATCGCTCTTTGTCGCAGGACCTATACTCATGATGGCAATGGAGTAAACGTGGAACTAGCTTCACCTCAAAACTTTACTAACGCGCTATTTTTCGCATATATATATGGTTAGAATTTCAGAATCGTGTTGGCAAAAGTGCGTTTCAAATGCATGATCATGACTGAGCTCTTCCTTTATGGATATGCTGTACTCTAGCGAAGTTCGAGAACTTTGCATTAATAAATAATGTCTATTTGTTGGAAGTTATCGATAAAAGTTTCTTACAATTATACATTTCATGTTTGCTCTCTCATCAATATCGGTTTGCATTCATGTACTTTTAGAACATTGGTAACTTCCAAGTCGGGTCTTCAACCACGGTTTATTTATAGTCGTGGATGAAGATCCGAACCCGATCGTTGCGATGAACAGACATCACAAGAGTGGACAGTGTCCACTCGTTTCTTTTTCGTGAGGAATTTACATAGAAGTTCACTGAGTTTAAACAACTGTGCGCAGTGCAGCTACATTTCCATTGATTCCCATATCGACAATAAGTTGGATTATCTTTTATCGTAAGATCTATGGCTCACTATCCTGAATATCATGAATATTCACCCTGAGAGCCAATATTCTTTCTTGAACAGACACTCTCAATATCATATAGTCAATAGAATGGAAGTAAGAATGCGATAACACAATGCGATCATGTAAATGCTTAGGTTGGAGTCTTCCATTCTTTATTGAGTTCATATCCAGAATTGAGATTCCATATTTCACTACGGTTTCCGTCTGATTGTTTATAAACTTCTGAGCAGCATGAAGTAACTGACAGTTGCGTTGGCGATCTAACCGAAATTATTGATATATTAGTATTATTTGGTATGGATGTATTATTGTGATGTGGAAGTCGTACAAACTTGTTTCAATTGCTCATAATTAACATCTATTATGCTGTAGGCCGTGCATATAAATTGTCTTCTAGCTCGAATCATGATTGTCAGCATCATCATTTTTAATTTGCGATCGCAATCCATCCATTGCGCATGATAAATAGCCTCACTAATCATTGTTGACTGGAACAAATTAAGTTGAAATCATGAAACTCTGGAATATAAATCGTTTACATCAGTCACATTGAGTTAATACTGTTGCAATTACACTTTCAGTTAATCTTTCGGCAAAAATGCAAAAAACTACTGTTTGTAACGAAACACTTGTTATGTAAATTATATTTTGTGCGACCGCATTCCAATTACCAGCATTTATTTCCTGTGAAAATAATTTGAATGAAATAGCCGTCAATCACCATAAAGTTTTTTGCTATGCACATATTCATACCTCGTCTAACCGATAAATACCACAGCAGAGATTGACGGCATTGGATACAACCGTAACAAATATTACAGGACTGAAAAACGTCTCAATTGAATCGCATAATCTGTGCGTATTGTATGAAACGTACAGAAAAATATATGATTCCATTTATTACCAAATGTGATTGATCAAAAACTTCAGACTTTTTTACTACTTACATGAATAATCTTTGATATTTATTTGCGACAACTTTCAACTTATTTACTATTTGATAATCATTGTCGATATTGCCATTGTTGATGGTTTCCGATACATCATGAGCGATAACCTATTAGGCACTTTTTCATTGTTGCAATTGAGATTAATTAATGAATAATCTTATATTGGACGGTTTATACCATAAACTGTAGCGCAACATGTGTTGTGAGTTGGGCGAAGAGAGTGTCACATGAAGCCCATGCAGTGCATGCAATAATAACATCGAATTGCTCGAAAGTAATCAACATGAAGTAATCTGTATACGATTTAATATGAAATGGGTAGTCACAAGGGAACACAGTTCCTGAAAAGTCGTACGAGCTATTCATCTCTTTTTCTAGCTGGTACTTGACAATAAACCTGTGAAAAATTTAGATATCTGTGAAAATAGTGCTGATCTGAATTCATCGAAAATCTTACATATATGGAAATAACAGATGCGATAAGCAAACGAAGCCGATTAACGTCGTGTAATAACTTGTCATTAGCCTTGTATGCGCTGCTTGATTAACAATTTGTTCTGTCAAAGAGTTGTGAAGTCGAGAAGAATTCCACATTTCTCTTAATTCTTGAATGAAGTAATAGAATTTCGATCGGTAGGTAAATAATCTGACAAGCTGAAATTCGATATAATTGCTATTGATATTGAGAGATACAATGAATTATATTACCCTACCTTTATCGTACTCACGATATTGGATAACGTGAAAGGAAATAATTCCAAAATATATTCGAGTTGGTCACTCGAAATCGGCCACATTGAAATGATTTGGCATGCCATTGTAGAAAACAGTATTATGATAGAAAATACGAGGGGGCATATTTCCCACCATCTGCTTTTGAATTGTTTATCTGAAAATATGTCACCCATTGATGACATCCCCATACATCGAAAAATCATCACATCCCTATGTAATAATTGCTCGAACGGCATACTATTCAATTCAGTTTTTGTCATATTCTATGATGTTATTTTTCAATATATAACAAAACACTCCACTCGTTAAAATCCGTATATCGTAGTTACTACACTGAAAATTTGGAAAGTGATGCTTGCAGAATTGTCTTGCGTTGAAATGAAAAAAATCACTCGCTTATTTTCTCGATAAGTTATACCGCCTTAATAAGGTACATTTATTCTTATCAATAATGAATGAACTTACGTCGGTAGCATTGATTAAAGTCTCCGTTAATGATATACATATTCTTAGTTTCTCATTATGGAATAAGTTATATATACTAACAATATTACTGTTCCTAGGATTTATATGTATTTACCAATGTAGTTGGAAAAATAATATTAAAACTAAAAATTAATATGGAAGATATGCGTGTAGTGACTACACGCGCGTGACTACGTGCGTACTATTATTTTCTCTTGCACTGTCACACGAGAGTATACCCTCAGTCCGTGGATAGGTCCGGTTCCCCAACACTGTAACAGTACATAGTGAGGCGTCGTCCGACACACATCACATGGACGAACTTTTCAATTCACTTACCCTACACCTCCATGCATATACAATGTGTACATTTCACATCTGCTATGGAATATCGTTTACAGGGGAAACCGTTTTTTTTTTTCTGTTTTGCAACTGTCATCTATAGTTTTGAAAAAAAGTTTCTCGTCACACGCGCTACATGGCTCCGTGTTTTCATGAGAAGATGTTGTATGTACGTGCAAAGGTATCATTATCGAGAAACTATTATGATTGTCTCTAGTTCCGTGCACTTTGGAAAAATTTGTTTCAACACAACTGCATAGGTCTCCGAAATTTCTAAATGAACGGGTTATGAACTATGCAATTTGTTTTCAAACTTATGAAAAACATGTGGAAATTTCCAACCATAAGGGAAAACAAGTTGAACAATTGTTTCTTTTGTATTGAAACACAATACTTTGTTAGATAGGTCTCATAGGTTCGAACTTTAAACTCCGCCCAGTACGATGCTAACAAACATAATGAAAGTTTACATTGATAGATCTGACGCATAGTGAAATCAGTCACGTATCTGATAATAACTATTTTGTTGCTGTTTTCGTTTGTTACCATTTATAATTGGTTTATTCCGATATTTTATGTGTAATTATTCATAGTTGTATTGGACATGTACCTGTCAATTTCAATTTTACTACATAATTATTTCGTTTTTCTTGTGTGTGAGACCATGATTCTGATTTACCGCTCTTGGCTGTCGTTTTATGATAAATTTCTCAATAACATGAAGTAACTCATTGCAGCATTGAAAATCTGGAAACAAGTCTATCAGTGACCCATATAATGTATACATATTTGGTATAAAAGATGAAGAATCCCTCGCACTTGTGTCAATTGGTTATAATTGATATCAATCATGTTGTATGCTGTGTATTTGAATTCTTTTTGAGCTCGAATCATAATTATGAGCAGCGCTTTTTTCAATTTTCGGTTGCAATGTATCCAATTTGAATTGTGAATGCCATGTTTTACCGCTGCCGACTTGAATGAATTCATGCAAAATCATGACATATTGTATTAAAGAGATATGGAAATTTTATGACAAATGGGAAATACTAGTATCATTACACTTTCAGTTAATTTTTCGGCGAAAGTACAGTAAATCATGGTTTGCACCGACGTACTCATCAAAGCTAAAGTCTGCTTGGGTAGTTCTGCCCAACGAGCATTCATGACATTCTACAAAAAATTTATAAGCAAGTGAACACAATCTTTATTGTTTTATTGATTGTTTATATAGGAAATTATTAAATCATACATCATTGAGTCGATACGCGCAAGCACAGAGACTGATTCCATTGGATATGATTGTGAAAAATATTATGGGATTAAAAAACATTCGAATCGAATGACAACATCTGTAATATGAAAAATTACGAGCTTTTCTCTTTTCATATTGAATCATAGCCAAACCCATTGATGCATTACTTACATGAACAATTCTCCATATCTGTTGATGATATTTGCTAATTTCATTTCTGTAGTACGATGGTCTTCCAAAGTGTGACTATTGTTGATAATAACTTTCAATTCGTTAGCGATCACCTATAAAATATTTATTCGTTATTTGTATCTGTGTGACTTTTTATCGTCTGTAATAAATTATACTAATGTGACATGGTCTCGATAAATTAACTCCAATTAGGATCGTCGAAATGATGTGCGGCGTGGAAAGTGCTAATAATGATTTGATTCATGGATAATGTTGAACACCCTGTAATATAAATTGTTTCAGTGTATTCGAAGATAGTTGGTAGGAAAATATCACGATTTCAACATTCTCTAAAAATGGAAAGAATTAGTCATAACTCAAGAAAGGATAAGCACTTGAACATTTGATGATAATTCAAGTCACAAAATTTGTACCATGAACTGTAGTCTAACATGACAAGTGAGTTGCGCAAACAGTGTATCACACGAAGACCAAATGACACATACAGCAACCGCACCAATTTGCTGATAAGTGACGCTGATGACAAATATGAAGAAAGAATTGATCTTGTAAGGGATGTCAAGAGGAAAGACATTTGCTGAGTACATAATTGAGCTATTGAATTCTTTGTGAAAATAACCAGTGGAAGTCACTCTGAAATGTAAGCATAAATTACTTTACCGAAATACGAATTTCTGCAGCACATAATCTTACGAGTATGGATAGATGATATATAAGCTGCACATGAAACAAACTCCGATTGTGTAATATTTTGTCAGAGTTTTGGTACGTTCTGCTCCACGTGCTATTTTTTCTGTGATGTTGTTGCCAGATCTGGTTGATTCCCACATAGCTCCAAGTATCTGAAGAAGGTTATACAATGCCGTACGATTTCGCCATAATCTTATGAGCTTGAAATAGGTATATTGTCAGTGAATGATCGAATCAAGGAATATGATTAATTTTTGTCACCTTGACAATACACGCGAGATTTGGTGCGATGGAAGATAGCAATATTATTGCGTAACTGAGCTGATCACGAAAAATGAGGAATATAGTGTAGATTTGGAGTACAAGCACCGTGCCGATTGTTATGATTCCTATCAATATTGGACCATCTTCCCACCATTTGCAATCCATCGTACGATCTGTAAAAATTCCACTCATCGATGGTATATTATGACAGCGGACTATGAGCTTTGCTTAAAAGTTCTGCTATCAGTTTAACGTTATAGTACACAGTATGAATTATCGGAGATAGGAAATTACCATAGTGCGTATTCTCAAGAACAAACCCTTACATGACAGTACCTTTGTCATTCATATTAATAAATAAGTGGCTATCACTAATAGTTTTCAATAACAGGTTCTGGTAATGGTTCATTGTTTATTTCATTTCGTAAAAGTATTGTATACCTCTCCAGGCTACTGTTAAATCATTTATGCAATTCGATCGTGGTTCGGAAAATGGAGTAGTTGCTAAGGGATAGAACAATGGAGAAACTTCTATGTACGAAGGAAAAACTAGTTTCATTTTAATAATAAGTCATGCCAGTATACCCATATCTCCTTTTACACTTTTCGCGCTGTCCATATAGTCTTATGCATAATTAGGTTTTTCCCAATAGACTGCACTACTCCATGCATAATAACTTATCAGTAGTCGTCAATAGTCTTTGAAAATATAGTTTCTTCTAATAATATACGATAAGTTTGAGTTTTATATGTAGTTTTGTACGGTCCATAGGGAGTAGTTGGTGAACAATAGAAGGGTGGCTCAACCTTCAAATGAGTGACGAGAGGAACTTCTTTAGTTGCTGTTAGTGTTCATTCAGCCTCAGACACAGCGAGAAGCTGGTGTTGTCTCAGTATGAACCGGTGTTCAGCATATACAGCAGTTCTCTACTGAATATGAAGGGAAATACGTCAGAGGTTTTCACGTGTTCAGATATCGTATTATTCTATGCCCGACGACTGCACTCGACTGCACTTCGACATAGTACTGCGAGTGAGGACAAATATCGTGCTATGATTATGAGTCTTATATAATTTATTCGTATAAATATTTGCTTCACTATTCCAGATATCATTAGAGGGTTGATATGGATCTGTATTGTGATATGGTGCATGATACACATTGATTCTGACTACGTTTCTCAACTCGATATTATGATAAATTTCTCATCAACATAAAATAACTGATTGCCGCATTAAAAATCTGAAAAACATCCATTAATTTGACATAATGAATTCAAACTTTCGTTATATTTGGCGTAATTTGTTTACATACCTGTTTCAATTGGTCACAATTAATGTTCATGATGCCATACGCTGTACATCTAAATTCTTTTTGGGCGCGAATCATCATTATCAATAATGTCATTTTGAACTTTCGATCACAACGTATCCACTGTGAATGATAAATAGCTCCACTCAACAGCCTAGACTGAAACGAATAATTCGGAATTGATACAGATTTTAGTTAATTCCGGCGAATATTTTTATGATTAAAAGAGAACGTGAGCATTATTACACTATCGGTTAATGTTTCGGCACAAATACAGAAAATCATAGTTTGTACGGATATACTTATCAAAGCAAAGATCTCTTTAGGCATTTCTTCCCAATGTCCATTTGTGGCATTCTACAAAAATATTCAAAGGAAATTATCACAATGTTGGTTCTCATTTCCTTCTCATGCTATAAAGTTACATACTGTATTAAGCCGATACGCGCAACAACATAGGCTGATTGCATTGGATATAATTGAAAAAAATATTATGGGATTGAAAAATTTCTGAACAGAAATACAGCATCTATAATTAAGGAATGACGCTGTTTAATTATAGCTCATTGAAATTATGGCTTAAAATTTTTTGATGCATCACTCACATATACAACTGATGATATTTTTTGATGATGTTCTCCAAGTCAATTCCGATTTCATGGTTAATATATGAATTGCAGCGATTGTTGACAACCTCTCGCAATGTATTGGCGAGTACCTGCCAGATATATTATAATTTTTAATGTAGTTATTAATGAATATGGGTACATTTGTACCATGAATTGCAGTGAGACGTGGAAGGTGATTTGAGCATAAAGAGTATCACAAGATGCCCAAATAATGCATACAGCTACCGCGCCGATTTGCTGATAAGAAACACTGATGATATACACTGTAAATGAATCAATTTCATACGGAAAGTCAAAAGGGAACACATTTGCCGAGTAGGTGAACGAATCATTCATTTCTTGGTTGAAATAATCAGCGAGAGTTAATCTGTAACAGAATCATCAATTGGAGCGAGAGAAAATGCATTTTCCACAACACTATGAAGTTAATGATTGTACGAGTATGGCTGGATCATATATATGATGCACATAACGCCGACACCAATTGAGTAGTATTTCGTTAGCAATTTGGTGCGTCCGGCGGCTTCTGCGATCCTTGTTGTAACCAAATGTGCAGCTCTAGAAGATTCCCACATATTTCCAATTCCCTGGAGAATGTTATATAATTCTACACGATCACTCCATAATCGTATTATCTGAAAAATAATGGATCAACAATAAAATAATGTTTAAGAATGAGAAAGACGAAGGCGGGATTCCTCACCTTAACGATACTCGTTAGATCTGGAACGATGGAGGCACCGATTACAACCACGTAACTGAATTCATCATGAAATACTCGTGATATTGTTTGCAACTGGAGTATGATGATCGTGATAAGTACTGCAGAATAAATCAGCAATGGACTTCCTTCCCACCATTTGTCATCAAGTTTACGTTCAGAGAAAATGCCATTCATTGATGGCATACCCATTAATCGTAAAATGTACATGTCCCACTCAAATAATTTTGCAAAAGATAGTGCATCATTCTTTCTATTTTCTAGCATACCCATTTTATTATTATTGCAATCTATTTCACAGTTTTCTTATCGAATTGTCTTGTGAATGTACTATTGAACTTTGTTAATATTATTTCCATTGTGTGTAAGAAATAATTGGTTCAGAGCTTCTGAATCATCGAGTAATTCTGTGGGAACCATATGCTGGATGATATTAATATATTATCAGTTTGTCGGAACTTATAACCAATTTCCAAAAGTTGAACGTCTCTTGTATTTATTTCTAATGAAAGCTCGGTATGTGAGTCTAGGGTATGATTATAGTCGCTGAGTCAGTTCCATCGTCGGAGTTTGAAGAATAAAGTTCTTGATATGGAATAAAAGGGGGAAACTCCTATGCGGAAACAGAAGAATAGTTTTGTCTATATAATATTACATATTCTATCTGTAGATCTGACTATAATTCCAAACTTCCTAGACCTAGCATGAGCTCACTGGTGTTGCTCCCTATCCACTATTTTTATTGTCGTTAAATTCACTGCACTTTGTTCAAAAATATTCCTGTTCGCTAGTTTTAATATTTGAGGGTGGTAATAGGAAGTTTTAGAAATACTCGACTGTTTCTTCACTTGGATATGATGACAGTTCCCGCTTTTTGTTTTATAAGTTTCCATAGATAGTTTTCGAAAACAGTAGTTCCCGATGAGACACCAAAACATTTTGTTTACTCAAGAATACTCAATGAGTGTGCTTGAAGCATCATCACAATTCTCTTCAGTCCGAGTGTGATGAAAAGGTGGACGGGTTTATGAATAAGTCCATAAGTTCAAACCGTTGAGGTAAATCGATATGCGGTGAGTGGTCGAGAATACAGACTGGGAGGAACATTTCATGACTTACATCTTCGTTTCGGCGTGTGAATATCTCAATACTCAATGGTCTCTCTCTCTCCCTCTCCATTGAAACAGTTTCTGGGGTGAGTGCGTGGTAGTACGTAATTGTTATCGGATAATTTATACTCGAATATATAAATAAGGTAGGAATATGGTACTGTATATCGACAAATGATATGGATGTGAAGAATTTATTTTCTATAATATATTTGTAGCATGAATTGGGGAAGAAATACAATTACAAGCATATTAATATTTCAATTTGAGTGTTTACATTCAATTTTAATAGCCATGAGTCATGAATTTGGAATACATTCTGGAAGAGGGAGATAAGATCGAAATAGAAGTCAACAATGACATGAAATACCTTTCAAGTGGTAGGAACCATATGATATCTGCGGATATTTTTAATTTATTATAATATTAACATAGAATTATTGCTTCTAGAAGCAAGAGATTGGGTTGAAGTAGCATTGGCGATAAGTATGTTTCTTTGGTGGATTCCGCCTTTGAGGTGACATCTGCAGATGAAAAGTAAGCATGGATTTGTGGTACATTTCCAGTGTGGTGAATTTTTCAATAAAATTTTATGAACATAATTTTACCTTTGGTTGATTACTTCTACGCTCGATGCTAGTTGGATCGACGATCTGCGTTTTTGATGTGACATCCAGCAAGCCATATCCATTTCGTGAAAAATCGACGTCCTCACCTCTTAAACGGGCACGTTGCAATTGTGCCTTTTTTACTTCTAACTGGAATAAATATATCTGTTGATATACTAAAAATGAACTCCAAGTTATATCGATATCAGTTTGTAATTCATATTTTTTCATAGCTGCCGTATTATTACGAGAAAAATGTATATCAGGAGTCATGCTCCACTTCTTCTCTCAATTAATTGATAATTATCTATGGGAATTTGAGGAGTTGAGCGTTCTCATTATAAAATTAGTAAAATGTTCTTGTTTGTGCGGAGCTATTATACAAAATGTTGATTTATTTATTACACTTGATCCATAATTGTATAAGAATGTTATTCAATATCAATCGGGCTGGGTTTGAAATACGCGGATGAAGAAACAATCGATAATTATGATGAAGTGATTTGTCTCCATTATATAATATTAAAATGAACAGTTTACTCCAATTGATGATTGGAAGATGATATTTTCTGTAATATGAGCAACAGAAATGTATGCATTATGCCATTGAAATGGGCATGGACTGAAATTACGATAGCTTTTTAACCATAAAGCGCGTATCAATGGAAAATTCCGCGTCTGTATATAGGTTTTGTTAAGACTTATCTTCCGACAAACATTGACAACTGTTCATATTGTATCATAATTAGTATATTTGCGCAGCATGTTGGATATCTATTGAACGGCCCGAACGGTATCTATTGAAGAATTATATTTTAATAGTTTAATAAGCAATGTGTAATAATGATTTGGAAAGTCATTCTTACGTCAGAAGCAGACAAAAGACAATTTATCAAGTGAATGATCATTTGTGTCTATATAAATTGTTATTTATTGATCGATAAAAAGTTGTGATTGTACACGAGCGAATAATCGATGACTTTCATCGATGAAGCATATCGATGTCAAGCATTCAAATATAAAATTTATTAATTGGATAACGATTAACAATTACGCATAAGAAAGCTGGCGTTGAAATGATTTTTGTGAATTAGTGAATAATAAAATGGAATGTAACCGTGTAAATTTGCTGCAGAGAAAAATCAAAAGTGCCGCTACCTACGGTAGACAGAAATACTGTTCAATTTACGCATGTACCAGAGCCGGGAATATTCAATTTGCCAAGATGAAATTGCCCCGGAAACAAGTTTCACGTCCTCCAATAATAAAAATCTTCCCATTTTTTTTTTTCAGCCATATGTTCTGCTCTCAATGCAGAATTATTATTATGATAAATGTGGAATATAATGTACTTACCCAGGGATCATCAAGAGATCGATATGCTACTGGAACGTATGGAGGACGAGAATCCCAAAATATATTATCGTCAAGTTGCATCGCATTATGACTTGCCTCAATCTTAAGTAATGACATCAGAATAAGTGATAACAGAATAAATAACAGTGCCATTACAATATCTTATATATAATATTTAGCAATAATATATTGATGAATGTTTCTATTGTTGTTTCTATGCACCACAAAATGAGTCTTTATTTCCTATCTGGTATTAATTTCTTATGCTGGTAATTTTACGATATGGTAACTTCATTTAGTGCTCCTGTGCTCTCAATGAATATTCTGAGCTCTTAAAATGAATCAATTTCTTTTTCTCTTTCTCCTTATTTGTATCAAAGTTGTTGCTGATAGAAAACTTGTGTGTCTTAATTTTTAATTGGTCAGATTAAACTATTGAGCACATCAATTTGAAACGGCGTTGTTGAGATGTGATATGAAGCACGAGGCGGGAAGTCGCCAATTTATATACTTCGATTCTCATCTGTGGAAGAAAATGCGTACGCGCAAGCGCGTCTTCTCATACGTTTCTTATATATTATTTCTCGTTTTATTGAATCTAGTAATGACGTCTTCCCCTATTTACCCATCGATATATTGCTCGAAGAATGAATCGGCACAATACCTGCGTTTGAATTATAAAAATGATGCCGAATTGTATTTTCCCAATAAATATATTGATAAAGCTCACGAATAATGAAAATTTTATTGACTGAAATAAAATAATCAGCTTCATTCAGTATTATGATCGTTGTTGAGTTGTACAACATTTGATTTTCTTCTTATGTGAAAGATGGTAATTCTAAGACATTATTGATTCAATCAAAGCGGTCCTTTCATTCGATTTTGCACTATAGCTGCATGAACACTTGTCTGTCGACACTAATTGAACAACCAATTCATTATTTTTGCATATATGCATGAACAGGACTTCACTTGATGAATTGTGAGTACGAAAACTTTGTAATGCATATTTTTTTGTGAAGGTTATAATCATTACTTATTAACTTAAACAAATGTGTCGATGGGGAAACATAGAAATTACAGGTTGATATGGAGAAAAAAACACGATTCCACCATTGTTACGACTAATTAGGTTCTTTTATATATATAAAAGAAGTTGATGACCCAATTTCCTTCTCATGAGTTCAATTATCATTTTAGACAGATATTGAATACGATTCTCGTAGGCTCGCTTGCACAATATCATTATGTACACATTCTTTAATTTATCATTCGATTTTATTAACCAATAAAATCTCATTAAAGAAGCACGTGGGCCACATTAGTTGCTAATTGCATCATCGACATTGATCGTGACAGCCATGTGATAAACGTTGACTTCAGGTATTTCTATCAATAATTGATGTACTTACATAGGTCAATATTATTTCATTAATGGTCAGGGACTGTTTTTGATATTATTAACCATCGATTCTGATTATTCATCCAATATTCTGATCATTATCAATAAGATTACACTTGATGTATTGAAAGTATGAAAGATTTGTAATGTGAATTGTTTCGTCGGAGTTTTCATCATTTACTTTGTATCTTTGAAGAAATGTCGTCATGAGAAAATATAGAAATTATTGGTTGACATGAACAAGGTGTACGGCTTTACGATTGGCAATGAGTCATAAGTTTTCTAATACCATAAAAATTACCCGTTTTACGATCAAGTCGATTACGATTTGCTAAATTAACCATAAGATGAGATGAACTCGTGGGTGATCTATGTCGACCTCATCAAATAGCGATTGGATATTAAGTTTTATGGTCCATCGGTTCCCATTCCGTGACGATATTTTTTCTTCCATAAATAGTGAATGTGATGATAAAATTGTTATATCTATGATAGGAAAAATTAATAATTATCATAATCGAACGAAAGTCTCATCGTTTGGTAAATTTATTACAATAGAATTCGATCAGAATGACGAACCATATAAATAAAACTGGTGGTGGAGTGAAGAGAACTTGAAAAAAGCTACAGTTGTTTCTATGGGTAATGGTTAGCTTTTGTAAATAGCACAGCATCAACGACTTGGTACGAAGAAACATTAAAGGCTACTCGTGCAGCACTCAACCCCCTGCTGACATTCCGGACTTTACTGTCGTAGTATCAGTTTGTATATATACATTCGTTTTTTATTCAAAATATTATTTTCTTCATAAGTGTGTATGAAAGATATTCCTTTTATTTGAGAGAAAGTAGCAATTATTAATGACTTCAAACTTTTTGGAGGGTGCATACAAATTACTGTCGAACTGTTCAATCCCACTTGGATCCACGCTGTCGGAAAAATTTTCAAATTTCCATAATATATTATGTGAAAAATGTTCTTGCTTCCAGTGAGTAAGTATTATATGATGAAACCTGATAATTTCAACGACTTTGATGAAGTATCATCTCCACGGGTTCATCAAAAGCTAATATTTCATATGGCGTAGACATTTCTATACGTTTTTGTTGACTACTGCTCCGTGGGTTGAAACACAAGAAACTTGCGATCTAATACAGACAGTGTATATTAAAATTCGAATATTAAGTAAATATACAGCCTCTGAAGCTCAACAAATTGAGCATTGTTAAGGGAATGGCATTACGAAGGAGTATATGCACATCATGTGCCAAAAGATCACATAATGTTCACGTTTCAAACTAAAAACAGACTGGAAAAAGCGGTTTTTCAGCAAAACTTAATTGGTTCAATATTGAACTACAGTTGAACAATATATTGTGTTTCGACGGAAATGATGAAATACGAGAATTACCTTTGACCTCGATAATATCAAATCACACTGTAATCAGATTCTTAATTATTGCCGCGCAATATAGGAAAAGTTATCTATGATTAACGTACTGATGGCTCTATGTTAGGTAATGGCTGCGTCATGCGAACATGGCACCAAGAAGGGGACTCAATTTTTGAAAGTTTGCTGCAAAATTCGCTCATGCGGCTGCCCATTGATCAATGTTTGGAGCACCCGATATTCTTACATGTTCATGCAATTCTTCGCAGATGATATGAAAGCAAGCTGTGAACTGTTTCCAGGATAATTCATCTGTATAGCAAATTCTTGTGGCACATTATCTTATAGATAGAAAATAATTGATAAATCAAGTGAAAAACTTCATTGGAAACCGAACAACATAAATGTATATTTATGCAGGCGGAAGTTTTGGGGTATTACGAAACGCGATGCGCGTCATCAAGGATTCACAGGAGACAGATTAACATAATATATATTGAATGGCCATAAAGCGTCGCGACCTCATAATTCTAAATATTGAACGATTTCGGAGGAGATGAGAAAATGGTTTTACAGATACAGTGTTCATGAAATTGTATTGACATTTTGCTGTGGTGACTGCTAAAAAGTTGTCTAAAATTGAATGATAAACTTGAGGTATGATTGATGGCTTAAGTCGAAAAGCTTCGATGTTATGCAGGAATGTCAGGAATTCCCGAGAGTCATGACGGGTTTTTTTTTTCACGTTTCCTTTCCATCAACCCATCGCTGTTGGGAATTTCTTATACATTTTTTATTCTTTTCAGGGATATCGCAACAGAATTTCGAGCGTTCCGGACTCATTTCGTGCCTTTCACTAGGGAACTGGCTGCCGATTATGTTTATCTTCTGTATTGGATGTAAGATTTTTCATGCCCACAAAAATGTCCATTCCAACGAGCCCTGGAAACTATAAGTGCACAATAATGTTATTTATTTTAATAATCAATAAGTTTTGTATAATCGACTGGAAACCATTACAAAATTGCTGAGTTCCTCAAAACCATTGTATAATTAAGTTCCATCACAGCTCTCATGCACATCTGTCTTCCCTCTACATAGTGTTAAAGTCATTCATTACGTAAGTATCGAGTTATTCACCGATCCGTAAGTATACTTCAGTGTGCTTATTTTCTTCATGGATTCCCATATCGATTGTGCAAGTCCACCAACACATTGATACCTATATCATTTGACATTCACGATCAGTCGGAAATTTCAGAATGAAATACGAGAATATTTGTTGAAGGAAACGAAAGTCTCGATTTTTAAAGAATGAAACAAATAAAAAAAGCGTTTATGGATTCAAATTTCATCTACTTCTGGCAATCGAAACGAAAGGTGATTTCCGCATCAGTGTTAAACGCTCTACGTTCTCATCTAATAATAGTTTTCATCAGTATTACTACATGCAACAATACGAATTTCGAAGAATCTGATGTATTTTTGGTAAGTAACTCTGACATATATTTTGATTGTCTATTGAGATGAGTTTGTATTTGAATTGTGCGTCACGCGCAGAGGATGCTGTCGCTTTTCGGCGCAACGGATGGAATCATCACTGTGTCCATAAGCTCTGGTTTACCCCACTACTACAGAAACGCGCTCAACCACCACCACCCCTATTCCCAACAAATTCTCAGCGAGACGCGTCGCTCGCTTTCTGCCTGGATATAAAGTACTGTGTGCTTGCGAGTCCACTCATATCGTCTTCGACATTGGCATCAATTCAACATCTGTTGATATAATAATATCTATTCGCAAATATAATTCAGGTAAGGGACTGTTATCCGAAAAAGAGTTTATTTCAATAAATCGGTTCGAAAAACATACATACGTCAGGAAAATATTGTTTATACTCAAATAAATCCACTATATTTTCGCACATTATTTGTGAAAAAGAATTACTATGTATTGTGGTGAGGCGAGAGTTTATCACAGTGTATGTATGCACTATAGAATTTATATCTATCAATAAAAATTGTTTGTTTTTGCTAATACTGACGAAAAATATGAGACATTGATCAGAACATAAACCTTATCTACTTCACGATTTGCCGTTTTTGAGTGCCGGGCTATTTCCGTCGTGAGATATAGAATGGGAAATTAATAATTTATCCGAAACCTCCGCACATGATGTGAAGAAGCAATTATCAACATTGCTCTAGCCTCAACTTCACCCTCCCGAATTATACTCAGAAAATTGAATGCCTAATTGAAAGTAGATTTACTCAATAAATTGTTTAAATAAAAAATGGAATACTCGAATATGGACACAATATTAAAACTGTGATGCGAAGAGTTATGATAATGATGGCAATAAATTGTATTGTTTCAGTTGGAATATCATGTCAAGGGTGATGTTTTGCATTGTTTTTGTGATTGTGATGGTTTTCGGATTGAATGCAGCTCTTCCGGCGGACAAAGAGAGATTTATCAACGAGTTTGACGTAAGTGTGTATGCATCTGTACAATTTATAAACATGCCTCCATTACAATTCGGTTGTAATTATGAATGTACAAATTTTTTCTATACATATTATATCTCGTTCATTCCTCGGCTGCAAGTTATTTGGGGAAATGAATAAATGAACAGGATAGATAGTAATAGAAATAATAACTATTATTATTCTACGGTCCTGATATTTTGAACGATTATCGATATAATTCAAGTCTGTAATTCCCTGAATAATTCTCATAGTCCGGACAGTTTGCAACCCTATAATGCATGCAGCAAAATTTCATTGTATTTGTACTTGCCAATAATCATATTAATGGGTTATATATTCAATTATTACACCTGTTCCGCATCAGTCGCTTGATCTGAAGCAATCCAGCTTTACCGGAATATGAAAATTACATCAAAGTACCAATCATTATTTTTGCGTGATTCAATTAGGAGTCATGTTTTTGTTTGTCGATATATTTTCCGTGATAGTCCGATGTATCCAGTGATATAATGGTACATCAATCGAGTGAATGCCAGCTATTTAATTGGAGGCCGACATTCAGCGTGGGCGGAAAAAAGAGAGAATGGAAAATAGAGAAAAACGGTGGAAATTGCAGATTTGAATTCTCTGCTTTGTATTTATTTTCCCGAATGTCTGTAATTTAGTCCACGTGAATGAGTTATTGAACGTTATCTCCCGAATGCTGATATGGACACCAAACAAAAACGGAAAAGAAAAATTGCTGGAATTTCCTCAATCAACAGAGCGAAAGAGAACGACATTTGTTGATAATGCGGAATGATAATCCCACGAGGTATGAATGGGTACCCAGCACACAAGTTTTTCAGGCGTACAATCGAATTCATGTCTGTTTGTAGGTCATTGCTTGATTATTTACATATTATTATCGGTATTATTTTTCATACAATAATGTCAACATAATGTCATTATACGATTATTGAATGTTGAAAAAAAAGATGCGACGAAAAGACATCGGCGAAAGTGAGTTTGAAGCGCGATTTGCTTTTCGATTCTAAATAATTCATAAAATAAACTGAATTCATTAATTGTAACGCTTTTTTCCTCTATTTTTGTATTTTTCCTCATTCTTAGACGATGGCCTGAGTTGACGACTTCACGAAAAACGAAAAAGAGTAAACGAGTAATCGTTTTGAATGTCGTGTTTTTCATCCAGTCCTATTTATGTTTGCAGAAATAAAAACTGATAGCTGGGGGATTACTGCTCTGTACAAAGCTACCTTTATTGTTTGATCCGATATAGTATTGTCGAACGAACAAGGGGAAGTTTCCTCATGAGAAAACAGATCCAACACATACATATATATATATCTCACATTGCTGGATTGTATCACTTGAAAAACATCAAGATCGATACAATACAACTAGCAGATTTTGTTTATGTGTCGAATCTTTTTTTGCAGCTGATAGATGATGATGGGACAATGGATACGGCTTTGATCAACTATCTGTTTACAAAACAGCTAGCCAAACGTCTTCGCAGTCAAATGGATATCGGGGATTTACAACGTAAGCGTTCATATTGGAAGCAGTGCGCCTTTAATGCAGTATCTTGCTTCGGAAAATGAAAAGTTCCAAACATTCATTTACATACTTACATGTATATTCCTTTTGGTTCTACCTTTCCTTGGAGCATATGTAATTCAGGTACCTGGTAAAAATGTGCCATCACTGTGGGACAAACAACTATTAATCGCACATATATAATCATATTGGCGATGTAATTCTTCAGATCGTTGTATCGATTCAGTTGACATAAAGAAAACATATACATGTAGATAAATATCATACTAGAATGTAATGTGGTTCGCTGTTAACAACGGAGTCGAGCATGAAACATTGATAATTAGAATGAAGGAGAGAGTGAGTGAAATTTACTGTAATTTATAAAGAGATTTATTGATATTGATTTCGACCATTAGCTCATCATAAATAAATACGAATAAATATATCGTGAGTATTAGTTCAATGATGTAGAACATGAAATATATCTGTCTGTAGTTTTTGCCGGAAAAAATACATATCGATCATAAGTAGTTTAAGATTTGTATTTATTTGGGGGGTACCGAAAAAATATTGACATTTAATTTATTCGTCTAATCCTATATAAATAAGTTTGATTCATCCTGTGTTATTAGCCAATTATTCAACAGCAAATTTTTCTATGTACACTTATTGAGTGATAATAGGATGGTATGTATTAACGATGAAAACATTTACAATTACAATATGAACCACGCAAATTCACTGCGTGTATGTATTCATCCTGTTTTGTCGATGAGGCGACGGTGGAGTCAATCCAAGACTCATTTACATGCCGTATTCCAACGAATTCCCATTTCTGTAAACCCATCAAATTATTCAATCATTAATGCCTAAGTTTGACAGGGATCATGTTCATGATGTGTACTCTTGCACAATGCACTGGAAAGTTATTATTGAATGAGTTGTATATGTAAATAATTTGAGAAAAATGAATCGCGGTGGAGCGGAAAATTATTGGTAATGTGTGGAAA
The DNA here is from genome assembly GCA_030523085.1 of Meteorus colon. Classification (NCBI taxonomy): domain Eukaryota; kingdom Metazoa; phylum Arthropoda; class Insecta; order Hymenoptera; family Braconidae; genus Meteorus; species Meteorus colon. The sequence continues at coordinate 285,694 of JAPYZH010000071.1, forward strand.
TTCGATCGTGTACACGATCGTAATGAATGCAATTAAACTTGGCCAAACTGATTAAATGCGATTATGAATTCGTAGGCCAAAACTGAGTGGTGTGGGCTTCACGCTATCTACCTCCACTTTCCCGATAAAATCAATGATCATCAATGATTATCGTTACAAGAGCTTAATGGCAAGTTGGGAAAAAATTCCAATTATATAATATCAGTGAATATTGCATAGATTATTGTTTCTCTGAATGTCGACAGAGTATACTTTAATTTAAAAATTCGCAAACTCACTCTCAATTCATTTTCTGTGATTTCCCTCGTGCCGTGAATCACATGCGTTATATTTTCTTCTGGATTGACAGAACCTTCAAGATGAACTGTGGCTCCAAGACTGTTGGTAAGATGGTTAATAGAAAAATATTCACTTCTCTCTGTTTCAGAGATTATTCCAGTAAATCATCACATTGCTGAGATGCATTTGAAATATACGCAGCCTTGAATCCCATAGAATTCCACGTAATCAAAACAGTAAAGTATATGAAAAACAGACTTGAAAAAATTTGTGAGCGTTTATAGATAAATATCTGAAGTTGGTAATATCAAATGCAGGTGAACAATAATTTTTCGTAGGGGTTGAGGATTGTAATGATCTCCTCAAGCATTATAAGAACGTTACTGTGGAATGCAAAATCCAATGCTCGTATTGATAGTTTTTTTTCAGTAAAAGACGTATGCGAGGAATTGCGAATAGGTGCACCAAGAAATAATTATTCAATCATGGAGATATTATCTTCACTTGTACTGAAAAAAGGATACGTTATTAAGGTTCTTGAAAGAACTTTCTGACGTTCAGGCATGATATCGTTACTCAATGCCACCTCAATGCCACCCAAGATTCCTCTCGCTCTCTGTTGAAAAATAAAAGCGTTTGTTATCTTATTCCAATCATTGCTCTTGAAAGCGAATGACAATGTATCATCGCAAAAAGAAGTTGTTTTTTCATTGGACGATAACACTTAAATAAATTCACTTATGCAGGAGCTACACTTCAACTTATCAATTCCCCTGAAATTCACGTGTTAATTAGAGAAATTACTCACAGGATTGGATTGGCTCGATCGTGACATTGGTATTGCATCATGAGGCAAACATTTCGTTGGTTTACGACCTTCTATCCAGTTTAAAGGACTTCCATCGGAGCTATATTCAATATACTGGAATTTTCAAAATATTGGGAGATCAAAATGTCTTATAGGGACCGAACTGAATGCATGATATTCCCTTCTCTACTCACATCGTTTCCAATAAATGTATAATACTTAGCATCATTCTGATTTTTCATAGAATTTTCGTTTTCTGCGATCTTTTCACTATGCTGCTGATTTTCACTCGCCGTATATTTCGTGAGCAGATCATTTTCCTGATTGTTTCCATCACTGTCATGCAGCTTTGATGAATTTTTTTTCTTCGGTGATATTTTATTGATAGTGCTACTACTTCCTGGTGCATTCAATAATAAAGAAACGTCAATTGATTCAGAACTGGTTTGGAATAATTTTTTCAGTTCGCTCAACGATGTTGCAGTGGACCAATCTTTATCATCACGTATTCGAGTGACCCGCGGGAACCGAATGCTGATACCATCCGCAGTATGTACCCCTTGATTTGTGAATTCTGCCCCAGTTATCTCCCATACTGGTTGCTTCTAAAGTAATAATCGATTCTTCAATGAAATTTCTATTCACATATTACTGAAAATAAAAATTGTATAAATGTTAGTTCAGAACCTTTGGATCAACTGCTATAAAGTCTGGTATCATTGGCTTATTAATTTTCATCCAATTAGGAACTGAACTTGGATTTTTTCCTAATTTGACCATATTCAATTCATTTTGTAATCTGTCTAAGGTCGCATCATCGTGACCGCTATGGACTTTTGTTACAGTTACCCACTTATCAGTAGTCTCATCATAACAACCCATGAGGAATATTGACATCATGCCACCCTTGTTGCCTGTTCCGTACCATGCGCCAAGTACTATGAGATCTGCACTATCAGCCATTGCGCCACCAAACAGATAATCCTTTTTTATCTTCAACCAATGTCTTTTGCCGGGTTCGTATAAACTCTTTAAAATGTAAAGAATAATTGTAGATCAATTATATTATTACCTCACCATCATTCGAAATGTCGATTTATATTTCCGTTATTTACATTCACGTCTTTCAATACCAATCCTTCCAATCCCATTTTCAAAATTTTAGCGATCATCTCGGCCAAGTCCTTTGGATCCTAGAAAAAAAAAATCATCGTTATGCTTTTGCTCATCCGAAAATATAGTCAAATGGAATTTTCGTCAATGTAGTTATAATCTACGTATTTTACATGAACTTCCTGAACTTCGGATAGTACAATTCGATGTGGTATTGTAGTCATGCGTTGTTTCAGAATTTCTCTTCTCTGTTTCATGGTTCTGAATAGGGCATCAATCAATTACATTAGATTGTGAAAAGACATTAATGAGAAATTCAGAAATCTTTCATAATACTCACTTGTTTAATAAGATGTCACCATTATAATATAAACAATCGAAAACAATTATACAAACATTCGCGTCTTTGAATTCAGCTTTCTGTGAAATATCAATCAGTTATTCTTTCAGTAAATATAATAAAGATTAGACGAATAGAAATTTCAGTACCTTATGAACGCCAAGGGTACCAAAGGGTAGTGGTTGACCGGTTTTCGTATCAATCATCAGAATTTCACTATCAAGAATTAAATCATCACCGTCGGGAAATGCTTTGGGGATGTAATCTTTGAAATGATTGACCTAAAATGAAACACTTGATATATGCTATACGGTGTATGATTAGCTGTGATTTGATAATAAGTTAACATGATTGTAGTGATATACCTTATGAGGTAAAACGGGTTTGAGTGACCTACTGAAATAGCGAAATTCACTGCCACGTTTGTGCACCTGGACTCTTTCACCATCATACTTCACCTCGGACAACATTCCATTGGGGCATTTTTTCATAGCCATTTCTACAGAAGTGCATGCTTCCGCCTGATTCAAAAACGAAATAATTAAGAAATATCTGATCAATTAATTGCAGCGATTGGTTGCAATGAACAAATTTACCAGCATCGGAAATACAGGTGTCATCAATGAAATGCTGACTTTGCTCTGCGATGCACTTATAGATATATTATCGATGTTTTTACGCTTGGATGTTTGACCAGTGAATCGTTTTAACACCGTGTCTATATCATGTGAAAGTTGATAAGCACGATAAGCGTCAGGGCTGATTGCTTCCAAGCTGAAGAAAAATTAGAGTATGAATAGGGCTGGAGAAATAAGCTCTTAAATAGTATAATTAATTCAAATCTGTACATGTGCTTTGGTCCGCAGTTAATTCTCAAGTCGTGTTTTATAAGTCTAATTATCATTTTCAAATCGCTGGATGTACATCTGAAAATTCAATAATTCCATTTGATATTATATTCCTTTGCAATATTATAGAGATGAAGTCACAGTGAAAAATCCATACCTTGGAATAATGGATTCAAAGTGTAATATTTGTTCATCCTCTTTTGTTAGTTGCGAGAGGCGTTCGAGAAACATATGCACCTATAGGCGAATATTTGAGAAAAACGATATTTCAATTATTACGACTAAATATTTGTTCAACAAGCTGAAGCGAGCATTTCTCACTTCCCACATTCGTAACAGATAGCTTCAGATTTCATTTCCATATGTTTGTGCACTTTAAAAAACAAGTTCATTCGGTGGTGAATGGATATAAAATTTCCGTTCGGAATTAAATTCATTTTGATGTATTATATAATTAATACGATAAACGTGAGTCCTAATTGAAAAATGTGAAAGAATAATTTGAAACTTGCCTCATGCAAGGAGAGGAGGCTTTTGTTGCAACATTTGATAGCTGTATTTTTTTCAAAAAAATTCCGGATTGTCTCGGCCACGTCGCCTTGTGCTAAATCCTCCAACATTTCGTCCTCATCCTGTTGTAAAATCCTTGCAAAAAGTTTCACTAGTTGTTTGTTTTGCAGATTATAAATCATCTTATTGGCCATTGGCAGTAACATTTTACACCACTGCGTGATGTCACCCTTGAAGATATCTTCAGACAATAATAATTCTATATTAAATACGTATTATTTTGTCCTTTTAATAGTAAAACCGTTATGCTCATCAATCTTGTCATTAACTTATCGGAAGACGTGAAGTTTAAAAGAGGAATGAATAAATAAAGTGAGATGTGAATCAATAATATTTTCATTGAAATATTGTTTACACATTGTTGAGGCAGTTGTTCCTCCCAATGAGAAACGGTGCGATCCGGCACGCGTTTTCTCCAATCGAAATACACATGAACGAATACGAGTAAAGTGCATAAACACTAGTAGTGTTAAAGGTCGTCGATAACATACGGAAAATTACGAGTTGATAAGTTCCATGATAGAGTGCTATTGCAATTTAATTTTCAATAAGTAGATTGTCTCAGTCATGAGTAATTACTACATATTGATGATCATAATCAACATTTCTATAGATCTAAGAATTTTGGCATAATACACTTTTGATGCCAACATGTAAGCGTATATAGTATGACGATTTGTACGTATGATTTTTCGTCATCCATGTGTTGAAAGATAATTTTTTTTGCTCCTAATAACTCGTATAAAATCACGTGATATATACTTTTTATCAAATTAATGCTGTAAAAAAATTATTTATCTCTTATATTATCGTTCCAAACTCCAGTGCTGTGAATTAATCCTATTGGTGATTGAAATTCGAGAAATGAATATCACTACATGATGGAAAGTAAAAATGAAAAAAACGTCTGAATGAAATCAGTAACAACCGGATATGTCGATGACAGATGATTAATTGTGCATGTCAATCTGGAGTAATATGGTTTCTTGATGCGATTAGAAAGGTCGGAGTTTGTTGGATTATCGTGCAAGCCCGGAGTTTTTTAATTTTTACAGTTTAATATGTTATATACCGATTGAAAATTTCAATTATTGAATTAATACGATACGTTATACATGTTTATATGATGATAAAAAAATATTATTATTTGCTTCTCATCGCTGTCTTTCTCTTCTTTTATATTCAAATTCGCATTTTGTTTGGACTAGTGCAAGTGAATGATTGAAAATTAATGAAGTGATAATTTGTTTTGATGAAAATTATCTCAAAGTGGAAACCGACATTCTCGAAACTCCCAACGAGCCACAACAGATAATTACACGCTCCCTGCTACCCGCACAATTCGTCCAATCACCCATTAACTCATATGTGAATGCATTACAAGCGAACATAAATATAGTAATATTGGAATATTGTAATATTGTCGGGTGGAACATAATAATCATCAGAAAACTGTACAAATGTAAATGTTTGTATATATAATTGAAGATGAAACGTTGGAGGATATTAGACTGATTGGGTGAATTTATTGTGCAAGATTTTACCGCGTAAAACCTCATGATATATCATGAGAAACCGATAAACAAGATGCAATTAAAAAGAGTAATTGGGCGTGAAATAGAATGGTCAAACATTATGACGGGACATTGAACCCTTTCAAAAGTTCGCCACACAGAATCTTGGCGCCAATATATGAAATTCTCATCCATTAATCTTAATTACGCAATTCAATCCGCTATATATTCGGGTAATAGATTATTTCAAATGGTATATATGTTTCAACAGCCGAGCCATGTCGATAGAGTGGATGAGGGGGGAAAAGGCGAAAAGGGTGAGAAATAAATAAGAGGACCATGTTGTCAATGATCTGTCTGGCCAGTACTCGCACGCGCGTACTAATTTCTTTGCGTCATTCGCCCGCGATTAAATATAATATACTGTATACGTGACTGTAGACACGTTACATAATTGAATTTGAGAATAGTGATATGAGAATAATAAGTAGAGCAACCCCCTTCATCTCCCCCTTCGTGTCCCCCTTCATGTTTCAATGAATAAAAATGAAGAAATAACTGAATAAATAAAAAGCGAATAAGAAACTACATGAATAAACGGATAAGATGAGTGACTAGGGAGCAGGCAAAGAATACCTTGAAAAAACTGGTCGGAGAAGATCAGAATAATGTTTTCTATCAAATTTCCACTGTGCATGATAACAAATGGAGAGTGCGTTGCGTTCAAAGAAGTATGAGAGGGACGACGTTAACGACAACATTGAACTGATAAATAGACAGACTGCGTGGCATCATCATCGTCCCTCTCTTATTTATTTCGACCCCCTTGTCGCTCTTTTTCCTGCATGAGTGCTCTTGACAATTACATCGGAACATCACACTACTCATCTGACTTTACATTTACACACTAATTTCATGTTTATCCATTTCTCATTTTGTCTTACCATAGCATTCAATTGATTTACTATATACATGCCACTTTCCTGGAATACATTGAGCGATGGCATGATATATTCAATAATGACGTGAGTGTATTATGCGACGTTTGTAATTACGCATAAGTATATGATTAGAATGATGAGTTTATTGAAATGTATACTGAGACAGATGTCTACGCGATTCATAATCCATAAACTGTTGATGCATCTAAGAACTACGAATAAAGAATAATGAATATATAGGGAAAGAAATTCGTCATAGAGTATAAAACATTCAATAACACTTACTGAATTTTGATCCACGCCATGACGAAATCCATATAATTAATTACATACTACACTCGTTAGACCTCAACTCAACTAACATCCTCAATCAACTACTCGTTCCATTCTTCATTTTCCATTATCTACGCGATTATCCCAAATATATGTGGACATTTCAATGAATCGTGAGTTGAACAAAAAATAAAATTGTAAACTCGATAATTTCATTGAAATCACTTGTTTTGGAAATATTAATTTAATTAATTAATTCGAAGACATTGAATTTGTGTATTGTTTCTAAAGACTAAAAGAAGAGGTGACTTCATTCATTTTACATTTGGTTGTGATGTCCGTAAGGTCAAGGTTTTTTTCATTGATTTACGCAAGTTGATAATGAATAATGACATTCTCCAGGAAAACATTGAATACTTGAGAGTAAACTCAACATGAATAATTATCAGTCACATTCTGAGAAATAGTACAATACGATTTTGAAATAATAATAGATGAAGAGGTGAAATATTTCAGAATGATTTCGATTTGACGATGTACAAATTTTATCATATCAAGGCCCATCAAAATTACATGCGGTCTCACACGCATTACGCAACATGTAATGCGTGTAAGATAACGTACAAAGCTCGAGGCGCGTGCTCTCATGTTTAAATTATATCGATTGTATTCCATTTTTCTTTACTTTAATTCGATTTTTCTATTCAACAAACGATAATAGTTTAATTATTCATTTGTTTTGAACGAATGCCTGCACCATTCTGTCAACTCAAATTCTTCTAACTCTAAAACAGAAAAAGAATATGCAAGAATTGGTGCATGGCAACGCGGACAATTGGCAACGAATCAAAGTTCGTATTGATAATGAAGGTACTGAAGGAATGAAAGTGGATGAGTCCGGTGCCATGCAGCCTGGCAAATGTCGAAGGGGCTCGTCATTGCTCACAGATCACATATTCATTCCACGAAGTGGGGGGGGGGGGGGGGGGGGGGGGGGTTCGCGATCGACTTGCGTGGGCCAATACTCGCAAATCAGTGAATACAGTGACCCTAGAAACTGGATACATTTTCTTCTCAAACCTAGATCTGTGCTGTCACATGTTTCTGTGAATTGATATTTACTATATAATTTTCAAACATGACTTAGTGCCATTTGTTCGGATTATACAAACTATATTAAAATAACTTCTCGAGTGAATTAACTCTCATTTTTATACGCACAAATAAATTTCATCGAGTACTGTGATCCCAAAGGTGAATTATCTGAATGCTATGTTCATATCTTCATTACATACGAATATGTCATTGATAATATATATTATAATAACAATATATAAGCATTGAATATGAGTTTGTGATATGGATGGACCACTTACCTCCATCGCAGCCTGTCGTCAACATTTTCTTGACGATTGCGGTCTTGTCAATATAACTAGATGCATTCGCAACTGCTGCGCATATACGTCGGAATTCCTGAAACGCATTATCCCGATTCTTTGAAAATTTATCATTTTCTCCTTCATTCGGAACATCAACTTCAATACTGGGATTCGGTTTTGAAGATGAAGGTGACCGTTTGACAATTTTCTGTGCGGGCGTGGCGCGGGCAGGACTTGCAGAACGTTTCTTCTTATATGGTGCTACAAATAGTAAATGATATTTCGAGATTTTTTAATCAGCCATTCTCTTAAAGTCAATCAATGAAAAATTTATATAATTACTATTATTTTCAAATTCAGTAATTTTGTCGAGGATAATTTTTCTTTCATCGTCATCGAGTTGGTCCCAACCATCAATATCTTCATCAGGATCATCGATTTTTTTGGTTGTTGAGCGTTGCTTCGCAAATACGTCAAAAAGACAAGTGACGTGATGCCAAGCTTTCATTTTTCCCTCACCAAACGGATTGCTCATGAGTTTTGCAATTCTTATTGTGTCTTTCTCAATAATACATTTACATTTCTTACATTTGGCCCGACCAGTTTTTGCTTTCTCTACTGCAAACGGTTTTTCTACTTGCTCTTCATCTGCATCGGACATTTTTACCTACAAAACATCCAAGTTATGAGATCGATGAATATTTCATTATCCTGAAACTCACGCAGAAGATGATTCGATTTATTCATAGATGAAAAGTTTCACGAATCTTTCCGATAATACATGTCTGACTGAATCTCGGGACTACTACTTTCAATTTATTCCATTTTGAACTGTAGCTTCGAGATAGCACAATTATATATGTCGGCTCGATGCATTTAATGTAAAACAGTTTATGCGTCAAATATAATAAAATGCAAATACATATTGATTTTTGGAAGATACAAACTCGAGAAGATTGATAGTTACACGTGAATCGTCAATCGAATGTACGAGAAAAAAAATGGGCAAGTAATATCGCGTTTTTCCGTTCGGACCACATCTACAGGTGGTAGCAGGGGTACAACGAATAGGGAAGGTAGGATCGGGAATGTATATTTTATTTCTGTAGATAGTGGGTGTAAGAGACGCAGGAGGGTATAATAGAGAGTGCGTTATCCTTCAGTGTTTCACTCTCTGAGCAGTCATTGTGCCAGGGAAATGTGAGTTGATCTCGTTGAGCCGCAAGCATTATTGAAAAATTCGCGATAATTCTTCTAATCAACAGTAGTGATGCATAAATTAAATTTTGTGTGCTCGTTATTGTATCCAAAAAGTTATTAGAGCAATGGATAATTCGTATTGTGTGAGCTAGTTCTTTAATATAAATTAGTAAATTACAGTTTTAAATATAAAAATGTAGTCATGTGAGGTTCATGCTATAGGGAGACAGGGATTTACGAATAGCGCAACAAGTAGGATACAAGTTATCGCTACCATGTCAAATTTCTTTATATTACTTTGTATATATTGTCTTTGCTCTGGCGTATATCAATAATTTATTCCTCCGTCCACTAATAAAACCTTGAAATTAGTACGATTCCATTAAATGTAACGTCAACAATTCTTTACAGACATTAGCAATCGAGCCAAAACAATGACGAGAATAATTGACACGCGGCATAGTTCGTCGCTGTTGTGGCATTCCATGATTTTTTTGGTATTAATTACAATATGTGATGTCATTCTCACAACTGCCGCACCATTACCTGAAACATTTTCTGCCGAAATTTACGACGAAGCAGTGAAAAATTCCGTAAGTAAAAACACCACAACTATATAGCCAACGAAATGGTTTCATATTATATATTTTTATATTTCACTTGACATTTTGTTTTGCGTTTTTTTTTATGGACAACGCGATTGAGGATATTTTATTCTCCCACCCTATAATGCAATAAAATCATGAACTTCTGAAAATTCATATTTCATTCATATATTGATTCAGAAATTTCTTTGTGGTGTCATACCAACAGTTTCTGCATAGGCTGATTGACAACAAGAGAAAATTAATAGAGGACCTGGAGATACAAGTCCTATTGGAAGCAAGAACGAGAGAACAATATATATCATCTCATTATCCAACTCAACCAGAATATGCTGATGGTGCATTGGATGAAATGTTACCAGTCCCAAGTGCTCAACACGCACCAGACAAACGTCAAAATTGTAAGAATATATATTAGTCGTCTTGAGAGATGAAATGGCTGATGAAAAGTAGGGTGGAGGGAATGAAGAAAGACAAAAATGATATGGCAAGTAATTATTGATTGCGGCTGGCGGTATCGGTGTTTTATCTGCGTTCGAACTCCAAGAATCACAATTGGTTGTAACCACTTGACTCGGTTTGTCAGATCTTATGTAGTAGCATATGTGTTAACGTCATAAGTCATTTATACAAAGCATCACTTAAGTGTGTTTATTTGAGTAGTATATGGCCGCGAGAAATATCTGGAACGCACTCAATATGATCGATCAGTTATGTCGCCAATTGCTCAAGATCAAATTGTCTTTTATCATTCATATTTGCAACAGCGGTCATACATATTAAATATGAGAAGTTGATTATTTTTCATCACTCAAATTGTTTTTGTTGTTCTTTCAGATATGACGTTGTGCCATTTCAAATTGTGCAATATGGGACGCAAACGGCAAATGTGAGAGGGCATCCACATACCGTCATCGAACCCCAAATTGTTGAAATAATTAATGGAAAGAGAAGAAAAACTAAGGCGAAAATGTCTGGAAATTGATAACTCGTCCAATACTCCTCACCACGGTATTCAATGCAATATTACGTATTTTATTTCAATTCAAATTAATTGCAAACACGGACATTTATCAATACCCGCTCAATTGACGTTAGTCCGAATCGAATTTCATTATCCCTCCGTGATGAAAAAGAAAAAAAAAATATAGGAAAATATAGAAAATTATAAAAAAAAGTATCTATACGAATTTATCGACTATCATATCGTCATCGCATATGTTTGTATTATTTCTTTCATATTGATATTACAACACTGAGCTGTTGCTCTCTCTATGAGAATTTCTAGTATTTTACAGTATGATCAAATCTTTTCACATTCTTTCTTTCGCTTGTACAGAATATTGCACTTGAATCTGATTTTGCAGTTTAATCAAAAGAACATTGACGAAAGTAATTTATTCACATCATCGTGAAATGTTATGGGAATGAATACATGCATGACAAGTTAACGATTCAAAAATAGATAATGCGAAAGAAGACTTTCTCCAACAGTCAGAGTATGAAACTTGACGCCTAATTGATTATGGATGAATGAATGTGTGGGATCAATGAGTAAATAAAAAGAGTGTTTGAACAGCGAGAGGAAGGCCGCCTGTAACATTTGTGCAATGAGTAATATACACATGTATGTCTCACAATTATTTGTGTGTTAGTGATAACTTTTTACGACTCTTACTATAATCTATTTATTGAAAAATTAATCTAGATTTTTTTAAACATATTTTGTTGTATATTTTTGAACCTGTGTAATTTTCTTTCATATATCTGCCTAATACTTTTCCTTAAATTGTATCTTCAATGAAAAGGCTTGAATATTATTATATATGGATACAGACATACTTATATAGATCCACATCGGATTGCTTGAATTTATTTCAAGTGTATTGTACCTGATGAATTTTATGTTATTGTGACTTCAACAACTATTGCCAATGATTGTTTTAATATTTGAATTTGAAGTTGATAGATTATATAGAAATGATATTGTTATAAGGGTGACAATAAAAATGTTGCATCAAAATTCAGTGATCTCTATTTTTATCTATATCACCTCAAATGTTGCAGGCGGCTGGTTAATTCATCAATATGTTTTGATTTTTCCTGTTATAGAAATGATAGTCAAGAATGTTTAAAACTTGCGTGGGGGCATATAATCTTTGTGACGTGATTACAAATATTGATGTCAGCGAATTGCGTCAAGGCTGTTTGATAATTACAGTGACCTTGGATATCGTTTCGAAATCAAGTCAAAGGTTGATATTGCGCGCGAATTATTTATTATTGTTCTTCGAATTCTTTTTGCATATGATTTCGCGTACTTTGAATATGCACGCGCGATCATTCATGATATCAATTCAAGTGATCGGATCTTCATCGTGTAGGTAACATGATTTGATGATTCTACAGGCACTGCTTCATAATGAAAATGCCTCAATAATGTATAATTAGAATAATCAACAAAAGATTTTGTGCTGTGCGAATTCATGATAGTGTCAATGAGGGACGGTAATTTACCTAATTTTCTCATTGTATTCTCTTTTATCGACCAAGTGTCAGTGAGGTACACAATACCCCCTTGAATTTTCCCGCCTGTAAGTTCACGATGAATATAGAGGCCGCTGATGGCAATGTCTTATCCGCATCAATCTCGCTGTCTCCGCGCATGTGACGTCTACGTGTTTATGTTATGAATTAAAGAGTACAAGTTGTTTGATTCAGGTCAAGGACACGTGATAGTATAAGTCATTTTAACGTTGGTCACGAGACACGTGTACGATATACATAAAAATTACGATTTGGCAATTCAGCTCTTGGTCTGCGCACAGTATTAAAGGGAATAGATAAACGAAAAAAAAAATTTCTGCATGAGGCCAATTCCGTAATTGCGCGCCTCAAATTTTGGCCCAGGATAGGCCACATGCCTTCTTTCTCATTCGTCACTTTCTATTTCCTTGTATTGTGCACAAACCTTAACTCAACATAACCTAAGTCTTCGCCGAATAATTATTTATTTCAACGATTTATAATTTTGAATTTTACTTACGTTTTATTGTCCACTTATGTCCACTTGCGAGAGAGTAAAATTATTTGTATTTATGGTGAATCAAAATTTTTACTGGATTATTACACGGATGATTGGGATTGAAACTCCGAATCAAATAGCCATATGACAAAAAACTTCACTCACGTTTTGTGGCATGTCATGTATGCATACATACATACATGTATATATATCGTGGATGTGTTTTGTAGCAGCGGAATTCGAATCGGGTTTTCACCTCGACAGGTGGAATCGAAATGATTAGTATTTGAACACATATTGAATTCGCTCCAGTTCTCATGGGAGTCAATTCTAATAAAATGTACTTCTATGGGAAACGTTGGTAATTTTCTTATAAACAATTTATCGATTTTCGAGCGCTTAAGCATGAAACTTCTTTAGGATCGTGTTACTCATGATTTCAATAAAATTGTTGTATGACTTGCAGTCTAAATTCATATGAAAATATAACCGGAGAAAAATTTATGTTAATTCTTTCTTTTTTTGAAACAGTTATGCGAATATTCTTTGATCGCAGATACATAATTTCCGAATTCACTGCGAAAATTATATTTATTCGTTCGAATTACAACAATCGGTATATAACTGCGTGAAGGAAATATTAATAAAATATTCAATCTTATCTGCTAAACGTGCAACATTCACGCAAGCATTTTCAATCAATCGAAATAATTTATTTTCAATACCATTAATGCTGAAGATTCGGGTAATAGATTAGTTTTTTCTATCAATTATTCCAATCTCGATTAAACCTAATTCAACATTTTATATGGCAATCAATAAGTCCATATAAACACTCAATTTACAAAATACAATTTCATTTATCATTTAAATACAAATTATAAAAAAAAATGTTCAAAAAATAGAGTGCACTTTCTGTATAAAAATATCAATGTAAAGAATTGGATGATTTTTCATGGCTGCATATTTTTTTTTCCAATACGAGACAGTATTGTTTTAAAGTGAGTCTATAGTTCGATCTTGTGAAAGCTTCACTATGATGCCATGTAGCTTCTGGTCTAAAATGCACCAAAAAGCTGCATGTCGGTGACTATAGTGCTCCGAGTGACCTATGTGGGCGAGAGGGATGCATGGAATTAATTTTGTTAACTGCCACTGGACGTTCAAACCCCTCTCCATCGATGTTGTTTCCTACATATGTTGCGAATATATATATCTATCCATTCTGGTTTGATGTAACCTCTACTTCACTTGTATAGTGTCCTATAAATGAATATGTTTATAGCTCCTGCGTTGCACGGGAAAATAAAATAAAAGGATAACCGCAGTATAGACATTTTTATGAAATAATATCATCATTGTTAATCTTACGCGAAGAACCTTTCAATGATTTGATATTTTTTTCTCAGCGTTACATACTATTCGTTATGCCAATATTTTTCTTCGGCAATATTCGCATATTCATATGCATTCATGCATTAATAAAATATCGAATGGGGTGACTGATCGTTTCAACTATCTTCTTGAATAGTAGGATTTATAACCATTGGAATTAATTGAGCATGATAATGGACAGACAACAACAATAATTTCGAATTAATCATGCATATATTGTTGATTCGATTACAACCATGATTAAGTTTTCACACACGGGTGATATAGAGTGTGATGAAAAGTTTATGTTCCATTCGCAAGTTTGTTCCGTATTATTTTTCCTTTCTCCTGGTTGAGATCGATAAATACATTATTCTTCGACGGTGCGTCAAACGCCCACATTCAGGAGCAAATTATAAATTAAATAGCAAATCGACAGAGTGAAACAGTATATATAATATATTGCTGTGGTTGTTGACTCAAAAATTGGAGATGTCAGTGGAATAAAAGAATGAATGTAGATAAGAGGTCGGATAGCTCCAAAATTGTGGCCTATATTGTAAATGCAAATAAGCATTGACTGAAAAGTTGGGAAAATAAGGGGACTTTATATGAGAACGGAGGTGTTAGTGTTGAGACTAGTACAAGCATATGGTAAGTGGCCATTGGAGAAATCGGAAATTGAGGCTTGTGGGCAATGAATTTGCTGTTATCACAGTTCATTGTAGGGGCTTTTAACTTGCGTTTATCAAATATAAATATTTACACTTTTTCATGAAATAGTGTTTATCGTTTGGACGAAACCTTTTTAGATTATCAGAGATAGGTGAAAAATAAAAAAAAGGAAAACAAATAAGTGAATATTAAAAAATTACGTTGCTCATAATATTCCTTCACATTGCATCACACAACGTCCTCTTTTAAAGCGTCGTTATTATCTCAATAAAAATATGATTAATCGTCTCACGGAATTTGATTCATTATTTTTTGTTGCGATCGTTATACTCGTTACGCTTTCAACATTTAGAGATACAATGCATAAATCATTGATGAGTAATGAAGGAAAAAGAAAAAAAGATCGTGAGGTAGTTTGATTATTTCAACATGAATATTTAAGTTTCACACGATATTGCGATTTCAATTATGGGCCATTATAAAAACTGAGCACGTTGCAACAGTTGATCACTTATCTTCACGATATTTGAACTGTCACGCTTCGAATCTGAATAATTTTTATTGTGCTCATTTTTTTTATTTTTGTTTTACACTCTTTTCTGTTTACGTTTTTAGCTATTATTATTCTGAGGATGAAGAGAAAGGAAAAAACGTGATGATAAAAACGTATATGCATCTTCTATTCTGCAATAAATGGTCGCGATTTATTGTGTCATCATAACGGAATAAAAGTAAACAAAAGAAATAAATGAATGAATTATTGTTACACTATACGTGATGACAAATTGAAGCTTAACATATCAAGATGTCATTGGCGAATACTACATTAATATTTATTTTTTTCAACCCCACTTCCATTCCAACCCCTCATGTGTTTTACTTTCTTGACAGCGATTAGTGGTTATACATATATGATTGGAACGCGATCAATTCTTTCATTCTCCAGTGGCAGCTATGCAAGCTACGGCTATCTTCAATGGTTTGAGCTGCCACTTAATTCCGAGTGATTCAGGAAGGATTGGCTGCTCAATAAACTGCTCCTCATTTGTTTCACTTGCGTCACTTAAATCACGTTCTTTGAGAACATGTACCTATTTCAGGAGAGAATCACAAAATATTTATTGTCAAATGAAATGAAGCAGGAAAAAGCGAATGAATTTATATATATTTTTCACGTATCGTTTACTCACTTTATAATGTATCAATTTACAGAAATTGAATTTTCCATGACATGATTTCGGGATGCAACTGGCTACAGCGAGATATCGTGGATAATTTCCAGGTCCAAGATTTGCAATATCATATTGAGTTTCACAAGGGCACATCCATTGCCATGGATTTCGCGTTGCGATGAATTCTCTGGACATTGGTCGCACATTTTCAATATCTGAGAATTTGTCATGTCGCTTTACTCGTGCATAAGGATTGCACAGAGTGCCCCAACAATTTTCATTGGTGCTTTGAGTATTTGAATCGAAAATAATGTCTCTCCAATGAGCCGACTTGTAAGGTTGACTTTTCGCTGTTATTGATACTAACGTGAGAGCCATCTGAATACACATCAACAAAATTTTCATTGAATTAATAGACATTTCTGAAGGACAACACCTCGGTGGACGCTTGAAAAATAACGATTTCTCCTTATTGCGAACAAGTTAAATAAGTAACTTTTCAAATTCCATTGAAAAGAAAAAACGGTGCAATTTCAATTGAAAATATTGAGCAAATTTATATACACTATGTGGCTTTTGTTAAGTGTATTCATTGCAAAAGAATAAATAGAAGAACAAACCCTCATGTGAATTTGTTCAAGGGAAAGGGCTGTATCTCGATAATTTTCTAGATGAAAATTGTTAGGGATGCCACCGGGTTTTGTAAAATTCTAAAAAATGGTCACTTGTGAATGATGCAAGAAGAGATTCATTTTCTCAAAGATCCGGCGTATGCATATGTGTTTGCTTGTAACACACATACATACACACATTTATTTGAGATTTACAGCACAAAACATACACAAACAATCGCGACTTTCATCTTCATCGTTGATCTTGTTGAATTCTTTTCGTAGCAAACTCGTTGAACCGTCACTGAACTATGAACCAAAATGCATAAGTCGTTTGATTTTTATACAAGAAACCGCCCCGAAAGGTGTAACTACCCCACCATAATGTAACGAAAAAGATACTCTTGCAACAAAGAATCCATTAGAGGTCATTCGATAGCAGGTGAAATGCGTCATTTATTCTTTTGTCCTCTAATACGTCTCTATGTTTTGTGGAGGGTGTTTATACTCTACGATTCTCTCTTCAATATTCAACATTGACCGGGATAGAATGATGATGGCTCATTTTCTCATAATCAACAATAAATGATTATAACCATTGTAATTTTTATGTGAATAAAAATGTTTAGAGGTAACTAGTCAATAGAATGAGTGGACAAAAAGAAAAACAATTCATTTAACTCATTTGTATAATGGAGATGCATTAGTGTGCGATCATTATCGTCAATATGAGCATTTTTGTTGTGTATAGTTTCACGACCATGACAATAATTTTCCGCACCAAATACCCAGTAAAAATCGATCCACGCAGAAGACATGAGACTTTTTTTTACATTGTCCATTTCCGTCGCTTCATGTTGATTCAATCATGAAAAATTAATGTCAACATCTATAACAGCAAATGGCAAATATATTGTTGTATGAATACGTACGAAAATCTTGCATAGTACGAAATCAGAGTATTTGGTCGAGTTATGTATAGAAGGAGAAACAGATACACAGTTCTCTGGCCATGTCAGAATTTATTTTTTCTCGAATTGTGGAGATCCTAGTTAAAATTTTGCAAAACATACTGCTAACATTCATAATGCTTCTTTCTTGCTTATGCAGTAGACTATAATGTGATTAAGAGTAATTGTAAGCGATGTGGTCATTGTAATTCATTATAATGAAATATAGGCGAAGTTTGTTTTCCCAGGCATGCCATATAATTAGTTTCGCCCCAAAATGCAGAGTCGCTTGACAAGATGCTTTCTTTTGGAATAATCAAATTTTGTGGCTTCATCTTTGAAATGGCTATAAACTATAAATTTGCCTTTTCATAATAAATTATTTTGAAATTGATTCCAATATTTTTTATTGATTAAATATTTGTGCATATGTCGAGACCAAAGCCGTATATCTTCCCGTGGCGCATATCGTTAAAGGGTTCACGTCATTGCGCGCGCAATCCATTCCCACTCTGAAACCTCCATTGGAAAGAGCCGCGGAATCCTCTCTATATATTTCACGGTAGCATGCACACCAGGCATTGCTCTTCTCACGCGTTTCAACAACCTGATCAACCAAAACAATCATCAACAGTCACGTCAAACATCAGAATAATTCACCAAAATATTTGCATTTTATCGATACGATAAGAAAATTATTGTGAATTATGTTGACTTCACGTATCGTAAGTTGTACCGCAATTCTCATCCTCGCCGCCGTTACCTATGCCAATGCAGTACCAATTCAGGTAGGATAACATTTTTTATTAACACTTTCCTATATTTAATATTCGTTCCATTCAAGAGTATTGAAATATTTGCTTATCGTAATCTTTTAAATGTATGAACATTTTTCTCTTTGTTTTATCTTGAGTATGAGATTATCCCTTTGAAAGACGACCCCATTCCTCGCTGTTTATTCTGAATTCAACTTGTTGCATTCTCAACTGTGTCAATAGAGTTATGCAATGTTTCTTTTTTTTTTTTACAATTGTGCCATGTACAGAAATGTCTGATATTCATTTCGATTAATGCATCGATGATTTATCGTTGAGTCCACAAAGTTCCGTTAATTTCCACCCAATGATATCATAAGAGATTTATGAAGTATGTTAACTTTCATCGCATAATGTTAATAAGTATTTTTCTTGACATTTTGATGTCGGTAATATATATTCACACACATGCACATTAACTCCAATATCCTGCTTCTTGCTGTGGTTAATATAACAGCAGAGAATCACAACTTTTCCCATGCATACTGATATAAAGTGAAGGAGAATATGAAGTTTAGCTCACATGTATTTACCCACACTGTTACTCCCACTGGGAAACCCATTTATGCTCAAGATGTAGAGTATATACGCGCCCTGTGTCAACATTCACGTCTTCGATATTCAACTAGGAGCGACATATTTCAATTAAACTTTATGCCACATATCCCGCAGGTTTATTTTCAAACAACAGATTTACGCCAAGAGTTATTCGACAATGCCTTTCAATTTTATATTAATATTCTATTAATATATTCATTCTCTATGTAATCCCTTTCAACGTCAGGGTATTCACGAAAGAGTAAAATATTTCAACCACAAATACTTTAAAAGTGTATAAATATGTATAAAATATCCTGAATGTGATTAGATTTATTATTCCGTTGATATTGAGTTGGTGGTGAGAGGGGGCAAAACCGCACCCTTTCTCCCACGAGAATTTTTACTCCTAATGCATAATTCGTATGATAATTTATCACGCATAGTGTACCTCACAGCACATTTTCGATAAGTCAATTATAGTTGATTAACTAATGTAATGAAATACTTTCGTATGTTTCCAGATGCACGATGAGACTTTGCGTATAAATGGTGGTGTGTATGCACAACCTCAATTTCCCGATGAATTCGCCAGATCTTACGCTGCACTCGGTAAGTAATGATTAGTCATGAACGATTATTAATTATTCGACCATTATTAACGCTTATACTGTAATGTTTTGTTGAATATGAATAGTTCAACACAATCATTTGATATTTTATCTACTATTTGTCAGTAGATAAAATTATCATTTCATTTCAAACTTTGTCTTTTAACATTTAACTGTGGTGATGGGCATAGAAAACTATGTTCTTGTGCACGAACAGGCTTGCGGTGACGGTGCAAAAGATCAGAAAAGCAATTTTTCAGAATTTTCTCTGAAATAGTATCAACGATGTATTGATGATACAATCGAATATTATTCCTCTTGTTTTGTATCACTATTCTGACGGTTAACGTGTGAATTCAATATATTTTTTTCCAACCATAAACACAGTGGGATTCTGACATTTTAAAAGCTTTTACGATATCCCTATGTATATTTTTTCTTTATGAGATCTGTCATATTCCAGGGGAAAAAGAATGGATAAAGCAAAACTGATTCCCATCTACTTCTTTTTTTTTTTTTTTTTTTTTTCATACAAATGTACGTATGTGATTGCGTGTTTAGGAAAAAATATTTGAGCCGGTTGGATTCCTATCGTGGGTCTGTCGGGAGAAAGCTTATGTCATGTGTATTTGGTCCGACCATGAGGACGAGCTGCCTGACTCGGCGGATATCTTTCTACTTAGTGAATGAAAATGTTGAAGTATTACGTACAGACTGAAGTTTCCACTCTCTCACTCATCGTCGAGCATGTATTTCGAACAATTTTTATACATATGGGGAAGAAAATAATATTGTTACGTGGCTGACCTATAGCTCCTGTTGGGAGTACGGTCAATCTATGTGTGTATGTATACATATATATTTGATCGTTGACTTGAGAAATGTTTTTCATGTTTCAATCCGCACGCCCTCGATGTAGATACATTATCCCGCGTGAATATATTAATACGATTGGAAAAACGTGTATGAAAATGAATGGGAACTTTATCTGCATCTTAATGATGATTCATTTCAAACACGTAAACGGGAGTGTCTTTTTTCTTTAAGCGATCAGGCTTTTTTTTTCTATTTTATTCACCAAAATTATCTGACCTTATACACTTTTTGTAGGTTGTAGAATATCACTCTCTTGGGATGTTATCCTCGGTATTTAAATAATATTTTCCGTTTCATTCTATATAGAGTTTGTCGCGGTATATCTTGATAAAAATCGCGTGAATACATAAGTAGCGTATATGCAAAACTCAAACAGTGTGGTGAAACTTGGGTAAAAGAAAGTGAAACCATAAATATAGTTTTTGTGTGTTGAATAACGTGACAAGAGAATATATAAAAGAAGGGGGAAAAAAAAATATATGGGAAAACATAGTAAATAATAATATAAAATGCTAAAAATCTATTTTCTCTATACCGCTATCAAAGCGGTATGAATTTTTTAGGGCGTGTATTACTGATGACTCCAATTCCTCAAGCCAAAGAATCGTAAACTCTCTCACCAACTTTTCTTCACTTTTTACCTCCAATATTGTGTTTCACCCTCATTCGTAATTATTATAATGTCATATGAATTTTTCTTTGTTAGTAAAATCTTGTAGTTTTCACATCTAATGAAAAAAGCAATATATATCAAATGAAAAATTACATATACGTATATGAACATAAATCCAGACTGTATTATTTATGATGACAATGAAAAATAGGTAGGTGTGTCATTAGAGGTCTTATTCATGCGCTTTTATCGTGAGCTTTCAATCATTACAGATGCTTATATATTGTATTGCTACTGATATTCAAATGAAATGTAAGGTAACTTATCTTTGGGGAGAAACTATATCTTCATATAAATGTTAATCTCTCAACACGAATAAATGTCAAAGAAAAAATAAATATTATTGCAGCGTGGGATGAAAACAATCAACACATGGGAATTCCAAATAAAGTTCATAGAAATTTGGACCGTATTGGGGGAGGATACTTGCTACGTAGTGTGGACGCGTCTGATTATCCTAGTCGATATGCTATGGAAGGCCTCACAAGTGGAAATTAGCAAAGCCATGGTTGTTCAGACGTAATTGAATATATTTAGGCAACTCAATATGACTTATCACGACAGAAATTCATAAATGTATAGCATGAATAAATATTGACCATTATCAACGAATACATTCAGTTTCTGTCAAAGCAGCCTCAACATTGTGTCCCTCGTGAATTCAATTTTTCATCAGATATTGTGATAACTCTTATTGTTCTACATTCTATATGATTCAATTGTATGTCAATTGCACGCAGCTGGAACTGGTGACAATGTACATCTCAGTCATTTTCCAAGACAATCTCGTCATGGCCTGGATTCACTTTCAGGAGGCACCTTTGGCGAGAGTAAAAGGTTCGCTTCCCCCAGGTAAGATAAATATATTATGTATATGAATTGAATACCGTTAACTTGCAGTTAACAATTCGCAGAATAATGTTGGCAAAACAGAATGATGCATTGAATCGTTCTAATACACCGCATGACAATTGACCAAGCATGAGATGGATTCACAGAACAAACTATTTTCCTTGTTTTGTTTATGAGTGGATACGCACATGAAAATTTACTTTCATTTACTGATTACACACCTATTAACGTGTAGCCATCAGTTTGGGCATGCCCATATGTAATATAACAATTCATCATGCAGTACAGAATGCTGAAGAATAGAAACGTACTGAATTTTTTCCCCACGTACGTTTTCGGCGGAATTTCGGACTGTATCAATAAAATTTAATTGTTTTTATTGTGATATGGAGAAGAACACGTTGCTATGGATACTTCCCCTATCCATCTAATTATAGTATCTACATAATCGATGTAGACGTAGCGTTATCGACTTTGCAAAATGTTCAAGGTAATATTATAGCAAAATTTCCAAGTCGAAGGAGTTGATCGAATTACAGATAAAGAATCGGAAAAATGGACGCAAAAAAATGAGAAAGTGGACCTGGGTGTCTCATTATCGCAGCAGGCGAAAGTAGTTTTGGTTGTAAACACGTCGAGAGAAAGTGTCGCGAGTGATAATAATAAAAAAGAAAAAACTTATCGAAGAAGTCTCAGGGGTGCAGCAAACTGATGGTAATTTTATCGACGAATTTTCGATATTCTTCGGAACTCTTTCTCTTTCTTTCTGTTTCCATATCTATCACACTGTTTTTTTCTTTGCGATGAAAAAACTCGGAACATTAAATTAAATAATAATGGCAGAAAAGTGTGGATTTGATTAATAATTAAAATGTTTATTGAACTCTTAATAAAAGGCGTGTTAAACCTCGGAAGAAAATTTATTGTCGCATGTCGTGATGTTTTTCCTCTTTGAATGTGATAATGAATGAAGGAAAGTCGCTAAACTATTTTTTCAGCTTTTTATTCACGTTTCAGAAATATCAAAGAAATGGATAAAGTAGATTAGTACAATATGAAAGGGATAATAACGTCTTTATCCCGGATATGGTAGAAATTGTGGGGAAATTTAATTAGATGGCTTGAGATATACGTGGCAAAACACTCAATATGAAACGTGTCAAAGGACGTTGCGTTCATTTATCTGTACATCCTATTGCACGATGACGCCAACTGAATTCGAAATATATACGCATGTGAGAGTTTGATACGATTGAATTGAATGAAACATTGTCGATTGTGAAATTGATATGTGTGCTTTCAAATTTGACACTATACGTCATCATGTGTACAATGCTCACATTCAATCTGTAATATATTAACACCACGACGTGCCAATTTATTTCTGCTTGTCATTTCAGGAAATCTGAATGGCCGAATAATATAAATGGATTGGAGATTTACGACGGATCTGCAAAACGAAACATCGACGAGATTGATCGCACTGGTTTTGACAATTTTCTCAAGAGGAACTTTGACGAGATCGATCGGTCCGGATGGGATAGCTTTGTCAAAAGACGCATGATTGATTCTTATCTTAATAACAAACAAAATTAAACAACAAATGACCTGACGCTCCCTTTGATCGAACGAAAAAAATCGAACTTTTCTTCCACTTCTATTCCCAAGATTTTCATACGTAAATTATAATTTGATTTTCCATTTAGCAATTTATCCCTTACTCAAAGATATGTAATACTCATTCTTAGTGCACTCTGATAAATGTCAATAATTTTAAGATATATAATGTATTGTAAGATCATTCAATGGATATTAGGACAGGACGAATAAATAAATCGAAAAATGACAGAGTATTAGAATCCATGATTGAGAAGATATGAATCAAGGGAGATAAAAGTCCAATACGGTGAAATACAACTTAGTGTGTCCGATATTATTAATAGACTATGAAGTTGCGTATATTTAATTGCGATAGGCAAAACAAAAATAATTTTCTGATTGTAAAAATAGAATGCTCTCACAGAGATAATTGTGATAAAAAATATATTGCTTTCTCACAGATCTCCAGATATTCTCTTCATCATCAATTGCGAGTTAGAAATATAATAAGAGAAAAAGGTATACGTAAAATGATTAATTTCAGTTTAGCGAAGAAAACTCTCCGAGTGTATATATGCCTTTATTCAATTACCGAATGATCCATATTGCGTATCAAACATTTCGATGTTGCATCATCAATTGTTCTTTTTTTCGATGATTCTGATTGCTTCCTTTTCCATTGCAATATCTTTTTCACTTCCGCATTTATATCAGTTGGCGTTGCAATTGTTATGCTGGTCATATTATAATTTGTTCTCACCAGCTAAATATCATGGTATGTTTTTTTTGTAAATGAAAAAGAAAACAAATCGAAACATTTTACGAAAATTAATAAATAACTCTCACCTCAATAACTTCTTCCTCAAGTGTAGTAAATCTTGTGAGCAATGAGGCCATCTTTTCATTGATTTTCGTCAAACTATGGGTAATGGTAAGCTCTTCGCTGATGTCATTTTCAATCTATCAATTAAATGGAAAATACAATTTTACTAAGAAAAAGAAATCTGTTTACAAGATATCTACCTCTTTCATAGCTTCTGACACTTTGGTTGAGGTAAAGTCTAGGCTCAGTCGTGATTCACAAACCTAAAATCAACATGAATAAAAATTATATGAATAAATAAATCAAATATATTATTTGAACGGTAAACTAACAATCGTGTTGAATTCAGTTATTTCTGCCACGAGTCTGTAATGATTCCTCATGACGCGGATGAACTGTGGAAAAATGAGTTGATTAATTTTTGAAGCATCATAATGTCATGTTAATTTGTTTTTGTGTTTATTTACTACACTTACTTTGCGACCAAAATAAAGTGCCACAATAAAATTGATGAGAAGAAGTACGACACTATTGAAACACCAGGATATATACATGTCGTTATAGAATATTTAATTGATAGGACGATGCGAAAATGTCAGGTGTTATGAATGAGAAATAGACTACAGAGATAGATTTGATGGTAGCAACGTGAAATTGAATTTTGATTCATTCCGCGCCGAATAGTTGAGGTTAGGTTTGTTTTTATTCCACACAACTGTCAGATACAAGTTGCAATTTTGTCCGTTTATCAGAACTTGCTCAGCGCTAACCAGTGTGCGTGCATTTTCCCCCCGTGGATTTGTTAAAAATATGCAAAAATATGAAAAACTTGAAAAAATAGGAGAAGGTAAGCGAGAAAAATAATGTCTATAGATAATTTTTGAAATACGTTCAAGTTAAATACTATATATGATTTATTAATTCATGTTGGTTATCATTGGATGTCGCATAATGAATACTGTATATCTACTCACAGTGCAACTTGAGTCATACAAATCAGTCAGTGTCATGGAAATTACATCCCTCTAAAACTCATTTTTTTCCTTCTTATTTTGTTTTGTTTTCAGGAACATATGGCACTGTATTTAAAGCTAAAAACCGGGAAACCCATGAAATAGTTGCATTGAAGCGTGTGCGTCTCGACGATGATGACGAAGTAAGTTCCAATTCATACGCAATGAAAAAAACAAGGAAGATTATCAAAAAAATTTAATTTTTTTCAGGGTGTTCCATCGTCAGCCCTACGTGAAATTTGTTTGCTCAAAGAATTGAAGCATAAAAATATTGTTCGTCTTTACGATGTTTTACATAGTGATAAGAAATTAACGTTAGTATTCGAGCATTGTGATCAAGATCTTAAAAAATATTTCGACAGTCTAAACGGTGAAATTGATTTGGATGTTGTCAAATCATTTCTGTGAGTATTCAATCATATTTATTGGCTTCAAGTTAATTGATTCTATTAGATTTGTCCAGAGAGCCCTCCGTGCTATTATTTGGAAAAAAAAATGTTTGGTTTTCTACCCTGTGTCAACTAAATTTTTTTGGAATGTAGACTTTAAAATTCATATGATCAATGACGTATACAAATGAGAGTAATTTATTGAGGATTAATTGTCCTACACCAATCGTTCATTGATTTGACATGGAATCAATCCGAATAATTCATGGTTTTTTGCTATTCCCAACTTCGGTCAGGTATCAATTACTACGTGGGCTAGCATTTTGTCACAGCAGAAATGTTCTTCATAGAGACCTTAAGCCGCAAAATTTACTCATCAACAAGAATGGTGAGTTGAAGTTGGCCGATTTCGGTTTAGCAAGAGCGTTTGGCATTCCAGTAAAATGCTATTCGGCAGAAGTTGTCACTTTATGGTATCGCCCACCTGATGTATTATTCGGCGCCAAACTTTATACAACATCCATTGATATGTGGAGTGCAGGATGTATATTCGCAGGTAAATGGCAATCAAATTTTTAACTGAACCAAGAAAAATTGGATGAAAATTCTTTTGTCACAATTATGAATGATATATTACTATATATGTTGGCTTATAGAATTAGCGAATGCAGGCCGACCTCTTTTCCCAGGATCTGATGTGGATGATCAATTAAAAAGAATATTCAAAATGCTCGGTACACCAACTGAAGAGACGTGGCCAGATTTGACGACACTTCCTGATTTCAAAGCATTCCCACAATATCATCCGACTCAAGGTTTAGCTCAAGTTACACCCAAGCTCCCAACCAGAGGCAAAGACTTACTCCAGGTATATAACATCATCAATTCAACACATAATGTTTGAAATATCAATTAATCCGTGTTTTGGGTACCCGATTTCAGAGATTATTAGTTTGTAATCCGGCGTTGAGACTGTCGGCAGATGAAGCAATGGCACATCCTTATTTCAACGACTTGAATCCTGCCATAAAGAATGATCGGTGCCAATAGTGGAACTAAATCTATCAATTGATACAATAGCTCATAATATGACTGCATATAGTGCGGATGAGAGCAGCGACCAAAAAGAATGAAAATATGAAATTAAAAAAAAATACACCGGGCCAGATTATTTATTATATATTTCAATCAAGTTGGTGTGAATTCATAATATAACGAAAACATATTTTAAGTCTTGTTTCTATATTGCAAATGTCGGAAAAAAAACCTTAATCAATAAATTATCTCTTTTATCATTAACTTCTCAAACAACATAATATATACACGAATAGATGGTTTTATTCAACATAATTATTAAATAGATTATAAGCAATTTAACATTACGCAGTAACTAAATATTGACTCTACATAGCATCAAAATGAAACCTATGTGCTTCCTGAAGTCTTTCAATCTTATCTTCTCGTCTTTCCTTCCAGTACAGACCAACAATTATTGCTGATATCAAAACACAAGTCGCTGTCAATGCGGCGGCACTCAATATTATTAACTTACTCGGTGTAACAAACAGTTGTGCCTTCCATCGTGACGGCTCCGTAACTGGATTGGGTATAACCACCATTTGAGAATTGGGAATAATTTGCGTCCATTCACGCTGGTGCCCAGAGACCTATATACGATCAATTAGTAACAGAAATTTTGACGAATTAACAAATTTGTTCATATTATGTCGAATAATACAGACCCCAATAGTCAAAGTTTCCATGAAATTCGACATTCGGTCCAATCCAAAAGTCGTATAGGGTAAGTTGAGTGAAAAATGTGCGCTCAGCGGTAATTGTGCAGCCCTTGCAGATTTAGGATTACCTTCTTGAGTAAGTGTCTTGTAAGCGATTGACGGTCCAGGCAAATTCGTTCCATACGTATGTTTTCTCCTACCCAAACTGCCTGCTGAAATTGGATTCTGGCTATTGGTCAGCCCAGTTAAAACCATAACTTTAACGAAATTTGCATCATAATCCAAACTATTCTTAAATGCATCTGTATGATAGTGATTTGTTTTTTTATCATGTTCTACAAGAATAACGTCAAGAACGCCGTCCTGATAGAAATCATAAAAAACCGCCATCACTGTCTCATTCCGAAATGGATATAGAGCTTTCCAATGAACTTCGAATGTGCGACTGAAGCCTTGACAATTGCTACAAGCGACATTAAGCAATAGGAATGATCTAATCATTGATGTTGTCGTTGATCTCAAGGTCGCAAGTAAATCTGGATGACCATCCATGTTGAAATCACCACCCCGTAAAGTAATTGTATCAGTATACTGCGGATTATTTTTAGCTGGCGGAATAAATCCCCAAAGACTATTGTCCGGATCAGTCAATTTCACTTGTAAATTATGCCACCCATTGTTGTAAATAGCAATTGTACTATTTTTACATGCTTTATCAAAGCAAATTGGCACCACAAGATCAAGTTTACCCTTCAATTCTACATCAAGGTATAATGACTGCCCAACGTGTCCAGAATGTTCGCTAATTTCATATGGCCACGTTATTGTTTCATGATATACAAACCCCTCGGGCACACCATGCCAAATCTCGAAATTTTTTTTGGTTGTTACCATCAAATCAGGCATGAAATCATTATTAAGATCCAAAAATGCATTTGAATGCGGACTGCGTATTGGATCCAATGCAGACGACATATTGTCATACCTCATATGGACGGTTTTTGGTTTTTCTGTTCGATTATGACCGAATATCCAAAATGTTCGTCGATTCTCTTCATCCGATCCAAATAAGTCAATAATCATGTCTTGATTGTAATCAACAGCTAGTGGTTGACCGTGCATTTTGATGACTGGATCTGTCTCATTCATACAAGTCATTGTTTCTACTCCGCCCCACAAAATATATACATTTGTGATGCCAGATGGTTCTTCGGTTGTTACCAAAGCATCCATAAAAACGTCACCATCGAAATCACCAGGTACAACGCTTGAAATAGTATTTTTGTACGAGCATGTTAAATTCGTAGGACGTAGCAATGGCTCTTTTTCAGAAGCAAGTAATATGTCCAATGTTTTTGAATTTTTTGTCAAAACAAATACATCAGTGAGCGCATCAGAATCGAAATCACCAAATGCCGCTGGCATCCCATCAACAAAGTTTCCAAATACTGCACTTGTTATATCACTACTCTTGCTTATCCTAATTGTTCCGAACAATACTAATAATATGATTTTTAAATACATCGTCATCTTACATATCATCCAGTATTTAAGTTGAATTATTAACAGTGATATTGAAATTCATCGACATTACGATAAAAAAGGTGTCATTGAATTTTAATTCTAAGACGATTGCGTTTTTTAGGACAATATAAGCTGGATATGAGATCACTTTAATGAATCATCAGCTGATTAGGAAAACAAATTCCTACCTAACGTCATTGTGAGATAAATATTGAGGAAAATATAGGCGATATGAGCGCCTCTTTCGTACTATATTCGCAAGATAATTTCTCTTAATCAAAAAATTTAATATCACTCTAATTTCATGGATTCATAAATTATTCAGATATCAAATTTGATCGTGTCATATTATTTCATTGATTACAATTAACGAAAAATCTTGGGATCACTGAGGAAATATACGCGTTAACATTTGTAATCATTTAAATCGCGTCACCTATAGCAATGACCAATGATTTACATAGTTTCTGAGCTCACCGCTAGGCAGCGCGGTGGTCGGGCGTCACTAGTCGCCATTTTCCATTTAGCGGTTGTGTTCGCTTGCATGGTATAATATGTGTATCGTTTCACATCCGAGGAATGAGTGGATTGCAATTCGAATTTCATGTATGGAGAGAAAAGACAATCACTAGTTTATTCACATAATTAATTAACTAGAGACAGCTAATAATATTATTGTGGTGAAAAAAACAATGTGTTTCTTGTGTATGACCAGTTTGTGTGGCCAAGTACTCGATGAGGCATCGAAAATTGTTCAATGATGGCGATACGGTGAGTATTTATCCACATTACCACTTCGTTTAATTCATGAATATGAATAATGTATTCTTTCAAATGGTCTAAATGGTGAAGTAACATAGGAGTTGTAGATTTAGGATAGTTATATATGTCGCCAATATAGAAAAACACCCTCATCATTGTCCCTGTATGTCTCGTTTGTCTCCTTGAGTTATGAAAAATATTGGCGCCGAATTCAACTTTGAAAATGTATGCGCATGTTCTATGTGCAGTGTTGTTTGCCAAAATGGCGTGCGATAAGTGGCGCCGTTTTATGTACTCATCAGCATGCTCTTACTGAGCGTCGTTTAACCTCAAACTTATACGAATAAAAACAACACCATTATCATAAGCAACATATTATTTTGATCGTCATAATTGGATATATCTGATCAATAAGAATTTTGGTTACCCGTTGTTAATTAATTAATTATGGCTGACGAATCCGGTGTTTCTGATGAAATTAGCGTTTTGTCACGGAAATTGGAATCAATAAATGCGAATGATTCCAACCAAAATGTGTCAGGACGATTGGAAAACAATCAACATACCTCAACAGTGACTATGAATCCAGTATTTCGTTCGAATTTGCGGAGTGAATATGATAAACGCGAAGAAAAGTTACCAGCGATCAATTTGCCAGAGAAGATCCTCATTGTTGTTGACGCAGTGAGAGAAAATAATTGCACACAATTCGAATTTGGTATTGGGGCGAAGTATATGCCTCTTCAAATGATCAAAAGAGTTATTGACGTATTTGTTCGCGTGAAAGGAACTATGAATCGTAAACATGAATATGCCTTGATGATGTTGACAGCTGATTCTGCGGAATATTTATGTGATTACACGAATGATGAGAAGAAGATATCATCTACGTTATATGAATTGAACGATATTCTTTTATCTGGTAAACATGAGTATAGCGATCTGAGTCCATGTCTCAGTAAAATCTTTTCACAATGTACAATTGAAACTGGTGTTGAAAATCCTTCATATGCTCATCGTGTCATTTTGATATACTCGAGGTCAAATAGTGTACCAATGTTAACGACATCATCACTCTTTGAAACATTAATGGATCAGAAATATTTTTTCTTCGACGTATTATTCGTTCACGAACCACCAACTGATGAAAATAACTGTGAAAAAATCTATAGATTTTTCAATAAATTGGATATAAAACAAAATTCTTGGATACTCGAAGTGGGACGCAATGCGGCTCAGCTGCATGCAGCAATGGCGAAATTACTCGCGCATCCTCTACAACGACCCAAACAGAATGATGCAGAATACAAACTATTCTTTGATGAAATCAACGAGAAACAAACGAATGTTTAGGGATAAACGACTGCGTGATACTTCTTCGTATTATAATTCAGTATAGTTTTGAATTAATAAAATATATTTTTCCTTACATAAGTATTATTTAGTTATGATGGATTTTGTGATCGAAAAATCATAACGTTCGCATTATTTGTCAGCAAGGATATACTCTATTACAATACAAATTATTCCAATTTATACTTAATCAGTTTTGGTACTCATCATTTTTCCTTATCAGAATATTTCGATTTTTTCGAATGTTTTGATGATTCACGTTCACTCGAACGATGTCGGCTCATTCTATCACGGTGTCGATGCTTTGAATGGCGCCTTTCATGACTTTTTTTATGCTTTTTATCATCTGACTCACGATTCCGATGATGGTCGTGTTCTCTTGATGATTTTCTGCGATGTTTAGAGTGTTTGTCTTCTTTCCGAGATTTCTTCATCACCTCTTTCGAATTGACATGATTAATATCATTTGAACGAGGTCGACTATTGTAACTATGGTTTTTCTCGAAATCGTAATGATTTCGTTGTGACGAACTTTTCTTTTGATATTCAGGAATTTTCTTTTTGTCTAATTCTCGAGACATGGATGACGAGAAATCTTGAGTCTCAGTTTCCACATGGTCAGTCTTTTCTGCAATATATTCAGCCAGTATCTCCATTTGTTGATTAATTAATTCACGACTAATTTCGATTTGAGATTTTTTATTGGTATGAATGCCTCGGTGTTTCGTTCTGCGCCTTTTTAAATTGCGCTCCTGTGCAAGCAATTCAAGATATGATGATGTTTTCTTTTCATTTGATTTGAGTCTATAATATATAAAAAACATTTATCAATTAGAGTCAAGCTGACGTCAAAATTTATACTACAAAAGAAATGATTAATATTCACGGTTTATTCAAATTTGCAATATCGTCCCCAATGTCAGGCGGAATTGTATTGGCAATCACATAGTCGTATAGTACTCTTCTTTCATCAGTAGTAAAGTCAGCAATTAATCTGTCTGAAGTACGGGGTATTAATCGTCCGCCGAGGCCTGTTGTCATTGTTAAGAAATTGAAATTAATTTATCGAAAGAATATATTACAACGACAAATAGTGTGCAATTCGACGGATATTTTCTCATCATTATGACAGATGCTTTCAAACAAAAGGATATGAAAAAGGATATTATACGTTCACTGGCTAGAAATAAGATATGTTCATAATTTCTTTCTGCATACAATTTTTCATTAAATGAAAATGCTGCCTTTGTTCATTTTAATGATTGGACTCTCAGTCGTTTATTCATTTGCTACTGACCCATTTTCATCGATGGATCTTTCAGTTTGGCTAGCTGAAGTACATCTTCTTGCAGTTGTTCATCTGAAGAGAAAAATATAATTCCGCTTTTTATATAGAGTTGAATTTTCCGAATTTGATTTTGCTCTTACCAAATGTGATGCAAAAGGGAATTTTTGACGACGCAGATGGTGTAGATAGTGGTATGTCCGAGTCTCCATATCCTTCTGCTTTCCATTGGCATTCCTCCAGATGCTGCTCTAGTCTTTTCTCACTTATGTGGTGAGAGGAGTTGAATGGACAAATCAATGGGGATTGAACCTGTTGAAAGTAAGTTTCGATTAGCAGTTTCCAACATTCAATATGAGAAAACAGAAAGAACACGGAGGGGATTTGGATTTCTCATTAACAGTGAGAGTCGAGGGGTTCTCAATTAATAGGAATAATAAAGAATTTTGATTCATTAGTTCACGTTAAGTTCTAATTTAAGAACATAATGAGTAGAATTTAGATTCCAATGTATTATATGCTAAGTGAAATGGCATGAGAAAATATTCTTACATGTTTGATACTGTTGTCATTCCACCCGAAGCGCGAGAGCCACTCATTCAAATGGTTATCTGTACACTCGACAAACTCCTTAAGTTCTGCGAATTGTGCCGCACGATCATTTTCAGTACACTCCATCATTATAATTCAATTTCATTATTTAATTCTCAATAACATGACCCAATCTTTATTTCTCATTTTGACTAATGGAATGGTAAACTTCCATGACAAATTGGGGTTATGTCTGCCCCTTGTACAGAATATTGCGGCAGGGATTTCCTGCTTTAGCATCAACTGTGCAGGGTGTAAATCTTGTTATCGATGATATTACCAGCTCTATCGAGCGCGGAGAATTTATTCGAAGATGAAAATACACCGGTTGTTGATGAAATTTCATCTATTGTTGATGAAATTGTTCACTATTATGCGTTTCTCTCATTATTATTTAATGTTGGATATGCCTGCAAGTTTCTCACCCAAATTTCTCTCGTTGCTTTTTTTTCAATTCAGGAATCTTGCGTTGTATTGATTTTCAATTGGGCTAACTCCCAAAATTGATCTTTTTTAATTTCAATTCAAACATGTAATTTTCAGTGCCTCCGAACCAACAACTATTTATCCCAAATTCGTTAAGTTCATGTTATGTCACATCAATGAAAAATCGCGGTTTATTCTTACTGCATTCGATTGCAATCAAATTTGATATACTAAGTGCATTTGTACAACTTGTTACGGTGCGACAAGTTCCACTCAAGGAAGTAAATCGTGTTGTGAGTGTAACACCACCTTTTCCATGCTTACAAACGAAATGTTTCGCTTTGGCTTGTCCGTTTATGGCCCATATCCTTTTTCGTCGTAAATGGTTTGACTTTTTGTACAATTTATTGGCGTTCTTGTGTTTATTGTGAGGATTACATCCAACTTACAACATATCTCCCCCGTATATATATATATATATTGAAGGGTAGCCGCGAACATGAGATACTGCGATTATTCTACAGGATATCTGAAGTTGCATTAGCCAGGTGTCAGTCCAATTGAGTACGAAGTGAAACAAGTTAAAAATAACACGTGAGCTATGAATAAAAGTGAATGGAGGAAAAGGAAGATCTGTAAATTATTTTTTTTTTTTTTTCCAATATACAATATATTGTGTGTATGTAGTAAATTTACATCATGGAGAATATCAAAATGGCCCTCGACAACCAAACAAAAGACGCACCCCCATCAGTGTCACATGATGGACGCCTCCACCAACGACCCTACAGAGTACCGTACATCACTTTTATTACAGCCGTCCTCATTTTCATATTTCATATTTACATTTCTCGTCTGTCGTAAATCAGGCAATTTATGGGTAATTAGGCCTTTGTACATATACAACGTATATATACATATATATATGTATACATATAAATATTTTTCCCTGGAGAGGGTGAATGTTGTTGGCTTATCGAATGTTAGAGCTCAGCATAACGAGATAGAGGGATGTGAACTTCCACCCTGTTCGCTTTGTGTCGAAGTTATTTTTACCAGGGTATCTTGATATTTCATCACTAGTGATGGTTTGGATATTAATATATTCATTTTTACTGCGATTATATTGAATGAATATAATGTGGATAATCCAGAATGATGTTGGTGATGTAGTTACAAATTTTAATGTTTATATGTTAGTACATCCTGATGGCTATTCTCGGTACTAACTCTTTTCAACAAGTCATAATCGGCGAAAGTAAGTTCACGAGTTGTTTTGGGGGAGGTTGTGTGTGAGTGTGTGCTTATGTGAGTGTACGTTTGTGTGTTGCGAGTGGTGTTACTGCCTCGTAAAAGATGGGCGTTATAATATTCAACGATGCGTTTTAATGACGTACGCAGGTGCGAGCGTCTCGTCGCGAGGCACACGATAGCCATTTTACTATGGGCTTATGACTTTTAAGTACGTGTTAATGATACTTCACAACGAAATTTCAACTCAACGCACTATGTATATTCTTCTTACAGTTATTAATGTTGAAACATAAAGTATTTACATTGTCATAATAGATACTCATTTTTCAATGTTTCCTGAGAGTTAGTACTTTTTACAACTATATTGACGACAGCTTCTCGATTGATTTATATTCAATAATAAATTGACTTAGCGGATGCATATTATCTACCAATATCTCTTTAGAGTCGTGCATGTGTCAAGATGCAGTTTGGCGCCCAACGAATGACCGTAATGTGCGTATATTTACTTTAATGCCCACCTGTTGCAGTAACCTAGTTTCTTACGCTCACCTACCGTAAACTCTTAAACTTTTTCGAGGATTTCGTTTTTTCTCTCCCACTCACACCCTCTTCTCTTCTCACTTCTCTTTCGCTCTTGATGCTATACCATCCTGCGATTCTTATGCCACCGTCAAGTCCGTGAAATAAATCCCAAGTTTAAAAATACTCAACCGACTTTTCTTGTGAGATTTTTCCGTTTGCTCTCTTCCGTTTCCCAATATATATATACATACATATTGAATCGATGAAATTCGTGTGTTCTATGTTGAATGTGTTTATTCTTCTTCATGTAATGTTGCTTGAAAACTCAACTTATTAATTGTGATTGTCATGTTACTGATAAATTTGACAATGGGAATCCCGGTGGGATGTATTGAACGTATTCATTAACAAATTAGCAATATATGATCTATGGAAATATTACTTGTTTTGGAAAAAATTCCTTCCAAATCAGTTGGAGAACTTCATTGAAAATGGAATAATCGAATTTTTTGTAAGTTATATAATTATTTTTGATACAAATGATATTTTTCAACTGTAAATACAAAGAGCTACATATATGTTTCAACACATTGATTGTGTTCAACTTTCGGTATCTATTGTCATTTTGGAAAGGTAAAGCTGAACATGTGCACTTATATATGATGGTGGTGGTGGTGGTAGCAGCATTTGCATACAATTGAAAAATGTCTCTACGATCGGACTGGAGATAGTACAATGGAGATCCTTATTTGGAAGATATTTCAAGCTCTGATTCATCATACCTGTATTTTTGTGTTATCTCAAAAAATAAAATGTACGTAAATCATAGAATATTTAAGCTGAAAACCATTCATACGAGAATGAAAGAATTGAAGAGAACACATATGTACATTCAGCGGATTCTGTATGTATTGTAGTGTGTTTGGACGAGTCACATCATCACACTCATCCGCTTTTACTTACCCGCCGGGACATCAGGGGTTGTGAATAGCGACAGAGACGGATCAAAAAAATGCAACAAAAATAAATAAAAAAAAAACAACAACAAAACAAAACAGAAAAATAAAAAATACGTATAACGTGGTGGACGTGTGAGCACAGTACGACGTGTCATTGCGTGCACGTGCATTGATACCGATATTTATGCCCGGCCAGTTAATCATGTCAAAGTCGTTTGATTTGTCGTTGGCTTTTATGGAGGGGAATTAAAACGTTCATTTCGCCACAGACACTCGCGAACAGTCACCGTGTCCTACATATGAGTTATTTTCGAGCCGTTTTGCTGCAGGCAGGATATGCAACCGAGGCTCTTTGCAAAATTACCGGATGTGTCGTGTCATATGTATACATACAGTATATTCGACGTATTAAAAAAGAAAACAATTGACAGGTGGTACAACTGAAAAAAAAAAAAAAATAATAAAAAACAAAATATGGAATTCGTTCATTCATCGTGAAAATACGAAACATATCTAATTTAGAATAGGACAACAATTTGGGAATGAAATTTTCTCTTCATTCTTATTGAATGGTAAATTTTCCTCTTGTTCCACCTAATTTCGTCACATAATGATGGTGTGCCAAGATGGAAACTTGACTGGCATATTCACAAACTTGATTCGAATCCTCTTCAAAATATTTATATATATACAGATATATATGATTGTGACGAAATAACAGGCTAATTAATTGACATCTCAAACCTTTGTCGACGTGACGTCAGCTTCTGAACGTTGACGCCCGGAGGGCTTGCGTTTGCGGTCTCGGTTCTTAGCAAAAGGCTCTTTGTCGTTGTCGAGATTGGGTCCTCTTCTCTCCACTCTCTGGTCTCTTTCTCTCTTTCTCTCTTTCCCTCTTCCTCTGATCTTCGAGCTTGTTAACAAGGCAAATCATCCGCGGGCAAGTAATGTCGGTCTTCTCTTTACGATACTGGGAAGAAGGAGAGATATCCCTTTGCCACAACCCAAATAAATATACGACATACCAGTTCCAGTCTGCAATCAAGACAGTATAAACAACTTTAATCGAATTGAAATGGACTTTTTCTCATCACAAAGCATTCTACCTTCGGTTATATCAAACGAATATACATAATATACAAATATTTCCATTTCATACTGGCAATCGTAAAGATAAATTATCATCGTTTTTCATCATTCTCGATTGTCCTCATTTTTTGTTTGTTTCGTTTTTTTTTTTTTTTTTTTAACTAAATTGTCCCAACATGTCTGTCAAACTTGTTGGCACTTGAAAAACAAGTCAACATCAGTTTTATACACTGAAAGTATGTGAGTGACGTAAAAAAATATTCGAGAGAAGAAGTCAAGAAGAGAAATAAGGTGAAGAATTGTCGAGTGAGTTGTAGCATAGAAAAAAGAAAAGAGTTGAACAAGAAGATGTCGGCGGATATATACGGAGTTGAGGAAGAAAAAAAAACGAAGAAACGAGAGCATATAGAGAGGAAGGCTGACGAGCTTCGGTCTCTTTTCTCACTCATGGGACCAAGCGGTCGGCAGAGTAGTACCACCACCACCACCACCACCACCACCACCTTCACCATCACCATCACTGGTAACCAGCCGGCTTCACTTGGGTCCGCGTGCTTCTATCACGTTGGGGCAAACGGGCGGACAGCTCAGAGGCGATTTGTCTTTCATTTCGGGTTAATTTATTGCGCCTGGGCAACTCTAGCCACTATTCTCGACTCCGCGCCATTCAGCCACGCCCCACCCAACTAATGTCCCACATAAAACTTGGTATCAGCGATCCTCAAACGGGGATTTACAATCCCTTCAAGCGCCGCTGTCACTATAAATTCGCTTCTGCGACGTCGATATATCTCGCGCGTGAATACTTCTGTCCCTAATGGATACCCAATGCTATATTCTACGATCAACTACTTCATTGGTCTCTCTTTCTCTCGCTCTCCCGCTCTCCCGCTCTTCCTTTCTTCCTCTTCATCTACCTATGTGTCTCTGATATGTCGTGTATAGTGTCAGGAAAATACAAGACACATTCAAAACTTCATCAATTTCAAGGTGTATTCGTATATAGATTCTCCAACAATCAGTTATTTTCAAGGATGTATTTTTTCTCTAGAAATAACAAAGGATTGTGCACCATGTCATCATCTACCCTGGAATAATTAAATTCATGGATTTTCCAATTTCAAATTCCATCTGTGTGTTATATCGGAATTTGATGCTAAAGATGGTGTTTGGTGATGATAATACATCATTCGTTAGTAAAATTAGCATGTGGGACAAGATGTTTCACTGTTTAGTATTGCAAACTAAACATTACTGTGACTTTCTCGTCTTTGTTTTGGTGGTCTTCATCCAAACCCTCACTGTTAGGCTTGAACAGTTGAATCATAACAGGGACTTATGTCTAAAGCTTCAGAAGTATCCGTAGTAACACCCAATGAGTTTGTGAAACAAATTACAATACAAATATATACATATATATGCATTTGTATTCACATCATATATAAATATTTATATCGTCTTCAATCAACAGAAGAATTGATCAAAAATACTGAAAGCTGCATTTATTTTGTCTTGTCTCTCTACTAATTCTGTAATAAAAATAATGATTTCTAATTTCTTGTGAAATTATGAAATTATCCACTTTCTCACAACATACTAATTATCATGAGATTCATATAAAGGTGTTAGTGCAATTAAAATAATTCCTTAGCAATGATGATAACAATAATTTGTTGTTTAATATGATTAGAGCAAATATCCCCCAAGAGGATAATTGTCTCAATGACATTAACGTACAATTAGGTGGCATCTTATTGGCCTTTGAGGCGTTATTACTATTACCATCAACGCTTTTAATTGCGCGTATATGCACTTTTATTCGATATCAAATGTCGTAGACGGCTGTAATAATAAATTACCTCATTCTGTAAAAAGGAAGTGCAAAGTAAATGATTATTTTTCATCCCCGTTTCTAATATTATCGAAAAAGTATACATTTACGTGTTGAAAATATATTGAGCTCTGTTATTCGTCTGATATAATACTTATTTGTGGTTACTAACATCCACATCATTTATTATACCACTGCAAACATTTTCATCAATATTCTGAACAGGATGTACGATATAGAATGATAATAGTGTGAAGATTTCGACTGTATTCCTCTCTCATGTATGCACATTTCTACTCATGAAGTCGGATGAGTATTCATACATACACACATGGCGAGATGATATCGTTTAAGAAGCTTAAGTATTTTGCTCGAGTCCTCTCAGTTCATTCAATGCTATCATTGGTGACCCTTTCCCCATCATTGCTATGAAACTCCCACTCTGATATCACTAGCACACTATCATCATCATTATCGCCATCGCGAACAACACCAACAGAACCGAAGCAATATGCCTCTCGTCCCCCAATACTTGTTCCATAGGAATCCTGACAATAACAATTATTAACTTGATTGTAATTACACCTGATCATATATGCTATACATTGAAATTATTTGGTGGGAATGAGACGTCGAATGTACTGAATATTATATGTATCAAGAATAGGAAGAGTAGTATTTGGGGCGATAGAGGACAGCAGACATTTGCGAGGTGCGTTTAATCCCGCCGCGGATTTCGGGTTTCGGGATTTGGAAATGGAACTGAAGTAGAGTTTAGTGATGGTAATGGTAGTGGCGAGGGGGCCGATACAAGAGATGTGCGTGGGCGCTTGTGTACAACAAATCAATTTTCCATCTCTCTCACACTCTCACTTACCATGTATGCATACATTTGTATTTATACCTTTATGCATATATATATATACATATAGAGAATTTTAGTGTCCTACGGATAGGCGCTTGGTGAGGCACAGTGAGCGGGTTATCCTCACCACCTCTTTATCTCTCCCTCTAGTCTAGTCTCTTCATCTCTCTGCCCCTCCTCACGGTTCTCTCGCCCATTCGATATATGTTTAGAGTCCCTTTATTGACAAAACTTGAACGTTCTCGTGTATTGCAGTTGCATCGTCCGCACGGCATACTATATGCGTATGAATGGGAGCGAGTAAAATCGTGCGAGAGAGATGAGATAGAATACACAACTGGATGGGCTTCGCTGTTTTACCGTAAACGGTTAATTGCATTGCCAATAACAGATAATGCAACAATCAATGATTTAGGGTGGCACTGAGGGAGGCAGAGTGGGTGTTCTGGGCGTAAAAGATATATATATATATTTGGCATTGGTATAGGCGTAGTCACTACTGTGCAACGATGATGTTTGTAATGTGAATGTACTTATATATATGAATATGGGTATTTCACTCTAATTTAAATGCTCCCAGTGGGAGCCGCGGCGCGCGTGACTGCAGATTATCCCGACAATAATTGGCCGCGGCCTAAACACTGTGCGATAGGTCGATGATTGGTTATATATACATACATATGTTGTATTTAACAATATTTTTTCAATATATTCTCATGCAGTAAATAATTCGGGTGGGATACATAAGTATTCAATGCCTCACATACAAAAACATTTTGGTACTCGCATTTTTATGTGAAATTCGTTTTTAGTAACTGAATTCAATTCAAATACCTCACCTATTAATTACTGTACTTCACATCAATAATGATTTAACGATTGTGAAGAGGAAACAAAGTAATGGCTGCCAATCGAACTGTATTAGAATTAAATTGCACCAGACTCGATTGGCAAATTCAAATTCACTGGGAATAAATTTTTCTTGATGCATTGACACGCAACTACCTGTGATATGTGGGATAAATATAGAAGTTTTATTGGAGATTTTCATTTAAATGTGTTCTACACCCATGTTAGGAAAAAAAGGAATAATGAAAGTGGTTGTTTCTGCTATAGCAGTTGTGAACACAACTTCATTCATTTGTTTTTGGAATTCACTTGTGTACAATGATGTATATGGCGAAAAAAAATATATATGTATATATCTAGTTGTGAAACAAAATTTTACGCAGTATTTTGTTGCGACGAAAGCGACATTTTCATCGCGCAATTTTTTCCTGTGTAACACCCGCGTCTATGTAACGAGAGTTATGCCCGTCAGAGAATTAATATAGGCAAGATTTGTTGTTATTACAGGGCGACAATGGCGACACCAGGCATATAATATATATACATATATATATATGACGAGTGGTGGAGGTGGGCGAAGAGAGAAAGAGAGAAAGAGAGGCCACTGTCGTTGTGCAAATGGTCGTTTTGAGGAGAGGTCGCAAAAGTGTGGTGGTTTTGTTACTCTCTCATCCACTCTCCTCCTCTCTTTTTCTCTTGTTGTCCCACTCTCTTACTTTTCTTTTCTTACTATTCGTTGCCCCTTTTTTTACTCGAAGCTTTCTCAGAGTACCAAGTGAAGCCATTATTTACTGTAGCTGCCGCCCAGGACGCCAGTGAGGCTGTCAGGCATCCATCATAACGACTAATGGCTCTCTACTCTCCTGCCAATAACATTCGCTTTGTGAGGCAGCCCATATTCCACTGCACTTGAAAATCTTCAGGTCAACCCCTATTTTTTTTCCCATTTTCGGGTGGATTTTTAATTTTTTCTGTATCGCAAGGGAAAAGAATTTCTTTTGTTGGTGAACCATACAGTCATCGAAAAAGGTCTAAGCATACAAATGTTTCGATCAATTTGGAGAAATTATCTGCGGTAGATTGAACGACAAATGATGATTTTGAATAATTTTGATAAATGGGGTGGCCAAGGGAAATACGCAG
Source organism: Meteorus colon (assembly GCA_030523085.1). NCBI lineage: Eukaryota > Metazoa > Arthropoda > Insecta > Hymenoptera > Braconidae > Meteorus > Meteorus colon. The sequence goes on from JAPYZH010000071.1 coordinate 327,751, forward strand.
GGTATATATGAAAAGCGATAGTTATTGGTGAACAATTCGATAGGTGGATAATGACGAGTAATGACACATCGCGGTAGGAGAATATACATGAAGAGAGAGAAAGGGAGAGAGAGAAAGAGAGAGCGCGAGAGTGTTTATATAGAACTACAATGTGTCTGCCATCCAACTAACTGGGTGTGGATGTGGATATGAGATTGCGTCATGCATATGCAGCTGCATTTGGCATTGGACTCGTGGCCAATCATTGCCATGAAACTTGATTGTCGTCGATTATCATAACTCCATGCATATACACCGCGATATGGTCAACTAATAAAATGAGAAAATTTTCCAGATGACGTAATAACTGCAGGAGAATATTGCATTTTATATTGCAACGATGTGCTATGAAATTTATAGTAAATTATTTTTAGCAGCTTCAAACTAATGAATGTTTCCAAATGGAACTAGGAGATTGTCGTGTCAATAGCTAAAAAGTAATTTTCATTGGGATAATATTATTCTAATCTAGACCCCTTATAATATTTCAAAGCATACGTATGCCTTGGACAAAATGATCACATTGCAATGTGTTTCTTTCCCTGAGGGTAATTTCACAATGAGACATATCCAGAGAAGAAATTATTTTTTGGATTCATGTTTTCATACTATACTCAGGGAATATACTCGGGAAGAATTAGTGACACTTCGGCATGTGATGAACGATATTACCCTCTGTTGACTCAAGATTAGATATAGTATCCATATATACATATACAGTATATGTCGTAGTGTCTGGCCGTTGGCTGAACGCGCAAGTTCGGAGCAAACTCATCCGTCCAAGGGCGTTGAGTCGGTCAGCCTGTTTTATATACGCTGAGTCGTCGTCGAGCGAGGCACGTAGCGACATTTACACGCTCCGCATGCTTGGAAGTATGAGGATCCCTAAATATATATATATATATAAATGTATATGTTCTAGCCTGTGTTTTTCATCCCTTCTTCTTTTTCTCTCTCTCTCTCTCTCTCTCTCTATGAAAATGTACATGTACATAGAGCGTGTCACAAAAAGCAAAAATCCCAGCAAAACTTATTTACTGAACAACGATGAATTCTATCACCAAGCGGTATTTTTATAGGATTTATTTTAAAAAATCCACGTTTACTCTTGTCATCATGAAAAGAGGAAAGAATATATAGATTTGTATGTGATTTATAAAGATATACTGTGCAGAGACGCAGGGTATATCATTGCACGAAATGGTGCGAGAACGAAGGCACTTTGGTACACGACTCCGATGTGTCAGCAGAGAGAAATCGTTATATTATATATAGAATATGCCCTAGTTATATATACCACAAATATACCTGTTGCATATATAGACACATAATAAAGTACGCGTAATAATTTGAATTTGTATAATTGGGCAGGGAATATATTAATTTTGTATCGAAGGAAAAATCCACCATCCTCATTGAACTTGTGATACTTTCGGTTTGCATGATTCAAGCTTTTAAAAGATGTTGGAAAGAGCTTCGAAATAGTCTTGCGGCAATTTTCATTGTAATTTCAATCTGACTCAACACCTGCATAATTCTTTCCATTAAAATAAGTTACTTTCTAAGTACAATTGTTGAAATTACAACAATATCAACATAATACCGTTGTTTCATGCTAGTGCTGACTGTTAAAATTCGTTGAAATATCCCATATCATAAAGGGGAATTCATTGTTATAAATGAAAAATGTTATACCATTATCAATGACATTAAAGTCCATCCAGCAATAGTGAATATAACAACTGAATATATACATCTTTATAGTGAAGGGGGTAGGGGAAAGGGAGATGAGTGTATATAGAGGCACGTTGACGCGATTGCCACATCGAAGTATTAACATTTATCTGAGCAATTAATATGATTGAGGTGACATCTCTCACGTCTCTGTAATATTCCCCACTGCAATGGCCCAAGTTCTGATTGCTTTCTCCCTCGCTATGCCTTGCTATCTCAACTCCCTTGTATACCCATTTTCCCCCACACTTTTTCTCTGGTATACATATATAGTTGTATATAATGCACCAACGAACATCACCCTCGTGACAGAAATTTTTTTACATTCCTTTTAACGAATAGTGAGCGAAATAAATGTGTGTTATATAAATGCATGTCATGAAGTCGAACAAAAAAATAAATATATGAGCAAAATAAGACGGTGGTGATCAAGCTCGTGTTCGCAATGGGATTGTTACTATATGTGTGTAAATGTGTATGTATTTATTTTGTGTATACATATGTATGTGTGAATGTTACGGGTGAAGAGTGGTGGGAAACCATCACACTCAAAGCGGTACGTGACGCCGGTTACCTTTCTTATCTGCCATTCCGTTTGCCATCCCCGCGATGGTGCTCAGGCACCGCGTGCACGGATTCTACACTGGCTTCGTTGTTCCTGATAATCTTGACATTCCGCTCCTCCTACGCGTTTGCGCGCACTTTCACCATATCACCATAACAACCAACACAACCATCACCGTCCCATTGTCTCTATTGTGCGGATATACACATGATTTAATAAATTATAACAGTTTTTGGATAAATTTTTTTCTGATAAGCAAAATATAAAAAAAAATACTTGCTGTCAGTGCTGTATGAAAATCTTGATTAAGTAGCCGAAAAGAGAACTTTCCTCTATATAATAGAAATTTTTTTGTGAGGCGAACGAAATGTTTTATATTCTTTCTTTATTTTTAGTTTTTACGGTAGAAAATTGGAAATTTTGCCGGCGGTGTTGTAAGTGCGATATCTTGAAGATGCGGGTCGTCTTTTAGATGGCAAAAGGCGCGAAAACTTTGTAGTTGGAAGCAAGAATATGAGCTCCAAACCTCGTGGCATGATAGAAAAGACGGAGAAAGAAAGGATAGTGCAGTAACGGCCGAAGCCCACCGGGTGTGATGAAACAAATATAACAAAAAGACAAAAGATGAAAAAAAAAAAATGAATAACAAAAATGTGAACTTTTTTTGAGAGGATAAAAGTGATTGTAGTTTTGGTTTTTGATGTGGGAATGAGCGAGAGAGAATGGAAAGAAAAAAACATGGAAAATTGCAGAAGAATGGGGTGGATGATTGGATATCGCGACACGTGTCTATTGCGAGCGTGTATAAAAAATATGCGTGTATGTACATAGTTGTGATGGAAGCGAGGGTGATGGACAGAGTTAGGCCGTGTCACATGGGGGATATGCGATCTATGAGTGAGACATATACACACAATATATATGGGTGTATATGCACATGAGCCCGGTGAGAACACATGTCCGCGGCGTCACCGCCGTTTCTCCTGTCTGAATTCCACAAAATTTATGTTTGCCAATGAATCACGTCGAAATTTGATTTGTCGATGGCTTTTATAGCGGCAAGTTATTGCGGATGTTATGCTCGAAATTCGAAACGATCGAAACGATAGTCAGAAGCACGCGGAACATTAGGGCGTTATCGCAATGCAACTATCATTCGTTCTTTTGCTCACTGAAAATAAAATAAAATAAAACAAAATAAATGCAAATACAAATAAAATGCAGTATATATATTTTTTTTTTAATTTTTATGTTCGTGCTTTTTTTTTCTCTACGTTCCCACGTGTGGCCATAAATATTCAATACTATTCGTGATATAATATTCACCTGGAGCAATATACAAGGAGAAACGTGGGAATATTTCTTATCTTTCCGAATGGTCAATGAATATCTTTCGAAAATCATTCTTAAGTGTAGTATTTCATGTTATTCATATGGGCGATCGCTTCGAAATTATAGTTAATATGATGAAGTAGAAGTAAAACGAACTTCGATAGCATTCAGTTATCTGTTTCCCTGTGAAACATTCCCTGTTTCCTAGTGTTTTCTCATTATATCATAACGGCAATTAACTATGAACTTTAATTTTGATGAAATAATGTTTCAGAGAAGTTATAAATTGGAAAATAGAAGAATGATATTTTGTGTTTTGTTTGTCGGAAAATACTTTATAAAAAATTAATTCCATACATTTTGAATGCGGCATATTTTGTAAAATTTGTGACTGCATTTCAAGCACAGTCGACATAACATTTCTATACATATACAACATTTACATTCACAAAAATATATATACATATATATGGATACGAGAGAGACATGCATATATCAAACGCGTGGAACGAATATATCATTCATAATTTGTTCGGAACAGTTGATTTGTAGCCAGGGACGTGCGGCGTCGACCCGTCTCTCTCCCGGTATGCCTCTTTCCCGCTCTCCCCAACGACTACCATATCCACCAAATACTTTTCCCTCTCTTCCTATTCCACTCTGACCCACCCCTCTCACTCTTTCACTTCCGGTCATCTCGTCTAGCTTTTGTCCGCATCACGCGCCACTGTCCTACCACCCACTCTATACCCACTTCAGCTCCACCACACCCCGTGCCATGAAACGTATATTGAAATTAATATTCGCTAATGCTTGTAAATCATTGGGTGAAATGAACGGACTATACTGCTGTTAAAATCATCCGTCCATTTTGTTCGTTACTACCATGTTATATATGTGTATTCACATCATTCATGCAAATAAAAAAAATATATCACGAACAAGTCAGCAATAAATTTAATCAATTCAAACAAATATAATTACAAACATAATTTAATAAAATGAAATGATGGAAAATTTTTGTAATGAATAATATAATGGAACTAGGATGAGACTACAGAAATTACTAAATGTATCATCAAATTCACTTGATTCCATGGCAAAAAGTTTTGGAAAAACACATTTTGCTCTCATCACTGTTTGCTTTTTATTCCAACCCCTCATAATTCTTATTCTATGTTTTGATTGTGATACTTGAATCTAAAGTGTCACTTGTAAATTGTTCTTACATCTTTCTACTGGAGTTTCAGTTTATAGTTATCCAGTAACGTCGCCCGATCTCTGGATATCTCAGTCTCACATTTTTTTCATGTTTAGAGCATGGTGAAGGGGTTATATGCCTATATATTTATATATAATGTTGGAATGGTGATATCATATGATCCCACTGTAGTATAAGTAGCCAAGAGAATAGTTAATCTTGTGTTTCCTAATGGCAAACAGGATATAGCCAGTTGGTTGGGATGCAGCCCTAAAATTCTATATATACATTGGTATAAATTCAAATATATGTATATATTTGTAGACAAGTCACACCAGTTGGGGTATATTACACTTTGCTATTGCACAAGTGATACTGAACCAATGGGCAAACATAAGTAAATCAAGATTGTCGGTGATTTGTGGCGGCAAAGCGCCGTTTCCTCGAGTTCTATTCTCAGAGTTTCGTCTACAGTAAAGCGATAGGGACTTTGCCCAAACCAGGAATATGTGCGCCACCCACTATCCTCAATCCTTCAGTATATTCATTCAGTATATATATATATATATATATGTATACGTGTTGTGATAAAGTTGTTGATGGCACTGGAAAAATATTCTATCATCAACCATTTACGCTATTAAAATATATACATTCGAATGCAGACGGAATTTTGTGTAAAAACATGCGAACAGTGCATATTACAATCCGATATCGAATGAGATTCACGGAAAAAATTCTATTTACCGTATTTTCACGCTTCCTAGGAATGAGTATGAAAGTTGGACGAACGAGACGCGCGTACACACGTGCAACAGGTGGCCCATAAAGCTTGCACATCCGTTTATCAAGAACGAAAGAGTGCATTGAAATTGACTGATGGTTGGTGCGGTTGAGATCGCGTACAGTCAAATCACTACAAATATACAACATTCATATTCAAACGCACGTCAACAGTATCGACTTTGTGTTATTGCAAATATATGTTTTGTCATTGATAGTCTAGAGGATACGAAAAAAAAAAATTTATCGTACTTTGCGTAAAGTATCAATTTATATTTAGCGAGAAGCAGTAATTGTTACGTTAGCTCCGTAGGAAACGCAGCTGTGTATTTGAGAATGCGAGCAATGTGTATTGGCCCATTGAACAATATAACAAATTAATATATTTCGAACCTTGGAATATATTCAACTGTTACCGATTGAAAGAATGTTGGTTAGAGAGAGTTGAATTCATTATGTGTATTCGAGATTAATATAAACCTGATGCTGAGTTATATTCTCAATTAAGAACTAATCGGCAACTAATTAGATAATTTCTCGTCTCAGGTAATCGGTCGAGTTATTTGATATAATCTATTCCCGCCTCAACGTAGAGACGCGATTGCTCATTAAGTAGCGGGTCTGATATTTAGTCAGACATGCCCTGTTCACAAGAGAGTACTGGAGCAGAGAATATTTTCTTATCGCATTTGTTCCACTTTCGCCAGACATTTTGAAGTTGAGAAGCAAATGGGAATGAGCATGTTCTAATCGCGCCAACACCAAACGAGTCCACGAGTGGCTTTTGAGAGAATATATGGAAGAATGGTGAGCGCATGAAAAAGGGTTGAGGGAAAAGGTGAAAGGGGTCAGGTTTAACTTTTATTAGAAAAGTGTCTCGTTGGGTAAGGTTTCATATTCTGGCATCGGGGTGGAGAGGTAAAATGGGAAGAAGGGTGGCGGGGGTGGGGGTCACACCTTGGTGAATTCACAGGCAAGGTGGGGCCCCACTGAGGCTTTGCATCACTTTGGTCCCCCATCGCAGCTTGCCCCACGACGATAGTAAAAACTTTTACAGTCCTTATAATTATGGGTAATTTACGGTAATTAACGAGGCTGGACGAAGTCACGCCAGCAATTTTCTGAGTAATATTTTTGCAGCGATAATATCGCGCTTTCCTAGTAGCTTTCTTTCTCACTTGCGTTCTCTCATTTGCTCTTCTCCTCTTGTTCATCGTTCCGCGAACCCTTTGCATCTCCCTCGTACTTAATTCGCATGAGGTTGCACGCTGGATCAAAATATGAGGGGGAGTGTGACACTCCCACTCGAGAATCAGGATTAAGAGACGATTGTAGTCCTCTGGGTCTTTTGGCCCACGATCAATCGAATACAAAGGAGTTATATCATGCAATTCCTTCTAAAAAAATACTTGAGAAGTTGTCCGCTAGTAACATTATATTATTTTCCATATTTATCACATTGACAAATAAATAAAACATCACTTCACCTTTACTGGGATCAAATTAACCGCATCACTGCGACTTATCTATTTATTTTTTTCCCTTCAGAGTACTAGTTCATTTTGTGCCACACTTTTTTCATTACTCTCCCCTTCTTTCCTTTTATTTCCGTTAACACGATGTGTCCTATGTTCTCGGATAAGTCGCGTTTGGTATACAGTAAATCCGGTAATTCGATCGTTCGTATTCGCTGGCCATAAGCACATACACACATATCACATATATATATATGGGCACAGACGTGGTAGATGTTAGAAACCTGGACAGGATCTGGGGTGATGGCGCTTTTGCAACAGTTTTAGCGCAATTCACGATGTGTCGCGCTGTATGTCCCTTACCCTGCTGTCCCGTGGATCTACACCGACACTCGCTTGCCTCCATGCTGAGCTGAACAGAGTTCCTTTAGGTTTTCTCAGCATATATATCTATATTGATGTCGAGAAATGTACAGAAACTTATACACTATATATATATTTGTGTATATAGAATAGAGGTTGGAGAATGGAGGTGGGACGAATAAGCGAACGATAGAGAAACGGGGGTGAATGTGACGCGGTCGGGGGAAGTTAGTAGGATGAAGAGGCGGGTGGTGAAGTGGTAGCTTGCTGCTCGGTATAAGCCAGAGCGCGTCAATAACCGTCCATCAGATGTAATAGCTCCCCGAGACACATCGGTTGCATTTAAATGGCTGCTTAGCCGACTCTGTCTCGACGCCGACGTGGATCTATGGAATTCCATCAAGTTCCATGGTCTATGTATACGTATATATATCTTTCTTTCTCTCTTTCCGTTCTATAGTCACCTATTGCAAAGTGTTCGTCTTTTATCCCCATAGCCATTAACCGACTATTTCCCCTAAATTGTATATCAATAAGCATATTTTTATTATTCTGTCCATTCTTTTAAGTTTAGCTTCATTGGAATGCATAAGAATGAATGGATATATGTGTCTTTGGAGTTGAATGGATTTTCGCAGATTGCTTTTTTTCAAAACTTCCCTTTTGTTATATGAGGAAATAGTCGATTGTAATGTAAAAGTAAAAATCGTTAAAGTCACGATGAACAATAATGATGGTATTGGTGGTGATGGTGGTGGTGGTGGTGTATTAACGTCGTAGAGTCACGAAGAGGTAAAGGCACTGAGATGTCGCAGAGTCAGGGATAACAACCGAGAGGACGACGGTAGTTGGGTATAAACCTGCTGACGCGATGGGATTTCTTGATTGGCTCCATATCCGCAGAACTACGTGCTCGTCACAACAGTTCACACCAACATCCATTCCTCCTATTGCATAAAGCATATATATACTGCCATTCAATTGCATAGTTGTCATTATATTTGACGCAAGAAAATAAATCTTTATCTAAATTAACGATGGAAATATTTTCATGGACTAAATCATTGAACGAGTTTATTTATTTTTAATGTAGTTGTAATTTTTCAATTTTCTATCCAGATTTCATTGAAATATTGAAATGATGTTTTGAGGAATCGCTTTAGAAAATACTTTATATCGAAATCATCTTTCGCGTCGAATCATTCTGGTCTCTGTGTGCAGTTTTGCACTATTGTGCATTGCATAATAAATACGATAGTTGGCAAAGCATGACAATTACCAAAGCCATACACGTCTAAATCTAAACATACATATAATATAAAGTGCCCATCGTTAATCCCTCACGGGCACATCGAGACTGTGGGTTAGGCGTACCCGTTTGCCAACGGTACCAGAGGGTAAGGGTGAGCTCGTTTGTAGATATAAGAGGAGTGGGCACTGGAGAATAGTCGGGAATGAAGGCCGATGGAGAAAGAGAAGCGATGTGCACACGAGAGTGGTGCAAAACTGAGGGGAATTGAGGGGCCGATGCTCTCGACTACAGGCAAAAGGATCTGCATGGCGGCTCCACCGCGTCGCAAATCACTTAAACTGCGGGATACGAGGTGTACGCGAGAGGGCTAGCGCCCAACCCTCTCGTCGCGCTGAGGTAAACGCTATATATATATATATAAGCTAGTGTGGAGGAATAGAGAGGATTGGAGGGGTGAGTGTGGGTGGAGTGTGGGTGGAGGGTGATTATAAGACCGCTCGGGGTCGCTGGCTAGCGAGGTAGTACCATCCGTTATGACTATAAATCTAAGATAACAATAACGCCCCCTCTCGCATACTCTCTCTCACTTGTTCGTTCCCTCACAACCCCATCCCTGACCATCCAACTAAACCCCCTTACTATACCACCAACATTACCTATTCTCTTCTTCTCGTTTGTCCGGCAGGCATTAATGCTGCCTGCGCCCTCGCGATGTGAGCATTGGCCATTCGATGCACGTGGTTACTCACCGCTCCATGCCCTCTATATATGCCCTCTACACTATCTCCCCAAACCCTCTATTTTTTTTCTCCATTCAAAGACATGTCAATCTATCGATGTAATTTTCGATGGAACAATTGCAGCTTCAGAGTATACGCAAAATAAAGTAATCATCTTCATCTGATCACCTCATAGAGAAATTCATAAGTAATTCATAAGATGAAGTTATGAGCCCAGAAAATTAATAAATGTTCATTCCATCTGTACAACTGGTGCTCAGCACAAGAGAAAATAATAAAACGGGTAAAAATGTAATGGGATAATTTTTGTTCGTTTCCATAATTTATCTCATTGGTTATTAATGCATCCATAAATTGATTGCATAAATATGATCAGGTTAATGAAAAGTTTTTCTGTTCCCTCTATTCCTCTCGCCATATATGAATACATGAAAGCTATTCATTATATATCATTCGGTACATTAAGTTGTTAAATGGAAATTGAAATCGATGATTCTGCACTCAACACGCATATACAAAAATGTGCATTCGTATATACTGTTTGTGATATGCTGATAATAATAATGAGCACTTTGTTTACATTCAGAACTCGATAAACTTCGAAATGGAATGTAATTCCAATAATGAACACAATCGTCACTATAAATATTCATATGTACAATTCATCGCATCTCATACCTTAAATGTTGTTTGAAGTGGATATAGTCGAGAATGAGTCTGCCATGATTAAATGTGACAATAATATTGGAAGTGAAATAGCAAAAGACCAGAGATGGTCTCTGTACCATATAAACGTATATATATACGCATAAAGACTAGCTGGGGAGAGAGGATAGAGAGAAAGATAGCAATGGCGGCAACGTGTCCGTCCGTGGTAATAAGGGAAATGTAGTAATGAAGAGGCGTTTGGGTACATCTGCCGCTGCGTCGTCCATCACGTGGGAGAGCTACCGTTGCCGGGGGCCCCCTCGAGAGTAAGTGAGAGAGTAGAAGCGAAAGAGATAGAGAACCAGGGCTAATACACGTATAATTACTCCTTTCTAAGATTTATTTTAATTAGCCTCTACATCTTCTCCCCTAACGAGCAACGCTCTGATTTAACACAAACTGTTTCACCCACAGCGAGTACACACACACACACACACACACACGCAGTCACACATATATATGTATATATATATACATACACACATGGTGCACCTTTTCTTCCATAACATTAGCAGAAACTCACCCAGCTCAAATAAACATCCGCAATGAATAAAGAATACAACAGAAGGAGTGAGAGAAAAAAAAAAGTTAATATATTTATTCGGGTAATTCGGTACGTTCGTAAATCAAAATACGTGTATATATAGATGATAAAGCTCAAGGGATTTTACCCGGTGGATATAATATTGTTATCATTAGTGATTAGGTATGTATAGGCTGAGAAAATGTGTATAGAGGGAGTACGCGCAGGACTTACTTCAACCCTTTAGCATTTTCAGCCCTCTCGTACATCCTGTCTCTTTGCTTGTTCGTTAGGAATAAGGCACATCCGAGCGTTTCGTTCACTCCATTAACTCGTTCATAGGCGATCCAGCAGCAAAAGCGGACTCACAATGTCTTGCACTGCTATACTGCTATACTGCTGATACTACTACTACTACTACTACCATTGGTATTACTATTGCTGCTACTACTACTACTACTACTACTATTGCTACTACTACTACTACTGTTTAAGCTGGCATTAAATCACCCTCACCCGAACCTGGAACTCAAGCCCAACATACGAAAGCACCACACGAGAATGAGAAAGATGTAGCAATAGTATAACCAGTCGTACATGGAGTAGTAATGGTAACGGTAGACAGTAGTAGTGGTTGGATGTTGGAGCAAAGATCGCGCGTAAGATCCGTAATCGCCATAAAGCAGCGACTTAAGCGCGCGCCACAATCGGTGAATTCCTTATCCAACATTTTCGAATGTGTTTGACTGGGTTTTGGCCATCCTCTCTCGCACTTCTATAACCCTTTCTTCCACAGTCTGTGCATATACATTTTCCCGTACTTGGTCTAGCCTAAATCTATATTTCCACATGCATACATCCACATAGAAGTACCTCTAGTTGAGCACACTATATCTATCTATCTATCTGATATACATAGATATATAGATGTATATGGATGTACGGTTAGATGAGGACGAGTTTGTGAGAAGAGCCGAGAAGTAACCGAGGGGTTTGTGTATATGTGGCGTTCTCATCCTACCTCGAACCGATATACTTCTTGAACGCGTTTATATACCTTCTCATTCGACCTCTATATCCTCTTCTTCATCGCTCTTTGGCCACCCTAAACCACCCCATTCGACAAATCCTCGTGGCACCAACACGGGGAGTATACCTCTTTTGCCTCTGTCTCCCCGCGTACGCTATGAGCACATTTCTCTGAAATACGACGTCCCCGGGAGCATAAACGCCGTTACTATTCCCACAAGTTGTAACTGGTGTTAATTATTGACTTGATATATAACGCGAGTCGCTCGCGTACTGGTGAGGGAGGATGAAAGCAGTATAAGAGGGTGGGTGGACGAGAACAGGGCTGGGATGCAATGCAGTGTGTGCGCAAGTGACTCGTATCGGGGATGGGTTTTGGGTTATATGCCAAGGCTTTTCCACCATCATCTATAGTCTCCCCCTCTCACTCTGCCCCTTTTGCAAGTTATTCAAGCAACGCGCGCGCGGAGTCGGCGGTGGATCCGATATCTGATTATCGTTCGTCTTGGGACGATATCGCAAATAATTAAACGTCTAGGTGTGCTCTCGCTTGTGTTACAAACAGGGGTGGAAATGAGATTTAGAGCGGTCGCGAATGAGGAAGGGATAAATACGAAGGTATAAGGCAAAGAATTGTATACATGGGCGACGGAAGGGCAATAAAATGAAATTAATTTTGTGAAAGAAAAGCATGAAATTATTGATATCCAAGAAGAATGCGACAAGCAAGTCATTATTGTCTTCTTTTGGCTTTTTTTTTCTCCTATCATATTTGGAGTTGTATATAGATAAAATGCGATTGCAACAGGAAATACCCTTTGGTTTTCATACAGTTGAACTTTGTGAGATGAGTACAGCTGTGGAGAACACCCTGCTTGGCCGTTAAGAGGTAAGCATGAAAGATGGTGATGCCGCCCGAGGGAACTTGTTTTCACTGGTGCTCGGTACGTTCGTGTCGCCTTCATTATTAAAAGGTTCTTTCATAATTGACGGACTTGGCTTATTCGCAAGGATATAGTTGGAACAAACTGTGGAGAGAGAACGCTCCATGATTCCATCTCGGTTTCAGGGGTGCAGTGAAATAGCTCAGGTCATGGCGGGGTGAAGGGCACCCCTGCGCTGTAAGGGGTTGGCTTTTACAATTAGCTACATGTCCACAAACTTGGCTCATAACTTCATAACTGGAGTTGAGTCGTGTGGTGAATTTTTTCTCACTTAGTGAGCTCACACTGGTGAGTATGGACCACGTGGGAATTGCTCGACTATGCGAGACAACTTTTCAGATAAAGGTTAAGTGAGCCAGGACTAAAAAAAAATGATATAAACAGATATCCAGAGATATTTATCATTATTACTCAGCAAACATTTGATGGTTCGGAATTGAGGTAGACAGTCAGATTGTCATAAAGATACATTTTTACGAATCTATATGAAGAAAACAGCGATTTGTTTAACATTTTTTTTTTGCATTGTACTCAATGTCAAATAATTGAATTCATTTTTTTTTTGCTGTTGATGCATAAAGAGTTGAATGTGACATCGATCCTCTTGAAATTTTCCCTGAGTGCTCTTAATACTATTATGGAAAACACGGGGAACGGAAGAAAGTGTAAGAGAGTAAGAGAGGTAGGGAATTAAGGTTAAGATTTAATTTCTGATTAGGCGAAACATCTTCCGCAGTATAGTGGCAGGGACATAGCAATCTCACTTGGCCATTGTGACTGACAGAAACGCGCTATTCTCGACGATGGAGGGACCAAAGCAGCATACGAATTGCCTGCTTTAGATACTTTTGTACCACCCATTTTCACTAATAACGAGAGTATATACTCTCACCGTCGTTCTTTTCCCTCCCACTATCGTCCGCCTTTTTACTGGCCAAAGTAAAGAGAGATTGAGATGGGGTCGCATAATCGTTGCAACCACGCTTCACTAGTTTTAACCTTTTATAGATTAGCTAAAACTGTATATCTATGCATATACATATATCTATGTGTAAGCATGGATTTTATTATTATTATTTTTTATCCATTCTTTTTCGACAATGCTTTGCACATTGTAGGATAACTCAGTGGTACAAAGAAATTAAGATTCTGTCCAGTATATTCTACAGGAAGTTGGCAGCTATATGCGCTGAATGTATACGTATATATTACATAGTCAAGATAATTTTCCGTTGAAACGTTAAGGGAGCAGTAGAAGACGACACGGCTGTGGACGAGAAAGGTAGAGAGAAAGGTAGAGAGAAAGAGAGTGAGGGAGAGTGGGCGAGAGAAAGAGAGTAACGTGTACTACGCTGGCCCTGACACCACGACGACGGTGTGCACCAGTCGGCAAGCGCGAGCTTTTTACTCTCTCTCTGCTGTTGACACATTTCTTGATTTTCAGAACAATAGGACCATAAACCCCCTGAGGGCAAAAATGGTCCACCAACCCGCGGGTCTTTTCCCATCATGTATATATATAATCTAGTATCACAAGCGTTACCCTCAAGACGTTTACTATATACATTATACAATAAGACCATTTTGAATGCACATCGTGCATATGAAAATTTTCATTTTGCATTTTTGTTTGATTTATTCCCTGCGGCGTGATTGTTCATCACTCTGTAAATTTTCGGATATAAGTAGTTGTGATTACTTTATTTGTTCGTAATGTTTTTACTGTTTATTTGATGATGATGGTAATGATGAGATATATATTTTGATGAAGATTTCAAACGTCTTGAATGAATGAGTGTTGAATATCTTCATCAAAATATGCGTGACATTCTTATTCCATTATATTTTATTATTCGTGTGTCGCTCGAAATAAACAACTGTCGTTGAATTCATTTCACTTTTTCATATCTATGTGAGTAGAATGCATGAAGATCGAAGAACTTTTCTATCGAACGACAGACGACAATTGTGTATACGATCACTTGTGTGAACGTGGCACGACAAGAGGAATTGGATATATATATAGAAGGCGAGAGTGTGTGAGAGGCACCAGAGAATGATATCGTGGTTCTATCATTGGAATTTACGGTTATTTCTCGTTCGATAATAAGAGAACGTCTCGTCGTCTGCGAGGCGAGTGGTTGAGTCCGACATAGTGGGGACGTACCAATCCATGAAGAGCGAGATTTCTGCAACCGAAGGGATGAACTAGCACGCGGACGAGGTCGGAGAGAATGAGAAAGGAGGAATGATTATTTCGTGGGTCTATATACGGGGATTGAATCGGCGTTGGAGTGTACTCGAAAGTGCCGACCAGTCCTTCTTGCGTACTACCATGGAATGAGTACTAATATATATATATATATATATATAGCCAACTATCCAACCAACCAACCAACCAGCCAACCTATCTTCAGATGCTTTAGCTTTTCATTCGGCGTGTGCCCAGCAGCAGCTGCAACGGCAGCAGTAGCTCCAATCCTTCGATGCTATGTGGGTAGACGAAGCTCTTTATCTAACCGCGAATATAATCCAACAATTTTCCATGTCACCGAGCTGCCTCATCGCCTTTCATCTCCAAGTCCTGCACTCGTGCTCTATTAATCATGTAATTAATTATGCTGAATTGGATACTATACACTCTCATATTATTCCCGGCTTACTAACTTGAGGTGAGGAGTATATACACGACTAGAAATTATTCATAAATGAAAAAGGCGTCGAAAGAAAAGAAAAAAAAAATGAATTGAGTGGCACGTGACGTTTTTGGTGTCACTTTTTTTTTCCCCGTTGACTAAATCAGTCAGTCAAGTTGTTGAAAGACGTTACACGATTCTATTTAGCGGTGCGCGTCGTTTGACGGGGGTTTATTGGGGGGTGCAACAGGTCGGGTTAGAGTGGAGTGTGTTCTCTCACCACCATCATTAGTCAACGTCACCACCCGACCGACTGTGTATATACCTCTGCTCGGCTTCGCGCGTTGGCTCCCTCTCACTCTCTCTTTCACTCGCTCTCTCTATATTCTCACACTTGCTTCCTCTATTGCTCACATTCACTCTGACTCACTCGCTCACTCGCTCTGTATCTATTACCGGCATAACGTCGACTACTAAATCGCCCGACGCCTCTACCAGTCGGTCGGTCATGCGTGTGGTTCGAGGTCCAAATCACGAATATGCCTCCCTCGTCAACGGGTGCGCGTGGTTAAACCGTTAACGGATTCCGTAATTGTCTCACTCTCCAGATGTAAATATACATTGCGGTTATATATTGAGACAAGTTAAGTGAGATAATAGAACCATATCAAATACTACAACATTTTACTACTCATCATTTATCAATTTACATAGCAAAGAGAATTCTTTTTGACTTTACTTATTAAACTGGGGATGTATTTTCTTCCCGTGACTATTAATACATGAATAATGAATAATAGTACTTTCCATGTAGACATCTATTGCAACCGTAACCGCTGCAAAATGAAAACTTGAATATTTACGAGAAGAGAACCATACCAAACAATTTCTCCTTTATATCAGAATATTTTACCCCATGTTGGAGTGTTTACATATATTTATGTACGCGCGAGAGTTGCGTTTGTTAAGCCACGTTACCATGGTATACAGTGGCGACCTATGGTAGTAAAACGAAAGCCACTCGCCGTCGTATTCACATAATCCCACTCTCTGTTGTTGTATCCTCATTGTATTGCTGGTCTTGGTTGAGACCACGTGTGTAGGTACTCGTGCCGCTTGTATCTTCGTTCTTCGAGCAATCCGCGTCCCCTCCCCGCCATCATCTCCTTTTGCCGCTTTACTATAAACACTATGAGGTTGTTTTCAACACACCTTTCTCTCACACCAAAGTATAAGCTCTTTCCAACAAATCCACCACCTCATTTAGTACGCTCAGGGATTAAGCCTTTGGTAAAAGCTTGCTTCTTGTGTGTCGCAAACGTCTGACCACGTACGGTACCTAGTATATGCTAATTTCTCCACTGCAAGCTGTTGAAAACTCACGCTGAATATAATATGCCACGCGAAAGCCCCTTCACCTTCCTGTATTTTCGCGCATCCCTAACATAATGTATCTATGAATATATATATACAAACGTTATATGCAACACGCATATGAAATCCCTTTTGTCTGCTGGTCGAATCTTCTGCCTGCTTGAACAATAATTTATTGATGTTGTTGTCGTCTATGCAACCTACGTAAATATATATAATGTAGGTATATTGATTGTATCCATGGGAATATAACACGATGGCGTTCATAGGAAGAGATCGACTGACCATCCGCGTAGCTGGTCTATGTGTGTGCATGTATGTGTGTAGCAAGGTTGAAAGCCGCTGTCAACATCTCTCAGTGGGCTGCGATGTCCAGCCTTGCAAACCTTGTTATCAACCGCCAGCCATTAGGGTAGAACCCAAGGCGACAAAATGCCGCGAAGCAAAGTGCCATCTTTCCCGAGTAATTATGATCTACCGTGTTTGGACGCACTAAATATCATCTCGCCCAGTTTTTTTTTCATTCTAGATGAAGCGTCTACATATGTCGTACACAGTCATTTACATCCCTTTTTTTTTCTACTCTCATTTATATTTATTTCAAAGAGTCATATTGGTGTACTTAAATGTTGGGAATTTCAAGTGAATTCGTCATTCGAGAATTGAATAGTTGAAATACAACAACATTAGAAAATATACAAGTCGGAATTTTTCCGTCTATTTAAATCGAATAATTGTATTTGTTCAATAATTGTGAAATCAACCTCGCCTGATTTCATTTTATATTCAACTCACTGGTATATAAATATGTGTATACAGTACAGTAAAATAAATATTGACGATTGTGGTGTAGTGCGCAATGGATGCACCGGATTCACATTAAAAAAATTGGCAAAAGTGGATGCACAAATCATTGAGTGAAAACATTCGCACGGAATAGTGAATATCTATTGAAAATGCAACGTGTATGCATGGGTTTTCGTATATGTGTATAAATATAGAGCTGGGTGGAGGAAGGGTGTTAAAAATGACAGCAGTGTGGGCGGCATTTGCAGTAACAAAATGCGAGAAGCCGTATGCGTTAATTCCCGTCCATAAAAGCCATCGACAAATCAAACCTTGGACATGATTCACTGCCGACATAAATACAACTAGATCAGCCTGCTCTATATGTATATATTGAAGTGTTTATACATATATATGTACATATGCATACGCGAATGTTGGAATATGAGGGATAGATCTCAACATTTACTGTGTGATCCAGCGGTGTGGTCACACACTACATATACATGCACACATATACTCAAATAATAACATGACTATATCTATTGGTAAAGTTGCTCCGACCACATTTTAAACCCAAGTGTTGACACAAAATTTCGAAATTTAATGTACATTGAAATACCTTTGGAACGAAATTTATTTCATTATTTTCTTTTATCTTTTTCTTCTTCGTATCCACCATAGTTTATCGATGGGTTCAAATAGGTCGCGACAATTTTTAACGGTGGCGAATAGTGTCGACTCGAGAAAGAAACGGTGACCGAACGACGACCGGCACTGATCCCCATCTCCCTTTTCACCGCCTACATCGTGTACATCTATATGTATGTATGGGCTATGTGTGAAACTGGGTGTATATGTGTCACTTGCCCTTATACCGTTCTATCGTCCTACTTGGAAAAAGGCCCATAAAACCAAGTGGGGTAGAATAACAATAAACTATCCGTATAAATCTTCTGGGGCGAGGGATACAGGGCTTGTGCGATAGCGCGCCGCCCGATTATCTCGGAAAATGCGTTTTCTTTTGCGAGAGAAGAGTCGTGCAGGATAGAGGAAGTGAGATTGAAGGTGTTTGAGTGCGCGAACGGGAGTAAGGAAACTCAAAAGGTGAAAGCGGAGAAAATATACAATGGCGTTGGAAAAAGCTCTCACATATAGCAAAGATCTAAATTATATCATTTTAATTACGGAACAAGAAGAAAATGCCTGGAAAAAATAATTCCGGACGATTTAAAAAGATTTTTAAACTTTCAATGACAAAGAATAATATATTTTCAATCGTGAATATTTCTAGCCCGGAGTATAATAAAAAAATTCAAGTCAATTTAATGGAAATTATTTTTGAATGGACATCAGATGTCGTGTTTATGATACTTGAATCAAATCTATACTTTTACATTGTAAAATTATGAAAACGTGGAATGCAGGGCAACATTGCGTTAGTGTCGATACAACTACACGGTACATAGTTGGAATATCATATGCGATCGTGACTGTGAATTATAGTTGGTTGATATTTCGATACACAATAGCAAGGGTGGGTGAATGCCAAAAAGGTATGGATAGCCCCTTGTATATGGGGTTGGTCGTATGTCGGCAGTAGGAGAGAGAAAATGTATAAACATATAGCCGGATAAAGTAAAAGTGAGAATGCACGATGTATGATGTTGTGTGCGGCAAAATGAATGCTCTCCCTTTCGTATGTGTGTACACTTCTTGCTCAGGCTGGCTCTATCATCGCGACTCCATACACCACAACCTATGTATATATACATATATATATATATATATATGTAGATATCAGGGTGAAGTGAGAAGTGAGAATGCGAATGCGAGTCACTTATCTGGCGCACCGTAAATAATAAAAAATATAGACATTACGCGGCAGTATATCAAGGCTACTGGCGTTCAGTTCACACTTTACGTTTAAGATAACCTTTCACTATTTAGGTTTTATTCATATATATCGAATAAATACCCACATTCATACATGAAATTGCATGATAGTATTTGAGGATATTTACACATTTGCACTCCGGCATTCAATTGATTGAGTGCATTAAACGGTTGATGTTTCATTTATTCCATATTATTTCTTTGAAATCGTCTCTCCTTGCTAATATATGTGGAATTAATATGTACATTTTCGATATATTTACCATATAGATATATGGAGACGTTATTGCATATATGTAATGAAAGAAAAAAAGGAGAAGTTTTATTTCTCTCCCCCCTACAATACGAGACGGCGAGATAAAATTATAGCCAGGAAATTTTTGTAAACAATTGCTTGATTTTTTTATACTTGGCATTATTCTGGCGGCTCTGATTAATCGACAAGCCATTAATAATCAATATGGCATGTATGGCTTTATTCAGTATAGAGTACGAAAAAGGACTTGAAGCTATTGCTCACGCGGTTAGACGACGATTCGCAGTACTATTGTTCTTGAGCGCGTCGTTCACACTCACACTCATCGGTGTGCGCAACCCGTCGATAATTTTACACCCCTGGCGGATGAAATAAAAATGAGGAAATATGTAAAGGGCATTGCAAGAGAGCGCTCTGTGTACAATATAGGAGTATACAATTCCGTACATATATTTTTGTATACATATACATATATTGTGTGTGAGTGTGGAAGACCAAGAGTTGTTGGTTGGATGCACCAGTGCTTGTACGATAGTGGGCGGATTGCGCGGACATCATATATATACCTAAAAACGACGTGAGAAATATTTTTGCGACGACAATCGCTCGCCGCAATGCTGAACGCGATCTGCCGTTGCAGTCACATGTATTACTCAGCCCCCGTATATAATTTATTTAAGTCGGTAATATATGAGTGTGGATTTCAATATGATATTCAAAGTATACCTATATGTGCATGCGAGTTAAAGGAACCATGCTGTGATTGCCTGGAGAAATCCAGATTTTTACCGAATCATTTTTACTGTCTGCGACCAGATATGGACATAAAAACATGGAAAAGTAAGACATTGGATATCTATTGAACAATTTTTCAATGAAATTTTAAACAGGCGAGTTTTTCATTGCTTAGTGAAATAGGCAATTGTCTTGATAATATTAAAGCAGCATATTTGAAAATTTATGGTTCACAGAGTTGATTCTTGGGAACTAGTAACAGGAATTTATTCATTTTTTTTCTTACAAGACCTAATCACCAACTAACTTCGAAGACAATCACACAGATTTTTTCGTTCTTCTATTGTTATTACTTCACACTATATATTTTTTTTTTTCTATTTTTTTTCTGTTTTTCATTATTGTATATAACGGAATATTACTCGCAAAACGGTGTCTAATTAAATATGGATGGCGATATTCAGGCGCGAGTATCCGACGGAGCGCGCGGCGTTAACCCTTTTCGCGGCAATTAGCACGAGAGTCTCGTTTACTCTTGTTGGCGAATAGAACTGGCGAGAGAGAATATAGCTTGCCAGGATTATTTCATTCCGCCTAATATCGCCATGTAATATTCGTTGCCGGGTGTTTGAAATTGTTTCCTGCTTGTCTGCCTGTTCTTCTTCTTCTTCTTCTTCTTCTTCTCTTGATGTTGCTGTTATTTCTTCTATAGTGCTAACATCACTTCTTTTTATTTTCACTATCACATCATTATATATCCTTCTCGCTATTTTCCAGCGTATTCGACCGTTAAGATGCACCAAACATTTATATAGAAAATGCAGTACGTGATACTTTCAAATCTATCCTTTCTCTTTGGCACGGGATTCATTCCAGATCATTTCTCGCGAACTATAAACTCACCACGCCACAACAAAGAAAAAAAAAGTAGTGAATAAATAAATAAATGGATGAATACAACAATTGGAATGTTGATTGCCATCATATGCACAATGGCAATATGTGAGAATTATTCAAAGTTATCAGTGTATTTATATTTATCCATGTGAAAATATATTTAACTCACATCAACATCATCATCATCATCATCATCAATGGCATCATCAGGTCAAACAATTTCACAACAGTTATATTTGCCCGCTCATGTTAAACGTAAAATTTTTCTTTTGTTTTGTGACCATTGTTGTGATTTTTCATCTGCGGGCGCCGTCATTTGACATCGAGAAAAAAATTATCGCTTTTTCACCACACTTCAATGCGATTTCACCCTGTTACTGTGATCGTGTATGTATTCACCAGCATACACAGCACTATATATATATGAACACAAACATATATATATGAATATACGTACTCATTGCAGCTTAATAATTCGTTCACACTGGTCGTAGTTGACACCTGACAGCTCTGATGCATGCCAACACATGTGACATCTGTCAACTGTGAATGTTTCTCCGTTGAAACATGTGACAGTTCATGAAATTAACGAAAAATGTAGAATCCCAATGACATCATTCACGCGTAGCAATTCGATTCATTGCAATTTGATGGAATCATATCAGTGCAACAAAATAGAGGGGAAATAATGATAATAACCAAAGCGATAAATAAAACTGTTTAAATGCACGAAATTAAATATTATTGTTTCAATTTTTTCGTTGTCATGGAAGGTATGGGGGTCGAAAAAATTTATATGTACATTGAATATATATATATATATATATATATATTGTTAGGAAGACAACAGTATGTATACAGACGATGGTGAAGAGAATAGTTATTTGTCACGGTAAAGCGGCCTTCCTCGCAGTATTATTTCCCACAAAGTGTTATTAACTGCTCTCATATTTCGACTTTTTTTTATTTTTGTCTCCCTCTCTACGTCACCGCTCCCCTCAATGCAGGGGTATTTTTCCTTTAAACTGCAACTACGCACATATGGTTGTATTTGTAAAGGACATATATTTATGTGTATAATAGTCATCCCATTCTACCTTTTGTCGTTCTTCTTCTTCTTCTCTTTTTTTGTTTTCCATTTTGTTATTTTTAATCGTTAATAGTCCCCGTTCATTTTGGCGGTAAGCGTGGTCACGAGTAGTTATTTAGCTGAAATTTAAGCGTGGAAAACGCGTTGTACTCTCTTGTTGCAAATGCCCCGGTTATAACGCGACTCATGCGACAGGGGTAGGTATAGAAGCTGTAAAATATATGTGTGTTCACATAAATTCAGAAGAGGATGCGAAGTGAAAGAGCCACATTTCTATATACCTTTCTCTTCACATATATATTTACAAACATACACTTGAATAAGTAAATTCTCTATAGGACGACAGGAGGAATCCAAAAGCTTACTGAATACCCTCTTAAGCGCATTTAATGTGTGCATCCAATCTGCCCCGCTCTCTTCTTCTCATTCTCATCCCTCACATCACTGTGAATTATTTATTTCATTTTTATTTCTATTTATTTTCATTATGTTGTTGGATATTCATTATTTTTTTTTTTTGCCACCATTTTTTCTGTTCCATTTTGTTTCGCTTCTCAGTCTCTTACCGCAAACGTGGGCGAAACGACTCGCTGATTTATGAATCGAAATTTACGCGGAAATTTTTTTTCTTGCCCTTTCATATGGTATTCGCATGGCATGAGCTCACAAATGTTTCATGTATTCTCGATTTATTTATGAACAATCGGGTACTATTGTACTCATACGTACATGTCTCATATTTTCTTCATTATTTTGTATTTAGTGGTTCATTCTACTTTAGTGATTGATTTATTAACTAGAATCATTAAGGTATTTTCTATTCTCGAAACCATTACAGATTTTATAATAAATTAATATGTCTTTTTTTTTTCGTTGTTTTAAAATCAGTGAACATACATTCATGTTCATACTGTATACGAAGGAAAGAGAATAACATATTTGGGGATTTAAGAAGGATGAGAGCATGAAGCAGGGTGCGAAATGGTGTTACATTGCCACAAACGTGATTGATAGTGGTTCGATTCAGTCGAGAGTGAGTGAAGGAGAAAAGTAGAGTTTATATACACTGACGAGCTCAAGCTCCACTATTTTCCAGCTGACCTGCTCATCGTTTATCATCACCCATAAGAACATCCGAATTTTGCGTTTCGCCTCTTCTATCACTCATTTTCTCATCTCATGTTGTCTCCATTCACCTAATAGATATTCTATTAAATTTTTTTATTTCTCTGTAACACATTGCGATATTGGGATATCATACTTTATGAATTTTTTCTCAATGTTATTTTTATTTTAATCTTACAATATTTATTAATGACCGTGCCATGATTGTGTAATGTGAATATGAAATATTCATAAACATAATTCATTTTTCCGTACGAATATGTTATAAACAATGAGGCACGTGAATATCACGGATCAATACGCAATACGAATAAAAAGTATGAATTTGTTTAATGAATATTTGTAATTAATATTTATTGGCTATCATAAATTTGTTTATTGCTGTCTAGCATGTATGGTTACGTTTGTGAATACACTCAGTGGAATAATCCCAGTTTGCTTCAGCAACCGAAGTACCATAACGCGGATGAGAGAGTAGAAAAAAGAAATAGAGAGTGTGAGAGAGAGAGAGAGAGAGAGAGAGAGAGAGAGAGCGAGAGAGAGAGAGAGAGGGGATACCTGTTCAATTAGAATTTTTTTTCTACCCAAATAAACATTTGTTTCCTTAACACGTGGCAACGTATAATGGGTTGAAATGGTGGCGAGGAGACGCCGGAGGCGGAGGAGGATAGTAGAGAAACAGTAAACGGAGAAAAGCGAGCGATGGGTGAAAATAGAGAGAAAGAGATGAAAAAATGAGGGTGAGGAAAGGTGAGGGGAAAGTATGTAGTAGAAAAGGAAGTGTGTCCATGAGCACACCGGGTAAGTAATTAACGACGCGTTTATACGATATCGTTTGCGCTAGAGGGCCGTGCGGACTGGCACCAATGAAGAACCCTGCTAATAGCAAGTGCTAACGGTGATACTCCTGAATGTTCTCTACCTCTTCCGCCCCTTCTCAACAGCCCACACCGAACCCCTCCATACTACTCCACATTTTTTTTTTTCTATTCCAAAATGAGAGAGAGAGTGCAAAGGCGGAGTGAGAGGCAATGTAGTTCGCTACGATTCTTCCATTAATTTTTGCTGAGCTCGAGACTAGTTAATATGCATTAAAAAGGGTTAATAAAAGCGTCGTTCGAATTTAATGTGGATTTGAGAGGTGGTGAAAACCCCTCCGACATCAATATACAGTATCATATATACACATTAACGAGTATAGAAACATATTTTCAACTTTACGAAAAGGGAAGTTATTGTAATGATCTTCAAAATCGAAAATCGATTTCTCGATAGATAATTACATTTCAAGGTCAACCCAACAGTTTCTCAGTAGTTTTAGCTTACAGTATGTATAACGACTATGTAGCTTGTATAAAAAATTCGTTTTTCATCGTCTCTCCATTCACTCAGTCATTTTCTCGAGTACCAAATGGAAAGTAAAAAATGTATGGTGAAAGAATGATGATTGTCAGAAGCAAGAGCACACTCAGTGGCATATGATACGGAGAATCTGCATAGAACATCAACGTTATGGTTATATATAGTGACATATATATGTATATAGATATAATTTTACAGTCTTGGCTAGTCGCAAATCACTTTAACTGCGCGCGCGAAGCAGTTTGGAGTCGCTAATGGCGTCAAGTGTCTCAGATACCGTTTCTTGAGGGTTGCACCAATGGCACCCAGTGTATCGTTTAGCGAAGGGGTCTTTTGGTTACATGACGTATCACGTGTGATTGTTATCATCATTAATGGAGCAACCGCGAAAAAAATATAATTATGATAATTTATGGAGACTGGTAAAAGAATTAAGGGCTTCAATTTGAAATTATTCGTTGAGCTACAACTTTTGATATTTTTCGTGAAACAAAAGAAACAAATGGAAATTGTAACGTCATTAAAATAGACAATTTTTGTTTACGAATCATTACCACCTATATGTCAAACCACATACAATTTTGATATTTAAACACTGTGGACTTCACAATGAGGATTGATAATTGCTGAATTTAATTGTCCAAAAGAGCAATGACGTTAGTTATAAAATGTTCAAGTGGAGGAGAACAATGAGAACACGCGGTTAGGTGTTTCCTACTCTTCTCTTCACTCTCCTCTCCATACTACTATGGGTGGGTTCTCGATGTAACGCAGCAGTGTCCGCCGCCATCCGTTACATCTATAAATCTAAGATAACAATATTGCCACCCCTACGGGCCCAGTAATGAATGTTTGTACAGCAACCATTAGCGTCGGCCGGGCGGCGTGTGGCGTATATAGAATCTATGCGCCGTGAATATATACCACTCTATACGACGCCAAAAGGCCGACGCGCGCCCGTCCAGCGTCCGCGAAACCATTTCACGCATATGGGACTTTGTCGTTATAGCTTTAGTCACCCTCTTACTCCTATGCGCACGTCAAACATGTCTGACTCCATATGCAGATTTTTATATGTGTATGCAAGACAATTATATTTTCATTTTATTATTTATCTTTTCATTTTTCAACTTTTATGACTCTTTTTATTTTTTCATAGAGATCTCTGCACACCAACTGTCCATTGATCAATGGTTTTATGCATGATATATCTAAACATTTATGTATTGGCTTTACAATATAAATATATGTGGAAAGAAGTGGGGATATCGCGATCTGCCTGTCGAAAGCTCGAATCCAAAAATATACGTTGTTATATTGAGACATATATAACTACCAATAAATATTGTGTAAAAAATGCTAACGATTTGCGGTGGTTTCCAGGGCAGGTGGAAAACTGTGGAGTGAAAGAGTGAAAGGGCGACGGGGCAAGAGAAAGAGGGAGAGAGAATTGGTCGCGTCCGCCACAGTCGAAATCGACATGAGCGGACGGTGCAAAATTTATTTATTATTTTTGTCGTGCAATTTTGTATCGTGCCCAACTGCGGTGAAATTAAATTATTATTTCGCCGGTATAAATCAACTCGTGTGTGTAAGTATACATAAAAATATCATATATATATATATGTGTGATTAAAGATATATATACGTATATATGGGGATGAGTGCGTACGCGTGCGCAAGTGCTTTAAATCCCCCACAAATGAATATTTATATTTTCCATTGAATTACTCTTTCGAAGCAGTGTGGCGTTGGGCAACATAATACGCGAGAAATTGAAATATATTCGATGAATTATTTTATCGAGCGTACAGTATGTAATCGACATTACATATATGTGTATGCATTTATTCCTCTTTCATCCTGCCTTTTTTATTTTCATTTCATCTCTCGCATTTGAAAAGCGTGCACTGCATGCTTGACGCGTTTAATTTTAATTTTCGAAACATCTCTTTTCCGCTCTGCTCCCTCCACTCTTCCTCTCCAACTCTTTCTCTTCCTCTTGTTTGCTCGCCCTTTCTCTGGCATTTATAACTATTCTCTAATTCCATAATAATTAACAAATTGTCACATTCGTAAAGGTAATAATTGTGCATATAAATATATAGTATGAATTCTCCATCACAGAACTAAACTTTGATACTTCATACTACTAAATACTACCACTACTGCTGCACGCAATTCGTTAAGTTTCACCCGTTGAAAATTGAGATTCACCATATTAGAGAAACGTATAACCACAGTTTATTGGGCCACGGTGAGTCTGCAGCCTGATACAGCCGCGTAATATTCCGTAATAACAATGATTTGGTGTGCGGAGCTGTTCGTGCTGCTGGCAGTCTTGCTTTTGCTACCCCTCCAACTCGACCTACACCCGCGTTTTACTCTCTGCTCAACTATATATCTCTACCTCACTCTCGCTCACTCTTTAGACTCCCTTTACCATCCAATGCAAAACTGCGCTGGAGAAAATATAGATATAATTTTGCCATACAAAACGCTCGAGTAAGAGAGACAGTGTGTATAGAGAAAGAGCGAATTCGCTCTGTGAGTTAAGCGTTTAATAAGCTTAATCACGCGACAGATCCGTGAGATACAACTTGCTTCGCCTCGCCACCAGCCGTTGGCGACCACCGCTACTGCCATCACTATACCACCATACCATTCCCTTTCATATTCACTCGATTCCATACTCCACTCTGTCCTCTACCATCTGCTGGTTAATATTTTAGTAATATCTCTATACTCCATATAAATGTGTGTATGAAGTCTATTCACATTGCGTTATACCCAAACACCATTAATATTGTAATACCCTATCGATACAAACTGTTCATTGTACATTGACTATACAGTAGAATATCTGAAGACGTTATTACACATTAGATAGAAAGCGAATTGTTCAATTTATAATATATGTGTATAATATCTTCGCTTCGCCAACCATATTATATGCGTTATAAGCTGCTTCAACTACTTCTCAGTTTGATTTATTTGCATTCCCGTTCTCTCATTTTCTCACTCTTACCCGTTAAACTCACCAAATCGAGTGCTATCTCGTCTTTCTCTTCAATGATATAATAGTGCGAGTCGTCCAATGACTTTGCACCTCGATAATGGCCTCTAGCACCACCAAACTCAACCTCTTCGTCTCTGTAATTCGGTATGGATTAACGGCCATTCCGTCTATAGAATCTTAGAGCGATTGTCTTCCTCGCTTGCGAACGTTTGCATATATAGGTATATACATCCATACATCCATACACGAATAAACGTATGTGAGGTGAAAGCTTTGTCGTAGTTGTTTTGGATCGTTCGTCGTCGTTGTCGTCGTCGTCGTCGTCGTCGTCGTCTTCGTCCAGCATCAGCGGATTTTGGCGACTCGAAACCGCGCGCACAAGTGCAAATAGTTGGTTCAACATTGATCACATTGGATGCGTTGAACAATGGGAATGAGATCCTACATGTTGGATTCCACATTTGAAACTCTCTTCTCTTACGTCGTCGTCGTCGTCGTCGTCGTTGCCATCGTTGCTTCCGGCCTTACGTTATGTTACGAACTCTATTCATGTTCACTATATAACTAATCCACAATTAGACTTTCTATGCATTTTCAATATGAATTTGGGAGGTGGAAGTGAGTCTTTTCAAGTTTAATTGTAAGTGATGAAACTGAAGGGCGACGACACCAACGAACTGAACACATATACATACTCGAGTGCTGCCATTTCCTTGGATAATGCTTGGCTGACAAGCATAATTTGTAATACCCTCGTACCAACCGCTGTCATAAGTTTAGTTCGAGGTATTAACGCACGTTATGAAGGTGGAAGGCGAGCCTCAAAGGGAGAGACACTGGTTGGCTATGTATCTGTGTGTTGGTATAGTCCAAAGTCCACTCATCCCTTGCGATTACAGCCGAGAACGATAATTAGGAAAGACGTATATACATTTGTGCTGGTGCGAACGAAATTTTACTCACTATACCTCGGAGGTACTGATGATGATACGTTCACTTGGATGTTCAGCACGACATTCATATTTAACGAGTTGTCGAGAAGGCCGCGGGCCGTGCATATACCAAGAGGCGAAAAGACGATTTTCTGGTAGCTTACTATCAACTGACTGACTCATCGCCAGACCCTCAAGCTTTTTGCCAGGAAATTGCTCAAGTTTTCGTAGACTGTAGTGGAGATCCACAAGACGAAGGAGAAGAGGAAGAGGAAGAAAAAAAAGGAGGCAGAAGTAATGGAAGTGAGAGAGGAATGAAGTAAAAGGATCTAGCTGGACCTTCTTCACTATCTCTCTATAGTCGACAATTGAAATCGAACTTACACACCATACAGTGCACCTCGTTACCAAATTCTTCCTTCTTTTCATCCAGACATATATTATTTTCCAAACGATTCAGAATAAATGTGTGTTGAAACTTTTCTTTCGAATTCAATTCGTGTAAGTTTTGAATTGCACGATTATGCATATATATCTATATATATCCTTCCAAATGTACATAAACTGTAATTTTTTTTCTCTTTCTGCAAGAGCAGATGGATATATCTGTAAAATATTTTTACTAAAAGTTTCGGTTCAGAGTTTGATCTAACCTGATTGGCAATTAGGGGGGGAGGATGTAAAGTAAGAGTGTTGGGAAGTGCATTAAAGTAAATGAGGCAGTAGTTCAATGCAACCTTACACTGACACACAGATACACGTAACTCCTTCAAGAAAGAAAGAGTGACTGTGTGGCAACGTGTGGGAGTCATTCAGCTTGAGCTGAACAGCAATCATCATTAATTCACAATTCCTGACAAACGATGGGGTATTTACGCTGCCACAAGGATAAAGACAGAGAGAAGCTGGGTGTGTGGGTGGGATTTGCCCGACAAAGAAAGCGATTAATTTTTCTTAACTCACCACTAAGCTGTCAGTCTAAATTTTTGTTTTCATTTTTCCTCTTTTTTCTCTTTTTCAACTGTGTTTATCCCCACACTATTAAACATTGATCGATTTTTTTTTCAAACGAAAAAAATTCACCTGTCAAATAAAATTGTGAAATATTATGAAAAAATAGCACATTACCTATCTGAAAGATGTTTCATTTTCATTTCCATTGACATAGTGAAGAAACACGTGTCCCAAGGGTGTTTCAAAAGGTATCTACT
The DNA here is from genome assembly GCA_030523085.1 of Meteorus colon. Lineage (NCBI taxonomy): Eukaryota > Metazoa > Arthropoda > Insecta > Hymenoptera > Braconidae > Meteorus > Meteorus colon. Next base: position 357,758 of record JAPYZH010000071.1, read on the forward strand.
TTGACCGTGGACATAAAACCTTATTGACATTTTTTTTTCTCCGCCACATTTTATTTTCGTAGAGAAAAGTACTCATCCGACGAATCATCGATAGATCACAAAGTGACGTGGCGTAAACGGGAATTGCTATTGAAGTACCGTTCGGTGGAGTAGTGCTGTCGAAACGTGAACGACATAGGAGTGAGGCAGAGAGAATGTGCGGGCGAGAGTTGGTACGATAGTATATACGTGGCAGGAGAACGCGGAGGGTGGTTCTCGCTACACGTAACGGCCGAGCAGCATTGATACGGCCGGATCACAGCCACCGGACCAATGTATTTTACTGCCTGAGGCTTAGCGCTATCGAGGCACGCAGTCACCCGCCATCACTCTGTGCCCGGTATGTAGTGACGGTAATAGTCACTATATCATTGGCTCTTCGTAATACCCTGGTATACCCCCTGTGCCTTCTAGCACCCCGTTGTCCACTTCTCCACCTCTACCATCTCTCTTTGACATCCACCCCCGTTCATGCCCCCGTCACCCTTTTGTAATGTTCGAAATGAAAATGAATGTATTTCGGATAGCGATAAATACTTGGTCAATCCCTCGGTCACCCATAGCGTTCAAACTATACTCCCTTTTCCGTGCGAAATAAACAGGTGTGCGATCGTATAATGGCCTCAGGATCAGTCTCTTTTGTTTGCTAGCGATTAATGTCATATAGATGCACATACATATAACCGTCTATATAACGATAAAGATGTCACCGAAATTTACAATTAAACCGTTTTTTTTTTCACATGCGTTGTGATACCTATTTTGTGAATGTATTCTGGCAAATAGTATATTTCAAGTATGCACTTCGAAATTACATTAGAAATTTCGATAGATACGTGCGAACTTTAAATGCCTGTCATTTAATCGAGGAATTTATTAAATACTGATATTTTTTGGCAGAAGAATGTCGAATGAATGAATCGACGATATCCAAACCTGTAGAATAGTGGGCAGGTGGCTGGTTTCTAGGAAAATAAAATTTGCAATCAACTAGATAGAGTCAGCGGTGGTAAAGTTTCATTTATTATTGGATATACAACGATTCAGAGTTTTGATTTTCTTTATAACACACCTCATGTTTCAGAGTAACAACATGAAATGAAAGAATCGGGGTAAGAGATATGGGTAAGAGAAATATTTGAATATAAATAAAAATAATGAGGGAAATTATTTAAATTGCAATTACATGAAAATGTTACTTTATGTCTTATGTCTCTGCTGGATGGGTCTTGTTGGTTTGCTCATGCCGAAATAAGTCGTGTTTGTCTTTTGCTCGTAGCTCTCGTATACTGTTGAGCATCTCTCACTCAACCCACACTACACCCAACTATTCTCCATTCTCCTGCCGCTTGTCGTCCTCGAGATGTCGCGCGGTCCTAATTTATGTGCGCGGGCTACTTCCCGTTTGCGGGAGAGAATGCGGGAGCTAGAGAGTCGCGCGCGCGTCGCTTGGACGTAGCGCGAGGCGAGGGTGGAAGGTATTCGCATGTATATATATTAGTTAGTACGCCCGCACTGGAAGATATCTATGTATCCGTCGCGGCGTCACGACGTCTCACTAAATCTGGTGCTACGTGTCTGGAGAGCGCCGCGCCACACCGCCGGGTAAATCAACCCGAGTTAACTCCGTCTCATCCGACACACCGTTTCCCAGTTCACCCCGCCGCTGACAAGGGCGCGTCCATTGGTATGGGAGAACGAGGAAGAAAAGAAAAAGACAATTTCCGCAAGAGCTTTCTCCTCTTTCTCTTATTTCCAATATATATGTATATATCCCTTCACTTCCACCTCTCATACAACCCACTACTGCTTTTTCCCCACCTCGTCCCAAGCAAAATCGTAAAGAATTCCTTCCGTAAAGCTTGGGAGAATAGATATCACACTGACAAACGTTTCTTCGTTATTCATTTGCAATTTATTTCAACACTGATTTATTATTTCATTTAACATAAATGAATTTTTAATCAAATTAAGAAAGAATATAAAATCGTGGTTTTTTATAATTGGGATATTGAATGAGAGTTGTGGAGGAAGCGAGTGTGTCACTGGGTGAGTGAACGAGATAAAAAGATGAAGGGAAATAGCTGAGGCTTTAAATTTTCTATATAGCAAGGCAAGTAGATTGATCCGTGGTGGCATTGCTTCTGGTTAGTCTCCAGAGCGACGCGATGTTAGTCTTCATTCCATTCACTCTTTCCGTACAACCCTCCTTCCTCGTGCTTGTTCTTCTCCCATAAACCTCACTCGGTCGACTGTCGTATAATCTATACGACTCCTAGCTTGATTGTGTCTAGTTAGAGCCAGACCATCCTCATCACTCGTACGCGCCGTGTTCCATTCTCCACTCACGTTATTTGTCATCCCATTTGAAGAGTTTGAACGTAAATTGCCTCTCAATCTGTCGTATCCACTCTATAACATAAATGTTAGCATCAATGTTGAGAAGAACTTTTTTACGGCAATTCTTCATTAAATGACAAATGGTGAAAAATTACCATACATGTTCAAATCAATTTGATAAATATATATCACTGCATACTGTAATATAATTATATCATTATATACGTTTGATAATACTTTGGAATATCAGGGATGTTACATATCCTACATGCTGGCAGCGTACACGAAATCCGATCGTAATTTTAACCACAGCCTCATACCTGCTAATCCATTCATACGTTCTCTCTCTGCCCTCATGTTTTCGCTCTTCACCTCTCTGTTTCTACCTCTCATGCTCTCTCAACATTTGTGTGCGATGTGTACATGATGAGAGTTGGAGTATGTGTGTATATGTGTGGTGGTCGTGAGAGAGTGGGAGAGGAAAAGAGGGAGGGAGGGAGAGAGAGAGAGAGAGAGAGGCCGGATATATCGGCCGGTATTTCAGCCGCCATGCGGAGGTAATGGATTCAGAAACGCGGCGGACACCGCGCCCCGTGTTAATAACAATCCATACTTATTGCCCGCATATTTTACCGATCCCCGCGTGCCTGCCGCTTGCTACTGACTATATTACAACATATGGAGAGCATAAACTTTTATGGCTACCCTTCTGCCGACACCCCTTTTTCCACACAATCCACCCATCTCTACCCCCTCTAACTCCGTCCACCACTCTCTTGGCCCATTCCACTTTTATGCTACACTACAACGACTTTCCTCTTCCTTTTTTTCACTACTTTCACTAATTACCCTACGGGCACTGCGGAAAGCCAGTTGAATAACCTCAAGGGGTACACATTGTATCCATATGTATCTATATATATATATATATATATATATATATATTTATATTTGTATTGAGAAGAGAGAAAAATATTATGAGCAATGATTTTATAAACTATAGTTGACCGATTTTGTATGCTGATGCGTTATCGATATGACATCGCGGTTGCATTGAACGGAAGACTTTCTCAAGCGATTTGATAGTGGGGTAAAATGTGTTGGCGACGAATCTGGTCGTACATCACCGGAAGTTGCCCGCCTTCCACTGGATCTAACGTTATGGACGTTGCAGTGAAGAAATGAGGGAATGAAACGGAGAATAGTGGGTGAAGTGGGTGAATAAATGGGCGAAAAGCAGGGCGTACGAGCTAGGTCATATCTATATAGTTTGGTAGTGGTGGGATTTCGAAGAAGACAGGGGGAAATGGTTCTTTGCTCGCTACTGAGGGCAATGAAGTCTGTCAACCCGATGATGAACGCTCCGGACGTAAACCTGACGAGTGACTCCAGCCGCGCGTCTTCGACTATCCACCAACCGCCGCAAGTGCAGACTCGTGAATCACTTTTATTGCCGGACTAGGAGCGGCGTGTTTGCGACTTCTTTTGCGCTTCGATACGACTAAAGATTTTCTACATACAGTCACGTACTAGTGTCGATAAAATGACGATTTTTATATTTCTCCATATATAGATACATACAAAATTGTTATTTCATAATTCATACAAAATTATTGATAACTTTACGTTGGGATTGGAACGAATACTATATAGTTTGCTATGGATGTGAACAATCGGCGTGCCGACAATAATGCTTGTGCTTAAATCATAATTTGGTTTACGTGGAATGTTATGTCGATGCTCACAAGCGCATGTGTGGCACCAGGCGTATCTCGGTTTGCAGCGCACAGACGCGTACAGTGTTGAGCGCACTTCCTATATGTATATATATATATACATTTATAGATGTGAGGGATTATAAATTGTTGGCCAATGAGTAGCTTCCATTTGTTATCGGTGGTGCTGGCATAACGTTTAGGCGAGTTGTTTGTTGATTTCTATCCAGTAAAACACTACGACCTCATTATCGGTGAAAGAATTATGAAGCATAGATACATAATTTTTCATCAATCATGTTCAATAGTCTATGCAGAGAATTAATGTTTTGGTCAGCCCTGTAGAATATCTACTATCCAATAAATTAAGAATTCTATATGTCAACTCAGTAAATCAACTGACGTAACTATATATAACCATAAGAATTTCACGGATGGCTAACTCATAACTTGTATCATCTTCAATTTATCCACCATCAGACCTTAATAGCTTAGGCGTTAAGGAATTAGTAACTCGCGCCGCAAAACCAGAGGACGTTGTCCGGTGTATGTGTCCTTGTATCCCTTTATACACACGTATGTGATGTACACATGATGTGTAAGTGTGTGAGTATGCGGTAGCGTCGCGCATTCGTCTCCGAAGCCAAGAGATGATGCTCGTGCATAACCGTCTACTCGGATAATAATTATAAGTTACAAACTTGCCAGAGTGGCGTTCCATGCTGTAGCAGAGGTGTTCCACTTCGTACATGATATATATATAACACACAAGAGTACGCGGCTGTGTTCTGGTAAGAGTGTGAGAGTGAAGAGACGTGAACACGAGGAAGAGCAAGTAGATAGGGAAGGTTTCGGCTGGGCGAACGGACACTATCATGTTACGATGGTGCATTAAATCTGCAGCGAGTATCGGCAGCACCACATAGGTATCATTGACCGAACGACACAACGACACACAAGGAAAGCCAAGACCTAAGTTACATATATTAATACCAGTATATAACACGTTACAAGTGGAATGAAGGGGGAGAATTGGTTGGCGCACCAACGACCGGGACCGCACTAAGTCGTGAAGAGGTATGCATCTATATATATGTGTATGTATTTATATACATATAATGTTGGCGAGGGTAGTTGTTCTGTAGAGAGTCCAGAAGAGCAGTCTATCGTATCTATCTCCTATATACTCTCATTCTATTCCATGCTTATGTGTTTATACATATATGCAGAAGTTATATACATGAGAGTTTGGTTAGGAAGGGTGAGGAAGGATTGGTGATATAGCAAAGAGCACAGGCTAGACCGAGAGAGGATGAGAGTGTCCCTGAGGCCCAAGCCCACACTGTAATGTGGACGTGTGTGAGTGCGCCTGCTGTTTCTGCATGATGCTTCTACGCGTATTTTCCCGACGTCGCACTTAATGCTCGCTTACGAAATGAACGGAGAGAATGTGAGAGGCACACAGCAGAGGCAGTGGAGAGAGACGGGTTTTGTGAAGAGAAGAGAGCGGGGATAAAGATAGGAGGAAAGGGATGACCGAGCTATGGAGACAGACCCACGTGAAGCTAGATAACTAGTATCGTAGTAGCGTATCGTTTTGCATTCATGTGTGCGATACTAGTACTACTACAGCATCTATAAATAAACTGTGTATACATGTGTGTTTATATGCAAAGACTGGAGATATATTTCGACTGCAGTGATATTATATTTCATTTGCTCCCTTATTGTCTTTGTGTCTTTCTCGTTCGTTATAGCTATATACATATATATTATAGACGTATATGTATATAGGCTATTCGACATAATGATATTGTTCAATGATAATTTAGACATTGATTGGGTGAGGAAAAAGTAGATTTTTCGAAGAGTATGACATTGATTTCTTTCTGGTACTTGGTGAAATATCTTCATCAACAATATTCAACAAACAAACATTTCCCTGATTTTGTGGTCCTTGTAGATGTATAAATAGAGATTTACAATGAATTGAGGCTCAATTGCCATGGTGAATATCGGTTTCGGTCGACTTGGCTCGTCGAATCACCCAATGCCGAATGAAACGAGGCGAAAAAGGGTGAGATGACGGTATATCCCGCGTGCACTGGTTGTTTTGACTATAACAGCAAACGCAAAGTATGTGTATATATAGGCAAGTATAGAGGGTATACAAAGAGAGACGTGGTTGCGAACGCAAAAGAGGAAGCAGGCGTTAAAAAGGGTGTGCAGGGTCAAAGAAGAGGTGAAAGAGAATGGTTTTAGAATGGGTATGAACGAGCTGGTTGTTTGCCCAGGGATCTCTCTCGGCTTTTTGATAGCATGCATATATACATACGTGCATATATGTAGATATATATATACATCTATATGAAAGTGTATCGGAGTTAACAATTAATTATTGGTAACGCTTCAGAGAAGGCTGCCAACGTAGTTAAACATTACGCGTTCCATATCTTACTATGTGCGCTATCTAATCCCCATCTCTCTTTCTCTCTTTTACAGTAACATGGATACACACACAGACACATATACATACTCGCTCGCACCTTCTCTCTTTCACTCGGTGAAGCTTCACGCTACTGCAGTAATCTCGTTTAATTGCTGGCTGTAGACGCGAGAGAGTCCCGTTCAATTAGTTTTTCAAATAAACATTAGTTTCCTTAACACGCGGCGCCATAACGTGGGTACGAGGAAAAAGAGGAGGACAGAGAAAGCATACAGGCTGATGGCAGTGTGGTGAACGCAGGTTGGAACGGGATTGGTGTGGAGGTAGGCTATATCAGAGGTGGCGGAGAAATACCTCGGGAGAGGTAGTTAGTGGTGTCGCGGCCGCGAGGTAAGTAATTAACGATACATTTATACGATATCGCGCAGGGGCAGTGGCGAGAGTCTGTGTAGAGATCCCCCGTCTGTATGCATGAAGTGACTCGGTAATATGAAACTATGCGCTCATCGATAGATATATATTCGTGTGCCGGGCTGACCAGTTATGTACCGCTACTACTTCCACTGATGTCGCTGTTGCTGCGCTCACAATTCCGTTCATGTTACCTAGATGTCGCTGTTACTATATTTCCGCGCCACTTTTGCCCAACTGCCAACGCACAAGATATCTATCATCGTTGTTGTCAGCTATACATTATTGTATAAACATATATATCCGCTGGAGATTCCATACATACACATGCATGGATGGTGCGATCATTCGTCACGTGATTATTGTGTGGTTGAGTCCTAAGCGTGCCGATGTGTCGATTGGTTGGTAAGCGCGTGTAGTAGTAGTATTCTCTACCAGACTGGGGAATGTGCTGTACTCATTGTTAATGTCGCGCAACAACGATAGATCAGCGACTGGTTTAATGTGACTTTTGCCTCGCGCCTGCACACAAAACGAGCGCGAGAGCGCCAGCCGGCTGGTTATGGTGATGTGGATTATTCACTAATATGATTTACGACATATTACCCACCCGCCCGCTCGACTCACAATGCACATAATGTGAGGCATAATTTATTAATTTTACTAATGGCCACTGCCCCATTATTATTGATTTTTGGATGGGATGAGAAAGGGGTTGGAGGGGGGAGGGAAGGGACCACACCTCGCCATGGACATATCCCAGCAGTTGATTTATTCTTGGTCGTTAGCGAACCGTTAAATCGTGTACTCGTGTGAGACTCTTGTCCAGGTACTATATTCAACATGAGAGATATTTTTCTTTTGTTATAATTTCACTCATTATTTCCCATATGTAGTATCGAATTAATATATAGCTAAATATGGGCAAAAACTGCTAAAGTTCAGGTTGATGATGTTAGCTGTTATCAGAGCGTTTCTCTCTGTAGTTTCATTTATTTTATAATCCACTCAGATTCTTAATCGCTTTTCTTCACAATTTATCATATAATTTCCAATATCTACTATGAACATAGCTGCCACCACTATGCTATTATTCATCCCATATATGTATATATATTTTTGATTTGATATTTTTGATTACGGCTCGTCTTCGTATGTGACAATATGGCTGAAATGAAGTCAGTGGTAATAGTATTGTCGAGATACTTTATTTCACTGCCATCGTCTTGTTGGAACGACTGCAATGACACGATATTAAAACATAAAAATAATATATTGTCGAGATTGGTATATGACATCATGGGTGAAGAAGATGGTGTGGTTTTCAAGGTGTTTGACACACACTCTATTTCCAATAACCTCTCGTATCTTAAATTCACCATTGCTTGTGCCCGAAAAATATATATCTTAAATACGACCGTATATACATATATAAACGATGTCATCCGGTCTCTGTTTAATACACGGGTACAGAGAGAGTAAAAATGAAGAAAAGTGTGTTTTCAGATATGAGAATATGGGAAAAAAAGGGTGGGACAACTGCTCGGTTTACTCAAAATACTGTTCAGGTTGGCCAATAGTCTTTGCAATGTCGCATCTGGGTTCATATACGATCATAGTTGGATATGGATGTATACACACGTGAAATTTCACCACAGAGTGACCGAACTCCATGTAGAAAAGATGAAGAGAAAGAAGGAATAGAGCAAAGATAATATGGGGCATAGAAAAAGCAAAAGTAGAAGAAGAACAGGAAGAGGATCCAATATGTGTGCTCGTTTGTTTGTTTTCCCTCACTTCGAACACCCCAATCTTAGCTCAGGCTGCGATATTGTGCGATCCGTGACTTTGCCATTTGCCACAATAACATTTTTATTAAATAGTAAATATACTGTATGTATATGTATATATGTATAGGCACAGAAGCCAGATGCGAATTTGCTCGGACACGTTTATCGACGAGGATTTATTGACTTGTTATTGACATTGGTCTTTATTACCATGAAAGATATAAAAATGTCCACAATAGAAGGCATTTCAAATATTAATATCATGATTAATTTAATCAAAAGTTTAGTATAAATATATCATGTATTTATGCAGATGTTGAGTACTGAACAAATCAATAACGAGATAATTCATGATAGAAGCTAATGATGTATTTTTGAGATGAGTAAAGCGTCTGTTAGTCGATTGATGGGTTAATTGAGAGAGGCAGCAAGGTGATAGGTATATATATTTGTATGTGTATATGAATGCAGATGAACAAGGGGTTGTATGAGCTCGGGGGTGAGCAGCATGCAGAGAGTGGCTGGTCTCTGTTGAAACCACCAGTTTTTGTTGTTACATCTCGCCTGTCTTTCGCGTTTCTCTCGACACACCAGACAGCTCTTTCATCTGTGGATGATTGCGGACTTCCCTCGCTAGTCTGAACATTGGTGAAGCATCGTGTGTATTTCCTGAAATTACTTTGTTGACGTTCGGAAAAATAATTAATGCCTTGATAATTCATATGGCGATAAATAAAAGCATATGTACGCAGTTATTTTTTCATAATCGACCATATTGACAGAATAATTATAGTTGAAGTGATCGAGCGATGCTTGTTTCCACATTATATGTATATGTTTAGGGAATAATAGTTAACGCTGGTTGCGCACGACGGATAGGATGCTTCGTCGGTCTTGGAACATTAATGTCACACGACATTTCCCCTCCATTCCATATAGTCACAATTATGCACGGTCGGAAATAACATTTACTTAGTCACATCGCACAAGTCTTGTCGTGTATTGTGGACCTGACACATATCACCTCATTCGTGAAACTTGTCCTGTGCCGCTCTCTATTTCTCAGACTTAGTTCAGCTTTAACTTTAACTTTAACTTGATGTTGTTTCTGGTTGGAGATGCACCCGTGTTATGATGCAGTGTTCATATATTATCAATGTGCCAGAATGTTTTTGTAATAATTTATATAGATTGCACGTGATTATTAAATCATTCTCTGCAACGAGTGAGAATAAAATATCAACTGTCGTATTTGCAATAGAAATAATAGAATAATGAAAAGGTGAGATAATATGCATATGAATAGATATATAGATTGTTGAATATACATATTATTATAATAAAGGTTATATGTATGCGTGGTTGTTCGCGCGCGCAAAAGCCTCTTAATTTACGATCGTCTGGGTCTTGAGTCTTCGGGCGCCGTCTTCCGGTGCTCTTACATAAAAATCAGGAAACTCTCCGTGAGTAGACCTACCACAAATCATCGTCTGTCATCCATGGAACGAATGGCTTGGGAATAGTATGCGTTCCACCTACAGCTCCGTGGCGACGCGAATGCTCGACGAATCTACATCATTCTGTCGAGGCAATGGACCGAAAGATGCCTCTTGGCCACTTCGATCGTCGATAGTAAGTGTAGTTTTCCTCTCGTGCCACCCTACTGCTTCTGCCACCAATGGCACACGTCAAAAAATTTTCGAGCACATGTAATATAACTATAACTTGCACGACTCTTTCCTTCTTGCGTATTCTCCTGTGAGGGAATTTTTCCCGTTGAAAAACAAGACGATATTCCATCCAAGTCCGTTTCTATACTCGCGTTTTAACATTTCAAATTCCAAAACTTTCCTGATAACGTTTCTGTCTCGCTTGTTCCAAGTGCGTATAACCATAGCTTGTCGACAGCGTGTCTCAAACTCTCCTTTCGCTCGCTTATATTCGCTTGAGAATATTCCGATAGCCTCCCCCGCGCGTATTCCATTGTCGTCTATATCGCCTAGTGCATCCCTCCTTCTCTTTGTTTACGCTCACGGGTTTTCCCTTATCGCTTTCAAATGTCCTAATATCGCTGACTTTGATTCTACTATGGAAGACGAGAAGTTGCAATTTATTTTCGCACATTTTATCCGATTATATGAGAAGAATAATAAATGAAAACAGCTGTATGGTGGATATATAGACATGCATATGTATGGAAGAGATGTATATACTAACATCGTGGTCGATAGTAGTTTTCACGAAATGGAAAGAAATATATCGAGTTGTTAGAGTACTTTGATGAGGTCAAATTCGCAGTAAGTTTTCGATATCTCCCGATCCTGTCGAATCAGAATAATTTTAAATAGAATAAAAATGATATGAAAGTGAGAATATCTTATAGGAGGCAAAATGTCAAAACGGTGAATGGTGTACGAATGCTAACTCGCAAGTTTACTCTTCGAATTAACCGACCAGAAAGAGATGTCACGTAAAACCAGATTATCATAATCTCGGTGGAGCCCGACTGCGGCAACATTAACCAAGAAATGCGTTCTCATTGTTCCGCCTTGTTCTTGTCGTACAAAATGCTCTTGTGTTATTGGTGTTTGGTTGCGAAAGTTTTCGATGTTACTTATATATACATGCATTCGCTTTATTTCCTATGACATAACCATATATGTACACGAAAAAAGAAACGAATTAATGATGACTCTTATTTGTTTTTATAATGCAGAAAAGAGAATAGAAAAAAAAAGAAACAAATCTACTGTGAAACCGCAATGTGAGACACAAAATACTCCTGATACTCTCTTCTTCTTTATTCTTGTTATCTATATACCCTGCCCCCGCCCCCGTCCTCTCTTTCTTTTTATCTTTTGCGCTTCCTTTTTTCCACTCGTTCCAACACTCATTCGCGTTCTCTTTTGCTGTCTCTATGCTTCATAGGCGTTTCCCATCGCAAAACTTAATCCCACGGTATTTATTCGCATAATAATACTACCGTCGGAGCGTTTTCAAGAATTATGGCTGTCCTTGCCACCCACGATAAATGAGTCCAGAGGATTAGCTAAACAGTGGCTCAAAAATGTTATTATATAGCAGCATAAATATTCATGAACGACCGTACGACCGCTTTAACGTTCATCTACCTCGTTGCAACGCGCACTCTGCACTCTTTTTCAACGTCTAATGTATTTAGTTTAAACGTATGTTCTATGATAATTTTTGTCTGTTTTTGTGTTGAAAAATGTTTCCAATATAATCATGTCTATGAAATCACACATATATACATATATATATATGAATCAAATTGATTTGACTTGAGTAATTGAATGGTGGTGTGGCAGAATATATACGGTGAACACGATTGCAGACGATTTCCTCTTAGTGTAGAACATTGCCCGTGGCAATTGCCCAAATAAATCTCCTCCAAAGCGAGATAGATGGCCAATAAGGAGAGGCAAGTAGTGGGCGTGTCACTTTTACAATCAATGCTTCCACCAAAAAATAATATCATCCTCCAAAATCATTCAATTCTATATATACTCAGCCATCCGCTAGATGAATATATAGTTACACAGTCAATGGAATATCGTAGATGGTGTGAAAAAGCGTCGGGGGAAAAAAAAAAGTATTGAGGGGAAACGTGGAGTGAATAAAAAAAAACTAAAACGAAAAAAAATAGAATAAAAAATCGTGAAACGAGAGAGTATTTTCGATAACGCGATAAGGCGAGGTTAAAGCCGCATGTTTGGCGAGCGCAGGTTATAGGTTAAACGGTGAGCTAGGGGGTGCAACAGGTCGCGTGAACTTGGGTGAATTTTCTGTTCCAGGGCGCGCTTGTCTGGTCCACCCTCCCTCCCTCCCTATGTCACCCCACTTGTGCCTGCAGCAACCCCCTTACGGCACGCCATCATTAGTCAATGTCGACGCGCGCTTGTAGCACATGGAGTGCTGCCACCCGCGGAATGTGGCGGCGTGCGTCCTACCACGTCTGTTCCAATAAGCACTTGTACTACTAGCATCGCTGATATCATTTTTATACAAACGCTTTGGAATGAAATGTGGCGTGACATGTAGTGACAGACGTCAACGTCAGTCAAGTCGAATATTAGTTAATACACTGTAGCTGTACAGACAAAATTCTGCGTGATTTTTCCAATTCATATAATGAAAATTTGTTGGAATTGAGTTGAAACAGTGCGAGCAGCTGAGAATTTCGTTGTACTTTGAGTGTTTGTCTTTCGTCTTTTGAATGGTGGAATAGAACTACCGCACATAGAATAGGATATTTATAATGTATATCTATATTTATGGCGTTTGAACGTCTCAAATGGGGAAGGGTTAGAGTATTACTCGCGCAGAATTTAGCCAGCCCTCGGCAGGTCGAAGAACAAAGCTTGATTTATTGTAATGAGTTTGCAGGAGTTAAGAGGCGGCTGGTTCGTTCTCTTTCATCCACCCCACCATCGCCATATCACCCTCTTTCCTCACAATCTACCTCTCCTCCCCTTCAATCCCCTGAAATTTTCACCATCTCTCACTCACTCTATATAGCTTTTGCTTCTTCATCCCTCTATACTCGTTTTCGAGATATATTCGTTTGCTCGGCAGCAGCTCGATATTCGGACTGGTGCGGTTTGATGGGGATCCCTTGGATCAACCCCTGTCATAAACCCTTCTTAGTGGTACCAACTATTCTTGTAAGCCCCCTTTTGAAATATGCATGAGTCCACTGCATACCGATTGCGTCGTCATTTGTATTGATGCATACATATATACAAAACATTTTTTTTTTTCCAATTAAGTCGTTTAACGGTTGACATAATAATAATTTGTATATATGATATGCATTAGGTGGCGAATGTAAACGAGGATATTTAGGGAAGTAGAAGGAAGAGCATATAATAGTTGTGAATAGAGGCAAAAAGGTGGAAGAAAAACGAAGTAGTGGAGGGAACAAAGTCGTAAAAGAATATGTGAGTCGCGATCGGATTGGACGAGGCGATTTTCTCTCGTCGAAACGTATCGATTCGCCTGCCGAAAACGTTGAATTCATTGGGAATTGACGGGGGAGCCATAACTCTCATCTCGCTTTGACATTAATGCCTCCCCTACCTTCGTGCTTCGCCAGATAGGCAGCGGGGGTTAAGCTCCACTGCGACATATTTATGGAGAGGGCGAGATGGTATCGCACGCCAACCTCGCTTGCTTTCTCTCTTTCTCTCTCTCCTTTAGCTACATACTCTGTATTTCGTCTCTCTTCTCAACGTTCACACACCCTCTCTACAATCTACTTCGCAATTATCGGGCTCGACGTTAATATTTGACCCACGGCCATCGCCAGTATGTGGTGGCTATAGAGAGGCTCAAACTCACTCCAACTCTCCAATTATATTGCCAAAATTTTAAATACAATTTCGAAAAGTCAGACAAAATATTATATTAATATAAATTTGTCAATGCAAATAGCCGAAATTGTACAGATATCAGCATCGAGTATGACTACAATAAAGCTGATCGGTCATATGATTTGCGTTTGGTAAATAAAACCTAGTCATAGATTTCCACAGTAGCCCGCAGGATCAAGCCTTTAGATTTGCGTCCAGCAGATTACCCTGGGTGAAATGGGACAATGGGGCGTTAGTCTGGTCGACGGCGTATAAATAAGGATCCCCAGGAAGCTCCTAGTGGTCCTAGGAACCATTCGAAGGAGATGGCTGCCACAAGCAAGCAAGCACGCGTGCGCTTTCTCTGTATATAGCGACCTGGCGGGATGGTTATGGAACGCGTGGACCCAGCTACTAGCTGCTGAGACCGGTTGGCCGTCTATCTTAGCCGTCGTCGTGGCGGTCCTTATCTGCGCTCACAGCTCCGTTTGCTAGACGTCCGGTGATCTAGGACACAAGTCCACCCAACCCCAACATTCAGTCTCGTTCTTCTTCGCTTTCCTCACTGGCATTTTCTCCTACTCTACTTCTGCCTCAATTATACAAAGATACTGGTCATGAATATATTAATGTTACATGGTAATGTGTTCAATTTCTCGACGTTTGCTCACGATAAATGCGTCTCAAAGTTTCCATACATATGGAATTGAGAAAAAATTAATGTCTCTGTTGAAACTAATACATTTTTCGATATATGGTTAGTCTCAATCTCCAAGTGGCATCCAATAGTCATTATACAGCAGAAATTACAGTACATGCAATATAGAAAATTAGACATAAATAATCAATACTACTCGAGAGTTTAAACATATTCACCTTCCATACACAGTATATTCATGCTGATGAAGAATTGATTGAATAGTCGTGGTAATCCATTCAGTCGTATAATTCACTATGATTCGTTACGATGGAATAGATCATTGTGGGCAACGATGGGGACACGATCACTTCTAAAATGCGATTAGCATCAGGCGACGAGTCGATATATTTACGAGTCTCGATCGTTGCCGACACGACGAGTTGTGACCATATCCTTAGAGGTCTGTGTGTATCGTCTCCTTTATTTCTTTATTTTTTTTACTTCTCGTCCTCTCTATACATATTCTCATTCTTATTTCGCTTCATCCTTATTCGATCTACTGAATAGTATGAGAGTGAGACAATGAGAGTGAGCAGCACTGAGAAAGGAGCGTAGAAGAAAAATTCTACCAAACGACTACCATCCATGTTTCAACGTATAAAACTGCCCTTGACCCTTGACCTGAATAATGAGCCGAGCAGATCCATTATTCATAGGATGCGTCTTGTCCTTCTGCTCCGAATCTACCGCTCGTAACTTTTGTGTTACATCGTTGCGCCACAATTCATTTCATTGGTATATATATATATATATATATATATATATATATCGCATACAGATATTCTCGTGACTACTGTGAAATAATATTGTGTCGTAATACAATAGAATATATATTAATTTCTACATTCATATCAGTATTTCATTTTCAATACTTTTTATCGATGGATAAATACATATAATGTAATCGACGTATTCGGTTTATTGCGATGATAACCCAGTGATGATAACATTACATAAAATAACGCGTCAGTCGAACAATGATGCAAGTGGAAAAAGGGTCGCAGAATATGAGAGAGGATCAGTTGACAATGTACTTATCTGTGGTGCCAAGTGTTCCAGAGCAATTTCAATTCCATAGTCCACTCTGATATTCACTACCATTTTCCAACCTAAGTTCAGTTTCTGTATATGCCACGATTTCTTTTCGCTGCACAATCTCAGAGAATCAATATAATACTGCGCTCAAAGCCATTCTCGACCACTTGCCATTGGATGATATCTATAAAACTGACTTGTCTATATATTTATAAAAGAGAATTTTTCGTACTCGTTTTTTTTTCCTTTTACGGGCATAAAGTAACATATGTAGAATGAATAGATACTCTTTGACACCACAGGATTCAAAGTGTGAAATGTATGGGTTAGCGCGCCACGTGCATTTGGAGTGTTGATGGGCTGCGGCCCCAAAGTAATTCTGGATCCAAACGTAACCAAGTCTCGTCACACAGTTGTCTGTGCATACCAAATGAATAGTACGAGCCAAGCACTTGACTCCATTTCAAGATGTTGGTAGGTCATGAAATCTTAAGTCTATTCCCCAACGCCAGTGTACTTATCGAATATCCCGAAGCTCCTTGTTCTCTTATATTTTTGTGTGAAAAGGAGCCCGGGCATGGCTTTCTAAATATTAGAGTCCGCACTAGCGAGCAGCCTAGGCAGAATTATACAGTAGGCAGCTGTTGAAATGCGCCAGTGGATATTTTCCTGCGACGAAACACAGATAGTCTCATGGGAGATAACGTACTTTGAGAGTGGTTACGCGCGAGAAACGATAGAGTGTTCTATATATCTATATATGTGTGGGTATAAATGTGTAGGGTAACTTTTCATTGGGTGAACGAACGATTCCATAATACACCAGGCAATTGAACTCCTCTCGTTTATTGCTTTTAATCAAGTGGCCAGAATATTTTTTTCACCTTGAATCACCGACTCGTTGGTTTTTGCGCAAGTTTATAATTTTTTTCACTTACGACAAATCAAATGGTAAAAAAAATTTTACTTCTCATTTATTTTTTTATTTTTCTCGCTATCAACTTCAGTGACAGGAATAAACAATACATTAACTTTTCGTTGATGTATTTATATTTGTGGATTTGTCCTAAAATACACTGGCCATTCGTCACGTGTGACATTGCGTGGCAGCATTTCCTGATCTATTTAAAGAGCCAAACAAAATTACATTGTTGCCAGTCGCGACGCAATTAATTAACTGACGATCTGACACTTAGTGTAGATATTTTGTGCCGTCACGTTCCATTACCGTTCTTCTTTCTCGTTGCCAGATGTATATTTGTCAATTCATTTCAATTATTGTTTTCCGAAGGACACTCAAATTATCTGAGAAAATTGACAATTGATTGATACAATGTGCAATCCAACTCACTCCTTAAATCACCACTAAAATAATGTGTTGACAATTAAGCCAACCATGTCCGCTAATATTGCGAGTGATTAATGATCGTAACGAGGCGCATCGGGTGTGATTCACATCGCAAGTTAATGGAAATAACTAAGTATTGTTCGGGCGCATGACTCCCGTGCGGAAACAATCCATTATTATGAACCGGGATAATTAGCACACAAATATTATGCATAAATACAATATGTGTACGCATATTATTACGAGTAATAATAGAAAATTATTGGTCATAGATTTCTTTCGTCTAAAGTCGTATCTCAGTATTGAAATTAATCCTCGAAAATTTACTCAATTTTTGAAAATCCATGTCATTGAGAATCGGAAATTGAATTACTGATGATATATGAAAATACTTTCATGAATATTTTATAGAATTGTGCCAGAATGTAAAGGCGGATTCGGAAGTGTGCGAATATCGATTTTAGGCGGACTGTCCTGTCCCACGTCATTCTGACATTTCTCGTCGTTTTCTTGGACAGGAGCTACTCACGAAAATGTCGCGCAAGCGCGTCCAGTCATGTCCAGGCGAATTTACCAGTAGCAAAGAAAAGCAATCGAACGTTATCCAATAACTATCTGTATATAATTTTTCATGTAGCAATGTGGATTAATGCTCTGACCTTCAATTCATTATGATATCTATGGGAAATATAATCTAAAGCCTAGAAATGGAACAAAAGTTATCATACACCGATAACTTCAATTCATTATATTTCTACATATTATACATTTAGTTGCGATAAAAGATACCGTGTCTGTGGTTCTGTACTTTTTCTCCTTATGCATAATACACATATCTACGCAAAGTGATATCCCTTGTGGACAGTAGATATGGACAATAAGCCGAAAAGTTGGTGTAGTCAGTGAGCGCGAACCGTTACCAGTTATGAAGCTCCGGGGTGAAGTCAAGATTGTAATTAGCCGACGGTAAGTCTCGAGGTTTCTCGGTATTTGCATGCTGTTCTCCTGCTTTCGCGCTTTGAGACCGCCCACGGCAACTACATATACATATACATATACTTTAGGGTATTCAAAGTTCAACGTTTTCAACGTTGAATGCTTGGCACGTATCAAAATTTCGTATTGTATTATATCTCGTACTCCACAATAACGCTTTTCATATTGCCAACTTAACAACGACTTTTATACCTTTTTAATCCCAAGAAATTCTAAAGAGCGACATCTTCTTTACGTTTTATATTAAACATATGCAGATGTGCTAAATTCAGTGCAACAAAACATTCGCACGATAAGTAGGAATAATTAAAAAACCTTTTTTTTTTCTTTTCGTATTTACAGTTAATTATGTGATAAGTGTTTTTGCATGAAGACATTTAGGATGGAAGCGTAAACGAATCTATAAGAGTGGTAAGGGAAGGACGAACTGTAGAGGAATGAAATCGCCGCGCGCCCTGTGTCTCTGTTAATGCATTGCCCTTGGGAATGGCCGATTAATTCTAACTACGGGAAGGAAACGACTATAACTCGTCTCCCGAGGAAGCATTCTTAATCCGCGCACTCTTTATTCTGAGAATTCTGCTTGGCGTTTCTACCCTCCAACCGTATCCTGGCGCCTTTCTCGCTCTCTTCTTTCCTATATCTAGTCTTATTCTCTTTTCTTTTTTTCTATCGTTCCACTCTTCCATTTCATCCTCTTTCTTCTCTCTTGGACTACTGCAAGAGCTTCATGGTTGATCCGTTTCATCTCGGCAAAAGAAATCTCTTCCCTTCTTCTCATTGCGCTACGACGACGAACTCTGCACGTTCGTTTCTCTTACTAGCTCATTCAACAAGGGGGATGGTCGCGACGCGGGAAGAAAGACTCCACGAGGACTCTGCCACTGGCAATACACTTTGTTTCTTTGCCGTAGAGAAAGGCCTCTATTTATGGCAGCCGTGCAGTTCTTATTAGGATTCCACAGAGACGGTTTATCGGGGGGGTAAGTCCCACCTTGTGTCTCTCTTTACCCTCCATGTCCCATATTATACCTTTCTGTATTTAATATACATGTATCTCTTATATTTAGTTCCTGTAGTCCCGCTCACTTCCATTTACCTTTTTTCGTCGTAACGAGGGGATGAAAGAGTTTATGACAGTGCGCTAGTGACAATTTCTGCGTTATATACTATCATGATCCTATTAGTAATACTCATTATAATCAATTACAAAAAATAATCATATTGAACATAATGACCCCCATCTAATGATGAATTATAGTACACCAGAAAATTGATTATTCAACTAATAATAATTGAATTTGGCAGAATGATATGTTAAACAATGTAGGATATTTTATGTCAATTCGGAAAATTCCGAAGAATGAGAGCATTGAAGAGTTGTGAAAGTCGATTCGTGCACCGTGTGCACATGGTGGACGACGGTGAATACGTTACGAAGGAAATAGTCGAAAGTGCGCCCTTGGTCGCTAAAACACGTACAGCCATTACCCACGGCGGCATGGCCGTCGTGGAGAAAATAGGAGGTTCTATTCTATATAGGATTGTTATCTACACGTGTTGTTTATTGATTGTCTCGGTGTGTCGTGCGGGGAACGGGAAACACGCGGGGAGGATGGCACACACAGTGGCATGGGGTTGTATATATAGATTGTGTTGAATCCTGAAGCACGGCTGCCGGTAATTGCCTTGGCCCACACTATGTCGTCTCTTGCGACGTAGAAACACACACACCGTACACTTGTGCGCATCTATTGCCAAATGGACGATGCTAACTTGAATTCTCGAAAATGTTATTCTGTCGGTGGTGCACACGACGAAAATGCCAATTGCCACAAAATTGTACGGAATATGTTGAGAGGGAAGTGCGCGGTATTGTGTGATAGATCACCTAAAAGATTTTCGTGTTTTACCACATATTCGTATTACGTTTTTCTTAATACACGTCGATGGCCCCATAACCAATGACCAGTATGTTTATATCCAAATGAAATTATTCAGTGAATTTTTCTACATAAGATAGCTATATGATGATGTAAATTTGAATTATTTTCAAAGAGTTATGAGTTCTCAAGTGAGTGATAAATTCAAGTCGATTTATATTTCTTATATGTTGAAGCATAAAGACTTGATGTGTGTTTGGAATCCAATTTTCTCGAATGATTCTATTCGAACATTTGCACGCGTGTTATATCTCGTGCTGTGAATGCACCGTTTTTCCACCCAATTCCTCAGAGAAATCTTCAGCGCGTTACATCATCTACAATCGACAAATGGTGGTGATGGCAGCGCAAGAGCAACAGTACTGTACTGAAAACAGCAGCATGCTTCACAAGCGGCAGGAAATTCGTTTCACAATGCGCTATACGTACATAAACCGATCGGGTGAACGAAAAATGCCTGAGATACATTCACTCCTCCCCGAGCGATCAGTCGAAAATACATATATATTTATATAGAGTATTGATGAACACAAGCGGGCTCTCTTCTACTACCCGCTTTATCTCCATCCTATCTCGTGCTCTTATATACCTTTTCTTTTTTTCTATCGCTCTCTCTCTCTCTCTCTCTCTCTTGGGAGCAATTTACGCGTACGGTGTATGTCACCGTGATAAAATTCGA
The DNA here is from genome assembly GCA_030523085.1 of Meteorus colon. Taxonomy (NCBI): domain Eukaryota; kingdom Metazoa; phylum Arthropoda; class Insecta; order Hymenoptera; family Braconidae; genus Meteorus; species Meteorus colon. The sequence continues at coordinate 378,572 of JAPYZH010000071.1, forward strand.
AACGCGCGGTAAGAGAGAAATCTCTTTCGACTGAAGCATTAAGAGACGGTCAGATGAGAAATGAGAGTAAATAATGGTATGAAAAACTATAATAATAAATATAATTTCTTGGAGTATGAAATATAAAGATTGAAAAAGACATTTTTGATTGGTCGCGTGACTATATCCATTGCTGGAAGAATTGCGTTGGATGCGCCGTAATTGCTTTAACGTCTGGTCGAACGTCGCAACCATATAACCGAGTCGACGTCGTCGACGACGTCGGGTC